>QVRM01004286.1:0-167388 GCA_003439945.1 Dermanyssus gallinae
GTGTGTGGCAGGATTTTTAGATCTTCAGAAAGCATATGATATGGTGGACAGAACAAAGTTGTATAAAATTATGCTAGAGAAGGGTTTGGAGAGAAGTTGGGTAGAGTTGGTGGAAGAAATTTACAGAAAATAACACGGTAAGAATAATATTAGCAGCCGAACAATCTAGAGAGTTCATAGTCGCTAAGGGGGTCAGGCAAGGCTGTCCGTTGTCATCGGTTATTTTTTTTATGTATATAGAGAGACTAGCGCGAAGGATTAATAAAACGGGTTTAGGGTGGCAGATAGGGGAAAAAGATGTATATATCAAGACACCCATGCTGCTTTTTGCGGACGATATGGTAGTGTTAGGGCGGGGTACTAGCGAAGTTCAACAAATGTTGAATGCATGTGGGGAAGCAGCGGAGGAACTGAGCATGGCGTTTAATGAAAAAAAGAGCGCAGTTTAAGTATTTAATGGGACTAGGGGGGCAAAGAAGCTTGTAGTACAGGGAAAATAATTGGACTATAAAAGTCAGTACAAGTATCTTGGGGTGACAGTGACTACAGGGGATGCTTAGAGGAAGAAGAGATAATAAGGAGGAAGAAGGCTGAAAGAGGAAGAAATGCAGTAAGGTGTAAGGGCCTCTGGGGGTTTAATAAATATATAGTAACAAGGAATATATGGAAGGCGATGTATGTACCAGGATTGACCTTTGCTAATGCCTCTCTGGTCCACAGCGCAGGGTTGAGAAAGAAGTTAGAAACAATACAAAGAGAGGTGATAAGATTTGCATTGGGTTGCCGTTTTAATTACGCCAGGGAATTCCTTGAGGGGGAAGGGGGAATGTCGACATTTATACAAAGGGAAGTACAAAGTAAGCTTAGATTTAGTAGTAGCATTGAAAATGTAACAAATAAAAGATGGGTTAAACAGATGCAGCTGGTAAAGACGGCACTTAGGATTAAAACGAAGTGGGATCGCAGAGTAGAGTTTGCAGCTAGGGAGATTGGGTACAAGTGTCAGCAATGGGCAAGAGCGAGGGTATCAGAGAAAATGGTGAAATTGAAGGTAAACAAGTCATATACAGACAAATGGAAATTGGCGATGGGCTCCAAATCAAGTTTGGCAACTATGTATGGGAGGGAAAAGCGGGAAAGGGGCGGGGTAGAATGGGTATACGATAATTCAAGAGCGAGTGGGCTATTGGCAGATGCTAGGGCAGGGATGTTGGATACAAGGATACATAGAGCTAAATAAAAGGAGGGGCAAAGTACAGAATGTCGAGCATGTGGGCTAGAGAATGAGTCAATCGAACATATTATTAGAGAATGTATAGCATTAGGGGGGGCGCAGAGATATAGAGCTGGCGGAGGCTCTAGCTCTAGGACCAAATGTTAGAAATGACCTGGTCGATATTACAAAGAAGAGGTTGTCACAATGGAAAGCAATTACTCAGTAGGTATTGAAGTTTTTTTTTTTTTTAATTTTTTTTTTTTTAAGATTTTTTTCCGTAAGGCAATTGCCCGTGTACGGATTTTTCATGTCATGGCTAAGTTTACTCCACTCCGGCATTTACCTTGTCTAAATTGGAAACCATGCAAACCAATTTAAGAGTGGCCGGTCTGGGTCTCGAACCCGGTCCTCCCGAATGCAAGGCAAAGGCTTTGCCACTAAGCCACCTTGCTCGTGTAGACATGTACTATATGGAAGTAGACATGGATTATATGGATGCGTAGGTAAAATATATGCTGCCGCTCTAAGCGCCCCTGATATAAAAGGGTGACATGTGTATTTAGGTAAACATGCCAAGCGAACAATAAATCAATCAATCAATCAAACACTTTGTTTACACATAGGTCTAGCATCTACTATATCTAGACCAAGATCGTAAAAAACTAAAAAATAATAAGTAATAGAGTTGTTCCTGTTCCTAATTATCTATTAAATTACTTGTTTTCCTATAGTTCATGAATAACACAGTAACCTGGTGAGTGCGACCCGAGACGTGCGTTATATAGGGTACTCTAAGACACAGTGGGCTTTTCATAGTCATAACATTTGCTGTTGCAGTTGCAATAAAATGTGTGCGGTGTCAAAAATGAATGTAAATTTCTTGATGAAATCTAGATGCTGTTTAGATGTGCGACTTTAAAATGCTGGTTTGCGACTTGGAATTGTGAAGATGGTTGTTTAATAACGCCCCATAGGTAATCCCCATACATAAGCGGTCCCGCACAGTCATGAACGTGAGCTTTACACATTAATACATTTTATTTACTATCACTGTGACATGAAAAAATGGAAAGTCCATTTAAACATGACGTTTGCTGTAGAATTTCTGAGTACGCGCTATTCAAACTGTGATTTACTTTGACCGTGACAGTACTTTGACCTCCACCTAATGCTACAAGGAGTTGCCTCTGTTGAGACTTGTTTTTTAGGATTTTTGGTACTAGTTTAAGATCAATTATGTACACTACAGAGTTGCGCACCAAATAACGCTCAGGTGTGCCTGGTAAGAAGACTGTGACTCCGTATAGTTGCTGGCATATTAGTGGGCTTTGTAGATGCGGATGTTTGATATTTTTTCAGGTGGGTGATTGAGTCGCCAGTCATATTTATTCATAATACTCACGCACACTGCAGAGTGAGTAGACATGTATGCGAGGTTCTGTTATTTCGAACCGAACGGGACAAGCCTCGCAAGCAGCTGTGATTGCCTCAGAAATAAAAGAGAGTTGAGGACAATGTAGTAACGCACTGACACGGGAAGGGTTGCCCGTAGTGCCCAAGCTACCGCTGGTATCAACCTCACCCTCTCTTTCGCCTCTACTTGACACCTTGTCATTGCGGAGTGCTATATTATTATTTGAAAAATAAAACGTATGCGTGTACCCAATTGCATACATGTGAAGTCAAAACAAAAACACATTTATTTTTCAAAATGGGGAAAGAGGCATAGCTACAACAGTATAAAATATGCTCACTCGCAGAATGTACAACGTTAATTTTTTTCAATCTCGCAAACGCATGCCCTAAGCATCCGTGCCATGAGAACGTATTATTGACTCTCCCTGTTCTTGCAGTCTGGACAGTATTTATCACGTTGACGATGGAGAGCGGCCAGCGCGCAGGCATTTCTGAGATCATTTAAGCGAATATTAAAAAAGTGGGATGTGTTATTTGTTTTTCCAATTCGTTTGCACATTTTAATAATGACAATTCTGGAATTTTGGCATGACTAGGCTGTTGCTGTCAACATTACCATGTTTTGGATCTCTGCGCAAAAAACGGATTGAGCCTCCAATAACCTCGATATGCTTTTTAGATATGGTCGTCATACTTCGGAACAATATGAGAATTTTGGTACATGTATTTGGTACGATACAAGTAGGTATAAAATCTCGATATTTTTATGATAAAGCATTGTGTTGCATACGAGTGTGGCAGATCGGATAGTGCTAGTTATATGTATATTAAAATTCAATTCCGGAGTCATGGCTAAGGCAAGGTCTCAGATTGGGTTTACAATGGGTATAACTTTACCGTAAAGCGTGTATCCGTGTGGTTCTTTAAGACAAATTGCGTTACACTTTGATACAAATATAGTCATATGATTGCTTTTACACCACTGCGATACCTCGCCGATAGCACTCTGTACCTCGCCGATAGCACGCTCTTCATCGGTGCTTGAGTGACCATAAAATTCAAGTCGTCAGCGTATATTTTGAGAGTAATGCTAATAGGCGACATATGAAGGTTTAATATAAAAACACCAAATAAAATAGGAACCCTGAGGTGCACCAGAGGGACAAGGAGCGCATCCATTACAACGGTCATATACATGGAAATATCTATTAGTGTGATAATCCCCAATCCTATAAATAAGGCGGCGACCTACGCCAAGATTTTCTAATTTGTAAAACACTGTCGCTGGTCCTATTAAACGCTTTGGAGAAATCAAAATATATACAATTAAATGACTTCTTGTTATTATTATACATGAGCTCAGTCGTGGACCATTTCAACAAGTTAGGTTGCTGTGATTTTCCCTTGGCAAAACCATGCTCATGTTTGCCCCGTAGAGCACCTGATGCCATGTGATTAAAATATACGAACCACAAGAAGTTTGACAAATGTTATAGATGATATGGATGACTGAAGCGCAATAGGTCGGTTTATCTACGTTTGAATTAAGGCCCTTCTTATGGAGTGGCAAGAGAATGGAACTCAGTCGTGGATTATTTCAACAAGTTGGGTTGCTGTTGATTTTCCGTTGGTAAAACCATGCTGATGTTCGCCCCGTAGAGCACCTGATGCCAGGTGATTAAAATGTATGAACCACAAGAAGGTTGTCAAATATTATAGATGATATGGATGAACGATGCGCAACAGGTCGGTTTATCTACGTTTGAATTAAGGCCCTTCGTATGGACCGGCGAGAGATTGAATTGACAAAAAAAAATCGGGTACGATACTCATTTCAGATAAATATATATATATATATATATATATATATATATATATATCAATAAAACATTAAATTGAAGTCTTTGAAGAAATTGATGTCTTAAACTACAAAACGTTACACACATATATATATATATATATATACATATGCGATACAAATATTCTATATAGCCTGTACAAGAGATTGCGCCCTGAATGCCATCTGCTTTACTGTAGCACATGTTGTTTCGAGCATTTCAATGTCGTCATGTGTATCTTGTCTCCCGCCGTGTGTCTCCGGCTAACATGGTGAGGTGTTCCGATAGTTCGTGGTTCGTACGCTGAACCTACTACTACTACTACTGCTTATTTATTTCGATGAACAAATCGATAGTATTGGCGCCTTCTGTTAGTAAGCGGGCTGGCCGCAACTCTAGCCGCCACTGTGGCCCACCTCACACACCGGGCCGTAGGCCGTAAGCTGGTCACGTCATAGGCGTTCCGTCAGTTTTCCCTTTTTAGCCGCAACCCGCCATTGAACCCAGCGCTATTAAAACAGATCCGAAGCGTACGCCGAAAAATTGCCACTGAAGGATATATAGATTCTAATTTACTTGCATTGCGTGATTGCTATCAAATGTATAGCAGCATTCTTTCTCACGTATTGGCTGACGGTCAAAGCCATATAAATGGAAGATTCGTTGTACTTATATTCGACAACAAAGGTCAATGGCCTATAATAGGGAGCATACTTTTAGTGCAAGCCAATCCTAGAGAAGCAAATATGCTCTCTATATTTAGTATTTACGTTCACGTTGTGTGAACAAAGCAATGCATTGGGCGCAAGGAATCGCGGGGCCATTTCTATCGATAACTTTCAGGATTTGCAAATTTAGATTAAATGTAAACAAACAAATAAGAACAACATTGCAGTGTTCTTGCTAACGTTTAATCCTTACAATGACGATAAATGCACGTTTTCATTATTATCTATAAATTCCATATCAGCTCATGGCGCCTATAATAAAAGCCGCGTTTCCTCTAACGAAATGTTCTGCCTCATCTGCGCTAAGCAGCAAAAAAGACGCTAAAGCTTAGGTAGGGCTGCGAAAAATCGTCCCGCGGACTAGAGAAGCAACTGACTCTCGGAAAATATCTAACTCCAAGACGCCCCTTAATAAACGCCAGCAGAGCAGATACCCTAAGCAAATGGAGCCAGCAATAGGAAGCAATCCAGCCGGACTACCCTGTATACTGGACAATCTCAAAAAATGGTGCAGCCTTAAACGCGGCTTCCTTACTAACCCGCTCGCAACTGCTAACAAGCCACGGTGGCTGCTTTCTGCGATACCTACACCGCATTGGTAAAGCTGATTTCACTTATACCGTATGTGGAACTCACGAGAGGCTGACTCCATAAGGCACTGCTACGAATGCTCTGCTTCTGCACTGCTGCGCAATACTGGGCGAGAGCTGTTTTCTCGGAACCTGAGTCTGGGAAGTTCTCTAACATGCCAAGCCCTTATGGGGGCGCGCTTAAATTTTCATGAATCATGGTTTATGGTAAGAGGATTCACCGAATTTGTCTCCAAAAATAACCGCTGCATAAAGTCGAGCAACCTTAATGGCAAGATAAGGTGGCCAGGTGAAGTAATCTCGAAAATACATTACCGCGGCCATCCTCCGACAAGAGGCAAAGAGGACGACTGGACTTTAGTGGGTTTGTGAGTTCCACACTAAGGTGGCTTTAACAACGACGCCCGATGCGCGTCATGCATTTTACCAATTATTGTCTTTCAACCCCCCCCCCCAAAGTCGGACTCCTATATGGTTCCGTGTAGATAGAGGAATGACGTTAGCAGCTGGTCTACGGTCTGTACCTTTTTTTAATAGGAGGTTTTGAGATTGCATATTGCAGATATCGCTGGCAGCTGTCAGCAACTAGTGGTCTCACAAACCCACAAAATCCGTATTTTTCCGATCCTTTTGAGGTTCGGAATTATGTTGCGTTTCTTCGACACGGTCTGTATGTGGCGGCCGCTAATATCCCTCCTTTGTTAACACGGAATCCTATTAGAGTCCGACAATGAAAAACGACGGTTTACGGTAATCATAACACGAATCGTAACAGCATTGATATGATACCATTAACCCTTGTAAACACTTTTGTAGTTGTTCTATGGAATTTCAGCGTGATTTCAGCGTCTTTTTCAAGTAATTAAACTTGAAATTAAAACAAAATTGACATTCTATTTCACCATTCGGCGTTTTTCGGAATTCAGCAGATTTTTCTGACCACGTTGTTGTGTTTCGTTTCGCACGTTTTGAGAATTTATATATATATATATCTTCCCAAAAACATCTTCCCTATTCCATCGAACAAAATCGGATTCTATGATGTGCCGTAAGCTCTACCGCTCCCCTAAAGAGTGTATTAAATGCGCCACATCCTGCACATATATATATATATATATATAACATGGGCGTTGTGTCCACTGCACCACCCTCCATTTTCAAACGGTGCTAAATAAAAACATAGTTTACGAAAATTGCTTGTTTAGGAACGTTTCATAGGTACGGGCGTCCAGTATTATGTATTCGTGTCTGCTCAACTTGAGAGCAAGAAATACCTAATCCCACAATATGGTTAGATTTTTACACAACTATATATATATATATATATATATATATATATATATATATATATATATATATATATATATATATATACAAAGGTGTTATCTTGCTTTCGTTTACCAACGACCGAACAGAATACGTTTCTCAATGCTAACGTCGCATTCAGTCACACACACACACATATATATATATATATATATATATATATATATATATATATATACACACACACATATACGTATAATTAATAAATAGCTATATATACCCGACAGACATGCCAGCTGCCCCACGTGCCCGAATGCCGTCGTCGCTGTATTTTGCTCATTTGAATCTCTGTTTGGCTGTTTCCACGTCGAGTTGGCGTCACCCGAACTTGTGGTCATTTGTGGTCCCTGGAGGCTGCTGCTGCCGCCGTCGACGACGACGACGACGACGGAGGTCGGCTGAGACGGAATTCCGGCTGAATGTGGAACCCAATGGCATGATGACCAATCATTTCATGCGACCAGATCTGACCGGCGACGCTTCATGTGTACTTTTATCTTCATCGCCCCCGCTCCCCAGCGACACCGTCATCCGGCGACTCATCATTGCTGGCCAAAGTACTACTTGCGTCTGTAGGGATACTTTATCATGTTCATCCTTCTGGCGGCCGGACTTGTGCCGCTGCTGTTGGTTCGGTGGCATACTGAGGGAATGGGGGGGGGGGGGGGACGGATTACATAATGGTTTCTCGACGACGGATCTCCTGGTACGGAAAACCGGAAAGACGAACGAAGAAGACGATTTTCTGGCAGGCAAACAGGCAGACAGAGGGGCAGGCGTTGTGTGAAATGCGTACGCATGAGAATGAGATGAGCTGTTGATTTGGTACTGTTTCAAGACTGTGTGTGAGTGTGTTGAATAATTGAATCGAGTGGCTCTGCTTGCTTCCAGCGAGAATTTGGCGTCGTTTTACCTTTGACTTTGGCGGACCAAGCGGCGGGGAACCTCTACAGCACTGACGTCGACTGAACAACTTGATGTGTGAATTGACGAAATTCTGCCGTCATCGCGTGCTCCCAACCTCATCTTCACGCCACGCGCAAAACGCTGCATACGACCAGATAAGGTATTCGGCGGCCGCTTGCCAAGCACAAATAACCAAGCTGGTGGCTGACAAGAGAAACATTAGCAGCAAATCGCAAACATGAGGCGACAAACGAGCGAATTAAAAGGAAATTCGAAAACAACAACTAGTTATATGGCATCATTAGTAAAGACAAAAGAAACATGTAGATGAACAAAGCGTTGTCCAGCAACAGTTATTTGTTGGCCCTGGGAGCAAGTGAACCAGCTTGACGATTGTATAGGTCAACAATGGTCGAAGCACTTAGCATTGTGCAAGTTGTGCGGACAGATTAGTTGCTAGTTCAAATAATTAGGTTCAATCAGACTGTGCGTGCGTTCATTTATTGTTGACTCCGAAGGCTCTTGGAACGGATGTCAAAGACGTGTGTAAGCAGCTGGCAGCTAGCACCGCGCCTCGGCTTTGCTGTGCAAGCATTAGGTCTGATCTAGGTGGAGTGCGGGTGGTAATCTCGTAAGAATACTTTAACCTGAGGTTTCTGATGGAGAGTTGTTTCATTTATTTAGCTAATTGAGGCCTTCATTTAATTAGCTAATTGAGGCCTTCAAACCGAGATATGAGGCTAGAAAACGTAAGTTAGGATAAAACAACGGGATACAAATATGAACAATAGGCAATGAAGCGTCTGCGATATACGTAACTTGATAACCAAAGCCAATATCCGGAAACATATACCCTAGATCGAATTGAGATGGTGATCGCATATATATATATATATATATATATATACATATATATACAGCAGAACTATGCTCCTGAATAGGTAATTAGCTATATTTTATTGTCTATGAGTATTGCCCTTTAACCTGTCTTTCTCGATTTTTATATTGAACGCACTCGATTTCTTACTATATTTCGGGAAATAGTCCAAACGCAGTTGCCAATGCATGTCACATTTGTGCCTGTTTGTTAAGCCATCGAGCCTTTTTAGGTAAAATCTCTAACGCGTTGGGTTTTCCCAGGAGAATTCATGCACTGTTGGCTTTACACAATTTGCTATCACGAGAGTTTTTTCATCTTTGGCATACTTGAGATCATAATCTCCATAAAGCGTACTAGCATTATGCTTGCCTATTTTGCGTTCAACTGTTTTGTACAGCACAATTATGGTGCCATGTTACTCTAAGACGAATTGCTTGGTCTTTCACCTCAATATTGTATTCAGCTTACGCATAATCTCCTTCACGATTGAACCGCTTAGCCATTTAATAATATTTTTTTAAACACTTGTAATATGGCAAGTGTTCCGTTAACTTTGCAAATATTATAAAATGCCTGACATTAAACACACGTGACCAATGTATCTCTTGTAATACATGTCCACGTTCTGTTATGCAAAAAAATAAGATCTAGCTGGCTGTGTCACCTTGTGCAAGATAGACAGTTTGTAGAACATGCTGTTTTGCCAGGTGAGCGCCATTTCATATTTAGTGAGATTGTTTGACAAAAAGCTCCTGCTCACGTTAGACCTCTTCTCTTCAATGTCAAAATGCTTGCATAAGTCGGATTATACACAGTCACAGCGTACATAGTGTATGGCGGGTTTCAAATCTAGAAAAGCAACGTAAGTATCTGCAAGGGCCCAAGTTTTTATAAACTGAAGGGTCACCAATAGTGTTTTTTCGTCTGGTTGCCCAAATAAAAAATAAATATCGGCACTTTATATGAATGTAGTTGATTCTATGTAAGGTTAAACCTTGCACACATCATTAGCAGGTAAAAATAGTTTGAAAGCAGTTCATCCTCCCGTCTAAGGCGTTTTCGTAAGGCAGTATAGTAATGGGAAGGGACACAGACAAGGCAGAAAGGTATTGGGAAAATTACAAGAAAGCCAAGAATAAAGCTCAAATGTTAATACAGGATGCAATTAAAAACGCAGACGAGAGAGAATTTAACAGGATTTTAGGGGCCCCCAAGGGCCAGCGAGCCAAACAGTTTTGGGACTATGTCAGACAAGAAAAAACAAGGATGACAAATAACGTCCAGGACAGAACATACACAATAGATGAAATGGACACCGCGTTACAAGCACTATTTTTACGACTAACGTGAGCAGTATAGAAAAGACAAGAACTAGCACAGAAATTACAACCACAGCAGACGAGATCGAAAGCGTGTTAAAGACAATGAATCCAAAAACGGCGTGTGGTCTTGACGGGATTTCGGTAGGAATTGTACAGGCTTTGGGAAAAGAGTACGTGCACTATCTAACGAAGCAATTTAATAATATATTTGGAGGGGGCAGAATCCCGGAGGGTTGGCGCAAGGGAAGAGTTTCTCTTATTCCCAAGGAGGGGGTAGATAATGACACTCTACAAAATAGGCGTCCGATCACAATTACACCTATAGCGTATCGAATATTTATGCAAGTGTTTAAGAATAGGATGCAGAGTATTCTGGAGACAAATGAGAAAATAGGAGAATGGCAATGCGGATTTAGGAAAGGATATAGACTAGACGATCACCTTTTCCTACTAAGTCAGGTTGTCGAAACATCGAGATTGCGGGGACAAGGGTGTGTGGCAGGATTTTTAGATCTTAAGAAAGCATATGATATGGTGGACAGAACAAAGTTGTATAAAATTATGCTAGAGGAGGGTTTGGAGAGAAGTTGGGTAGAGTTGCTGGAAGAAATTGACAGAAATAACACGGTAAGAATAATAATATCAGCCGAACAATCTAGAGAGTTCATAGTCGCTAAGGAGGTCAGGCAAGGCTGTCCGTTGTCATCGGTTATTTTTTTGATGTATATAGAGAGAATAGCGCGAAGGATTAATAAAACGGGTTTAGGGTGGCAGATAGGGAAAAAGGTGTATATATCAAGACACCTGTGCTGCTGTTTGCTGATGATATGGTAGTGTTAGGGGCGGGGCACTAGCGAGGTTCAACAAATGTTGATTGCATGTGGGGAAGCAGCGGAGGAACTAGACATGGTGTTTAATGAAAAAAAGAGCGCAATTTTAGTATTTAACGGAATTAGGGAGGAAAGAAAGCTTGTAGTACAGGGGAAGGAATTGGAGTATAAAAGTGAGTACAAGTATCTTGGGGTGACAATGACTACAGGGGGGAATTATCTAGAAAAGAAGAGATATTACGGAGGAAGAAAGCTGAAAGAGGAAGAAATGCAGTAAGGTGTAAGGGCCTCTGGGGGTTTAACAAATATATAGTAACAAGGAATATATGGAAGGCCATGTATGTGCCAGGATTGACCTTTGCTAACGCCTCTCTGGTCCACAGCGCGGGGTTAGGAAAGAAGTTAGAAACAATACAAAGAGAAGTGATAAGATTTGCATTGGGTTGCCGTTTTAATTGCGCTAGGGAATTTCTTGAGGGCGAAGGAGGAATGTCAAAATTTATACAAAGGGAAGTACAAAGTAAGCTAAGATTTAGTGTTAGGATTAAGTGTCACAAATAAAAGATGGGTTAAACAGATGCAGCTGGTAAAGACGGCACTAAAGATGAAAACGAAGTGGGATCGCAGAGTAGAATTTGCAGCTAGGGAGATTGGGTACAATAGTCAGCAATGGGCCAGAGCGGGAATATCGGAGAAGATGGTGAAATTGAGGGTGAACAAGTCATATACAGGCAAATGGAAATTGGCGATGGGTTCCAGATCGAGTTTGGCAAGTATATATGGAAAGGAAAAGACGGAAAGGGGCGGGGTAGAATGGGTATACGATAATTCAAGAGCGAGCGGGCTATTGGCAGATGCCAGGGCAGGGATGTTGGATACAAGGATACAAAGAGCTAAATATATGGAGGGACAAAGTACAGAATGTCGAGCATGTGGGCTAGGGAATGAGTCAATTGAGCATATTGTTAAAGAATGTACAGCCCTAGGGGGAAGCAGAGATATAGAGCTGTCGGATGCCCTAGCTCTAGGACCAAACGTTAGAAAGGACCTGGTCGATATTACAAAGAAGAGGCTGTCCCAATGGAAAGCAAATACTCAGTAGGTATGGAAGTGTACATTGATTATTCAGATGCATAGGTAACATATATGCTGCCGCTCTAAGCGCCCCTGATAAAAAAAGGGTGACATGTGTATTTAGGTATGCATGCCAAGCGAATAATAAATCAATCAATCAATCAATAGTGAAGTGTTCAAAGATCTTTGTGATTTTTGAATGAGCTGAGAAGTGAGTCTGGAATTGAGCTTAGGCAGGAGTATTCATGGCTTTGAGACGCCTTCTTCGTAAGTATCGTTTGTCTTGTATCATGCACTTGTGTCATCGTTCGAGTGTACCAAGTTATCGCTAGGTTCGTATGTATTCACAGGCTGGGAAGCAAAAGCATCTCTAGGCCCTGCTCTATTAAATCCATTTCGTGTTATACTCTTCTCATCCCTGACAAAAAACAGTCTCACATTTTCTTTTATGTGCCGATATTTAGTATATCTGGCTTGAGGCCTCTGACAAGGTTTTCGGCGTCGTAGCTGATGTGACTAATTCAATCAAACTTATACCGCGCACGTAGGCCGTGCTGGGATTGTCTAGCCTAATTAGTTAGTTATCATTAATTCTCCATTTTTGACAGATCCACACATTAATTACGAGTTGTGCTGCCCAAGCTCGTCAATTACAGCAGCTGTTAATGAACTGGTGTTTAATTCCATACACTTCGTTACGTCTATTCTAATCCAATAAGTTTTTAACCCACTTGCATTTTCTAAGATATATACAGAATGAAAAACGCTTTATGTAACTCTAGCATCCATCCTACGTCGAAAGATAGTGCAGGGACTAATGAGGCGTCTGGCAGACCAATGCGTAATATTTAGCGCAAATCTGCGACCAGAAACAGCATCGGCACTGGTCACATAGCCGGTGAAAACCAGAAGTGGAACATACAAGGTGTGTATACGTGATGGCTAGAGCATATGGCTAATTTCCAGAGGTACCGAGATCTATAGATGTCAAGGTGTCAATCTTGACCGAGACTTCGGCTTTGTTTGTTTTCGTTGCCGGACCGCAGTCAGCGAGTCGAAAAGTATATGAAGCGACTCCTCGCCTCCAAGGAAGACAGAGAGCTCGCTTCATATATGTGGTAAAACATCTTTCCAGCTGAGTAAAATTTGCCGCCCAGAGATGTGTCTATACCTGGCCGTAACTCAACATTGGTCTAACCTTCAGCTAAAGAAGTCGCCGAGCGTTCGTCTCCTCCAAATACATGGAGGAGATTGCAGCCATATCACCAATATGCTGCGAGAAGGTCGTGCGTAATATGGACCCTGATGCCTAAGTATAGGATGGAGTCCTGTGAATTGATTTGTAGGCCTTGTTGCAAAGATAACGATTGTGCGGATAGCTCTGAGGCGATGGGCGATGATGTCGTGCCTTTAGAGAACGACAACAACATTTTCTAATTCAGCCCGCACATGGCGAGCTAAATCAGCGAAGAGTAAAGCGAATGACTTCCAGGCAGTCCTCAGGCCTTGACGTAATGATGAAGACTGTGTGCAGAAGAAGGTCCCGGGTCTTGTTAACGCCTGCTCAATTTACGCCTGGAGCACGTGGATCGCCTTCCTGAACCCGAACTGCTGCGGCGGTAGAATCTTCGGAATAGTTGGAAGCACTTATGCGGTAATCGACTTTGCAAAAATCTTCTTAAGTATGCGCTCCAATGCGATGTTCCGATAGAGATTCAGATCATTTCACAGCACGGTCACTCTTTCCCTCAAAAATTGGCTATAGCAGGCTTTTTCTCCACTGCTTTGGAATAGCTCCTCGTCTAAGGCATGTATTGTACATCAGCGTGAGAGCAGGGACAGTTGACAAGGTCGCGGCTTTAGATGTTTATAAACAGATGTTTTTTGTTATGTTTGTATTTTATGTTCTTCTCTTTCCGGCAGGACACAGTCGCGAGTGAATATTCTCCTAGAGTATTCTACCCACTCATTATCGTTAGTTGGTGTACTTGGCTGTTTAGGACGCCGTGGAAGGATAGTCCAAGGTCGACAGAGGCTTTTCGGAATTTTGCGTTGATGTCATTGATGTCGAGGTCTTCTGATGGAAAGAGGTGGTTGAAGATGAAGAGCTTGCTCTTGTTCGTGCACGTTTAATCTTTGCGACCAAGGTAGATGGCACCTGTTGGTCGCGACTGTGCTGACTTCAAGGAAAATATTGAATGACTCTGTTTTCTGTCGGCTGAATGGGTGGTTTTCTGGTTGTTGAGGCACATGCGTGGTGCGTGTGACGACGTCATTGCTATGTCGATAACAATAATAATCAATAGTAGTTAGTTTCATAAGTATTTGACTGCTACGAGCTAATAATGCCTGTAAACATATGTTCGTTGGCACAGCTACAGCGGCACCCGACTTTGGTCTTCCTCGTTCTTCCGTCTTAATTGTTAGGCCATAACAGACCTAACGTGACGTGAGAGTACGATATTAGCTTGTTTGGTTACAAAAAATATGTGTAATTGATTATAGTAATTTGATCTTCCACCGGGAACACATCAAACTGGTCTACTCATGCTTTTGTAATACGTCGTTGCATACAGTTTTACTGTTTAGTCAAAGCGTACAATTACGGGCGACGATCGCCCTATTTTTGTCCCTACAGACCTTTATGGTTGTTGTTGTTCTTCAGCATACAACCCGAATACCCGATAGGATTTCAGTGGACCTCTAAATGGTCGAAAATTTTATTCCTTCCTGCCAGACCGTCGGCTCTAATGGCTCGGCTAAATACTTTGCGCTTACCTGTACATGGCAACCATTATATTGCATTTAAGTTTGCCCTGCTAGCTTTACCACATTTATCCCTACATCGCTACCTATAATTCGGTTGACATATTATTCCGTGTCACTCTTACTATGGCTTAATTAGAGGCGACTATTGAACAATGCTCTATAACGCGGTCTATCCGATATAATCACTATCGTGAACAACTTTATGATCTGTCATTTTAGGCGTCCCCGTGCCGGCTGTTGTTGTTCCTGTCCTGCATTGTGTGCGCCACTTATCTAAATTGTCTTTCTCTCTCGGGATCTTTCCACTGTGTATCCTGTCACGTACATTATGAGGAAAGTTGATGCGACGTGTTGTGACACTTCCACATAGCAGATCGTATTGCACGTGATGCTGGTCATTTGCCATTGCTCTTACTTTGATGCCAAGAAAAGTGATGTGAGCCCTGGTGTAGGTTCTGTTGACGCCCGACGATGTGCTCGGGAGATCCGGTCATTGTTGACTTTTTTAGTTAGCTCATCAATGCGCTTTCGTAATGTTTGGATTTCGCTCAGGCCCTATCCAGCAAAAGACGCAGCTGAACTATGTGTGAACCCTTAGTGATTTGCTTACTGCTTTCAATACCTTGGTCTAAAAAAACGATGTGCAAAAGGTGTCAACCTTGTTCGGTTACTTTAAAAGGACAAATGTTTAGAGGCAAACTTGCTGCAGCCATTGCATGCTGTTCTGGATCTTCGTCGAAAAACCCTCCATCACATATTGCGCAGGATGCACTAGAGTTTTCTCTAATGTCTCCGCATAGATGTAGTAATATAACGAGGGCTGAGCTCCTCTGTACATACGAAAAGAGATAAATTTCTTCAGAGAAGTTATGACGAAGCAAGTTAAAGTACATACCTACGCTTATGCAATTCGTTTCGTTGACCCAATGTGCACTTACCTTTGACCCTTTTTTAAATCTTTTTTGTTGCAGTTTTTTTTAAAAAAAGTACGCTGACACTAGGGCTCAGAAGAAAGCTAATCAGCCGGTTGCCATTGCGACAGCTGACTAATTAAATATTGTTTTGGAAATCCAGCGCAAGGACTGCAGCAAGGTTACTTTAGAGGGGTGGTAATTACAGTCCTTTGTGATACCTATGGAATTGGATGGTCGGTATACATTGGTAGGCTGTCGCCAAAGAAATACCTATCGGATTTCGATTTCGCTAAGCACCGAACACTTGCATTCCTGCATTGGAATATCTTATGCCGTGCCACGTACCCCGACCTGAGCCATGCTTATAGACATTATTTTATTGGCGTCTATATTTTGTTGCTGCATTTCGTTGTTGGTGCCGCATTTGCTAACCTACACTCTTGGAAACCCTAGATATCTCAACATGCCCGCTGCTGAAGCTGCCACTCTAGACATATGTACTTAAGTATACATGTCAAGCGAGTGATCAATCCGTTCATCTTTAAGCAGTGCCATTAGTCACCTGTACTGTTATAGCCGACTTTACTTTTAGAACTTAACGTGCTTTATCGTTAAGCAAACTTCAGTGCAGGCTGCTTTTAGTTAATACAAAGACTGTCAGGTATATTGAAAGTCTTGAGGCCGTGCTCATTTGTTCGTCATGTACGGTAGATCTGCTGAATGCAGCTACCATTAGGCTCGCTTAAATCAAACAGGTCACAAAAAAGCGTACTCTGAAACTCTAAAATGTCTTTCATGTCTAGAGAGATTGTGCAATGGCTGCTTAAATGCTCCTCTATTAAAGATTTTCTCTTTCTACACGTACATTTTCTGGTCTGTGTACATCTGTAAACCAGCGGAACCAGTGGAAAATGTTTTAGCCTGCACGCCTCCAAGACGTATGCTTCAGTTTGGATCCATGCTATATTTAGAGAAAACGTTCGACGTTCGTACTACTGTTTGCGCTAAAGGTCAAACGATGTTAGCGACTGAGTTGCATGGCAAGATCCGTGGGTTTTGGGTTCTCTCACCTATTAGCAGCCATAACGCGGTCGACGACGAACAGCCACCCTAAAACACTAGTAAATACATTCGATGACATTTTTCTTGCAATGACTTGGATGACTGTGATATGACATATGTGTAGTTGCCCAGCACATTGCCAAGTACATTGTCTAACCCTCTACGGTAGCCTTTCATGCTTAGCTGACTTGATCGTGCATCCCAAAGTATAGATCTGTGTGGCCAATTATTTTGCAAAGCATTAAGAGTGGTAACATTTTAAAATCTCTGTGAACCAACGGACAGTAGCAGCAGTGGAAGACGATGGCTAAACGAGTTATGCTGCCATTACCTTGACAACTTACTACACGATCATGTAAATCGAGAGCATTGCGTTGCGATGCAAGAAGCCATTATTAATATTATGAGTACCAGTTATAGTAAAGCTTTAACCCTTGTGCCGCTTAGAAATATGCAGTAAGGACGTTAGTCTCGGGTCTTCTAACTAACGAATATATATATTATATATATTATATATTATATATATAAATTTAGTGGAAACATGCATGATCCACACGAGACGTCGTTGTTAAGGCCACGGTAGTGTGGGACTCACAAACCCACTAACCTCCAGTCGTCCGCTCAGCCGCTTGTCGGGCGTCTGGCCACCGGCCACTAAGGCCCCTTCCTTGCCACTAAGGCTGCTCGACCTCGGAGATTAATTCTGCGAATCTTTTTACCATAAACCTGGATTCATGTTCATTGTAAAAGCGCTTGGCATATCAGAGAATTTCCCAGTCTTAGGTTCCGAGACAGGATTTCTCGCCTAGTAATGAAGAAGACGCAGCGTTCGTAATACCTTACATTGTCAGCCTCCTCTGAGTTGCACATACGGCATAAGGTGAAGTACGCGAGCGGATCTTTCATAGCTCTGCTTTGCCTGCTCTAGTTGCCGCATAGCGCACATGAGGTGTTCCTGTGAGAGCCCTATGCCGGATCACGCCCAGGTACTTGACCATGGGTCTGGGTGTTACTGAGTGCCTTTCCATATGTAAGTCGAGATTCTGTCGAGCGTGCTTCGGGCCATTTAAATGAATTACATCAGTTTTTTTGCGAAGCCAGTTTGAGACCTAGCGTGTGGATATATATATATATATATATTCCTACGTTGAAAGCCGCATATGCAATGAGGTAGATAACTATCAATCAATAACCTTACACGGATTGCCTTTAAAGTAATCGTTTGACATTGCTCTACTATGAGAGATTGTAGAAGCATTACAAACTAGCTCTGTGGTGCCGCTACAATAGCAGTTGGCAGCAGCAACAACAACGACAACAACAGCAGCAGCAGCAACAATAAACAGCAACAGTAATAGCTGGATGCTACACACAGTAAGTCGCATTGTAAAGATTTGTGATGCGTGGCCTCTGCCGTCTGTCTGGCTGAACTGAACAGTCGATCTTAGTTCGACTGCGCGTTTTGCAAGTTGAAAACTCTTGCTTATTGTCCGATGCCAATGTTGAAGTTGAAGCGCCGCACAAGGGTCGCTTACGTTACAGTAATAACATATCTAACCAACAACAGTGTTAAGCAGGAGCGATGACGCCAGTAAGAATAACGGTCGTTTTGATGATGATGATGATGATGGCGATGGTGATGTCGATGGTGATGGCGATGAATGATGATGACGACGACGCCAACAGCAACAACAGCAATAGCAACAACAATCGTTCGGGCAGTCAGTAAGACAAGCAAGCAAACAGGCAGGCAGACATAGGAGACGCGCTCAACCAAGACAAACCATCGCCCACTGCCCGGCGCAAATGCAACAACAAAGACAACAAAGCCAACCAACGAACGAACGGAGCGCGCGCACGCATCCACTGGTGGTTCAGCATGTCGGACAAAACCCTCGACGTTACTCTGAAATCAGCCGCCTTCGATGATGTCTGCAATCTATTGCTGCGCCGCTGCTACTGCTAATACTGATACTATAAGCAGCAAATTTGAATTTTTTATTGAATGTATGTTACAACCATTTCCAACGGAACTACTTTCGTTTTACTTCATTGAAAATGGGGGTTCTTCTATGCACTCCGTTCATAGCTGCTCCCTTCTAGTGTTGGTTTTCGGCCGTCGTTCCATCTCTTGGTCGCCTCAACCTCTCAGCTCGCTGTCGTTCCAGTTCGTTCTTTCTTCTCTTTACACGTTCCACCAGTAGCATGCCCTGCTCCCATTTGGTTTCGTCCTCCAGCATAGCGGAGGCTAAGTACTTCAAGTACTACTACTACTAAGTAAAGTTTTCGGGCTGACCCTCAGCCAAGATTTAACGTCCACGGAACTGTTTTTCACATTGCTTCATAGACGGACCCCCATAAATACAAATGTGCAACGGTGGGGCTCGAACCCGCGCACCTACATGTCTCCTTCGGTTGCGAGGCGCAGACTTTAACCACTACGCCACCGGGCTCGAACTACTACTACTACTACTACTAATATTGCTATTGCTTCTGTGCTACACGCTGCCTCGCATTGACTCTCATGATTGTAAAGCAATCATTGCATTCACACATCATTCATTCCATTCTATTAATACATCCATCTATTCATACATACATCCAATCGAATAGTTTCCATGAAAAGAAAGATACAGTAATCTAGGACGTCCGGGCCGGCGCGTGAGTCCCGCGTTGGTCAGCGCCCTGTCAGCGCTGAACAACGTTGGGGCAGCTGACCTACTCGTGTTTACTACATTCAAATATACTAATCTGTCGGATTGATACTAAGCAGACACGCCACGCCGATCGATCTTCGCTCGGGCGATTGGCTGTCGTTGTCGCGCTTTGCGCCGTGCACCGTGCACCGTGTAAAAAGGGCCGGCTGCATTAGTTCATTATCGACCGGTCGCCGTTATGTAAAGTCGACACTGTCACTGACAAACAAGCTTCTGCGTGTTTGTATTCTGCGCGTGTTTTCGCGCTGTTCAGAGGTGTCTCGTTCGTTCGATCATTCGTCGCTGCTGTGTACTACTACTACTACTACTACACGTTTCGCAACACGTGCACGTGCCTCCCTGCATGTTCCTGTCACCAGCCAGCACACACGACGACAACGACGCTGGGTGCAGTCTCTGCGTAGTATTACTAACATGACCATGACGATAATGATGATGATGATGGTGAATATTATTAAGTTATTACTCTGGTTGATATTCTTTCCGTAATGGTGCTGATATAGTTTATTATCATATAGGGCTACAAAAAAGTGTTTTCGGTTTTGTCCGTAGAGAATCATTAAAAAAACCGAAAAAAACTTTTTTTTTGTAGACCCAATACATTTTAGTCGTATCACATCGTCGTATATCAAAAACATATTTATCTAGCTTATAATGAGGTGTAAACAATTAATATATATATATATATATATATATATATATATATATATATATATATATATATATATATATATATTAACTGCAGGAATGTGGCCTTAGTGCATTGCCTGTCTGTGGAAGACATCGGCATATCACATCTAATAATAAACATGTGCAATAAAAATGATTTGCAAACCAGGCTGATTTTTCCATGCGCAGACCGGAGACAATGCGGAGTGTGGCATCATCCAGCATCGTCCCCAGCTCCAGTGAGGAAATGGCCCGAAACCATTTGTCGTTCATTTTCATATATATATATATATATATATATATATAAAACCCATAACCACACGATCGCGCGTAGACAAATTTTCACTCTAAAGTGCTTACGTGGCAAAGTTACATAAATAAAATATCTCTCTCTCTACATATAATTTATTTGTTTTTTTTTTTAGAATATAAATTATTCGCTTGACATGTATACCCAAGTACACTCTTCTATACCACGGACGCTTAGAGTGGCAGCATAGAGACTACACTGCATGGCAAGCGATATTTACCCAGCACATTAGCGACAGGTTTTGGGCGGCTATTGCCTCTATTTACACAGAAGTGAGATACCTTCGAAGGCCGTCCTTTTTAGGGCAGCCTCCCGAGAAGACGCTAAAGAAACTAATTCTTTTGCGCAAGATTTTGCTCTAAGTTTGATAGAATAGGCATGGCATCGTCCACCACGAGTTTTGTCCTAATGGCCAAAATATAGACACGGGCGTCTACTGTAATCAGCTCGACCGAGTTTTTGCCGTTCTCAAAGGAAGAGACACAGTCTCTTAAACAGAAACGACGTTATCTTCCACCAATACACCGTAAGGCCGCATGTGAGTTATACAAGTTTCCGCAAAATACCAAGCTTCAATTGGGAAATTTTGCTTTTTTAATATCGCTAAAATACCTAACTCGCCGAACACCGCATCGTCGGACTACCACATATTCAGACAGTGTGCAGAACTCTCTAAACCATCCTCCGTCCCCTGCGGACTTGGAATTGCCGTGAGGCATATCCTGAATGCACCGAGGGCCGAATACGTTAGGATATCTAGGGTTTGGTCAACAACCTTTGTGGGGAACTACCGACAGGGAAAAACTTAATTCACCGGAAGCAGTAAAACACTTGTGGATACATTCATCGGGGTGCAGAAACCAGAATTATTTGCCATAGGAGAAAATAGTCTGATCCAGAGACGGGGAAGGTTTGCGGCTCACGATAGATAGTACTTTTTAGGGAATAAAAATTGGTTAAGTTATTCCATTTTTACACAATTGTTGCTAAAAGACAAATGTATGGTTGAATTGTTTGAAATCTGTGAAATTAATTTAATTTCATAGTGTGTATACAGTCTACGTGTCTTAACAACGGCCGCCATGCGACTTGGCACTGATTCACTTAAGTCATCAATGAATTACTGTGGGATACTGTCTATTCTGGTTGGGCAAGTTATAAACATATATATTAGACGCAACTAGTGTTTCTTTCATATCGTTGGATTTTCTATCGTCCTGCTAGTTCGGCTATCGATTCAAGTGATGAACATGATACGACGTGTCATCTGTTGCACTGGCAAAAGACCTTGCGGACCTGCAAAACTCTTGAGAATCGTGAAATCCTTCCGTGCTGCGTGACACAAGATGACACTCATGGGTTGCAAACGCCTTAGTTAGATGTTTACTCTGATATCCGGCTGCTCGCCAGGCCATATTTATCATCGCTGCCGTAGTGTATAAATATGTTGATTTACCTTCTTCCTCAAGAAATCGTTCTTAGTCTTCTTCATAGTGAAGTCCCCAAGCGCTCTCGTCCTAGGTTAATCCCATCGTGACCGTAGTTCCTAAGCCATTAGAGTCTCCCTCCATGATATGAACTTCTTTATCCTTACAATAATTAGCTAAGCCTAAACCCGTTTTATGAAGAACAAGTTTAACCCTATCTAGTAACTGTGGGCCTGCCAATTCTAATTTCTCCCGTATGGGTGATATATTGTATGTTGCTATCGTTTCAACTTTAATTTTGAAATGTGCGGACGCAATATGTAATTACAATACCTGCGGGTTTTTACGTGCTACTGCCGCTCGAATTGCTTTTCCCACTCGGATTTCCGTATTATTTCGGAAACTGCAACCATTTGACGTAATAGTGACCCCAGAGCATTATTTACAAGTTTTACTAACTTATCCCAAGCACGAAGAATGTCATCTTTTAACACCTTTTCGAATCTTAACTGCTACTTTTACCGATCTCCTCCATATAATAAAATAGTCTGTTCAATCCCATTTGATTCTAATAAAACCCCTGATATACATCGCAATGTCATCTGCGTATATAAGAGTATTTGCCCACTTTCGGGCCCATTCCTGCAAGAACAGACACCAAAAGTTTTAACAATCGATAAGGAATCTCTTCCGTGGCTAACTTCTCTATAATTCTGCTTCCCAGCGCCAAGTCAAATGCCGTCTTGAGATTTACAAATACCACGTTTAACGTATTACGATTACACGATTAAGTATTTAAATCTATCTGATATTATCTCCCATAATATCTTATAGGCGCAACTCTTAAGTGTTAGTCCCCTCTAAGCTTCTAGCCCTGTTTCTATTCCCTTTTCATCTAGCTATAATAATGAGGGTATCCTCTTTTCACTCTTTAAATATTTGTTTGGAGGTCAGCCATTCATCAAATAGAGCTTTCCAGCATGTTATCAGTGCCAATGTTTGTTCTAAATGTTCGTTTCGTATCATATCGTTTCTGGTCGCTTTGCCTCTAAACGACAGACAATTTTATGCGTGTTTGATATGAGACACCTGCGAATAGGACGAAAGTGCGCGTATCCGAGCGTTCTTGAAGTTCATTACTTTTAGGGCTGAGCATGTAGCAGTACTAGTAGTAGAAGAAGTATCATTCCAATATTCTGGTTGTAGGACTCTAAGATAATTTAACACTGGGAGTGGGGTAAACGGCTTACAATATTCAGATCACGAATCTGCCACCCTTTTAGTACCCTAATTAACCCCCATGAAATGCGCATATTCTTGAATATATTTGTTTTATCAGCGTAACGGCAGAAGTTTAATGTATTGAACGTGAAATATAACAATTCAGGATGTAGATTTGGCAAACTGTTTTTGACACGAGCATTCCTTTTCTGCTAGCCGCGTTGGATAATTTTTTTGTCAAAGACGCTGGTTCAGCGTCATCAGCACTCGTTCTGTTGCAGTTGCACAGGTTGAGAACTAATCTTCGGCCAGACATATCGGTATAGCTAAAATTAGTGATTTCACTATCACTTCTAAACAAGACATTTCCGGCTCACATTCCAGTGACAAAATTCCTGGCCAAACTGTCTCTGGACACCCAGTATATAGACAAATGTGTACGTGTACGTTAGTGTTCATATAACTTGTTCTCCATCCAAAGATCTCTATTAGCGTGTATACCCAGCGAGACATTTTTAGGTACCTCCTCGTGCGCTTATAATGTTTGTTCTTCGCGCAGAGTCGTTAGCTTTTTGGACATATGTTCGATGTTCTTCAGCGAATCGCAAAAACATTTTACATAGTTAGCGAGCCTAGGTTAGTTGGGTGAAAGTGACGCTGTTTCGCATTAAAACTTCAATACAGCACTTGCACAATTTTTTTTAAATAATAAAACGGTTCTTTTCATCTGTCATATGATACTGGTAAACACGTACTTTTATCAGAGGACCGTGCGTTAAAATCGATTAAACGTATTGTCTTACTGTTGATGAAATGAATGTTGCTCGGCGTACGCTAAATAGGAATACAATGACGAAGCGAATTGCCTTTCATACGTCATGAGTATGTACACGTATATATATATTTATATATATATATATATATATATATATATATATATATATATATACTAACAAATTTACAAGTTACTTCAATCTGTGTAGCTAGTATGTATTATCAGCACGATGCGCAACGAGAGGAAGAGGTGGGAGAAAGAGGGAAAGATTAGGAAAAGTCGATCGATCGAGAGAGAGAGAGAGAGAGAGCTATCCAAAGACACACAAAGGGAAAACAACGGGAAGTATCATCTTCAAAGAACATGAAAAGTCAACTGTCGGCATGACGACTTGAAGGTGAAGCTAAAACTGATTGTAGGGTTTAAATCTGGCAATAGGGCATAGTTCATGGCAGGTTAAGGGATATTTTACAAGAAAAGAAAACTTTTACAATTTTATAATTTCACTTATTGACACTCATAAGATAATTGCACTTGTTAATTTTAGGCCCCTTTTATGAGATTACATTACGAAATGTATATTTGCCATTCTACCTAATGTTAATCTGTTGCGATATGGTTTGTGTTACTCATGTTACGTGAGTTCAGTACAGTGTTGCTAATTTTGCCAAACCCGGCAGGTTTGGATGCAGTCTAAGCAGTATGCGCTTAATTTCAACTACGAGAGTGTACTCAATTAGGTTTGAAAACGGCAGAATTAGGTTTGAAAACGGCAGAATTGCAGTGTGATTGCCTTTGAGCCTCGCATCCAGAGGCCCAGCGCTTTTTGAAGCGGTCCCATAAAGCGCATCTGTGCCAAACGTCTCTCGCGTAGGGCTTCTGTACTATGAACATAGGCGAAATACATCGCGATCGGGCAGTCCTGAGGAAGAGTTCGTTGAATTCCCCAATTCGTCGTTTTAATAGAGGGAAATAGTGTTCCATAACTAACGTGTTTATATATATATATATATATATATATATATATATGAGAGGCAGCACATCTGGATGACGCCATCTAGCGGGCGACAGTGAAAGGCGATACGGGTGGCGAAGGCAGCGGCGGCGGCTGTGGTAATCGGAAAGGGCTTCACCTATCCGTCGAAAGCCGAAGACAAACAGAGAATGATAAAGAAAGAGACAGAGAGAGAGCAAGCGCGCGGAGCAACGCCGAAGACGCTACGTGCCGCGGGCTGCATCTTCAGTAGTAAAAGTCAGCTCCCCAGACGGCCCCGTCAGGAGCAGAGGTAGTAACAGTAACAACAGCAGCAGAGGCATAGTGGGCAAACCAAGTTGATCTTGCGTTGGCGCCAATTCGAGACTCGTTTTTTGCTCGATTTGTTGGTCGGTTGTAGCCGGCTTCGCCTGCCGATGTCGTCGTGGTAATCGTAGTCGTCGTCGTCGTCTGCAAACACCGACTGCTTGCGTCCGCGTCACGTGGTTGCATGTGTGGTCGTCAATAACATCACTCACAACAACAACGCAAAACAACAACAACAACAACAACGCAAAACAACAACAACAACGCAGAACAACAGCAACAACGACAACAACAAGATCGACGCCGCACCTGGGCGGAGGAATAGGGCGGGAACACCAATGCCCATCAGCACTACCCACGTGCGCTAGTGGGAAGTGGGTTCATGACTCCACATACTCGCGCATCATACATATCTCGGAGTTGCGAAGCGTGCGCGCATGGATACTACATGCACTGCAGGCCGTTCGGCGACCATAATGACGATGTAGACGGTGGCTGTAGTGAGCGTGGAGATGGTGAAGATCGTATCAGTTACTCTGCGCCAGTAACTCTCTGGCAGTGTTGTTGCTGCTGCTGCTGCTGCAGTTTCTGCCGCTGCTGACGCTGATGCTGAAGTTCAGTACTCAAGAGCGAGTGAGCGAATCTGGCTGACTTCGTTGGCGGTCGACTTCAGACGTACAGCCGCCGGCTCGGCTCGTGTGTGAAGATGACTGAAGTCTAGGCCTTCGCCCTACTGGTAATAGTGCAAGTGTTTGGCGCAGGCTCAAGCTACATCCGTCCAACACATTCACCAGCTAAGGAGTAGTAGGACAGTTGCTTGCGTCCTGTGGATTGGTCCGTTCGATCGTGTGCACGAGCGCTCACCATCGCTCAAAAGACGGTTGAGAGGTAATTCCTGCTAACAAGCAGTTGAACTTCATTCAGCTGTCGCTGAACTACAATGCTGGGTGCTTTTTGTGCGTTTCTGAAACCGGTGGGTTTGATGACGCCCATGTGAAGTGTTAGCCTTACATACTGAAAACGAATTCGCGTACGTGGTGGTGGTGGCGGTGATAGTGTAACCTCTACTACTCGATTGATTTACTGATTCATTGTCGAATGCTTGGCTCTTTTTTCGTGAGCGACAAGGTGACAAGGCCAAACAAAGGATAACTCTGCCAGAGCTTTGAGCAAGCCATTATATTAGCAGCACTCGTGTACCGTCGCTCGACCCATACGGTTTATTCGGTTCGCAGCGTTAGTTCGCGCCGGTGCACGAACCAGTGACTACGTGCAGGTTCTGCACTCCAACGGACGTTAAACATTATTTAGATAAAGATCAGCCCTATATTACGCGCAGTTCCACTGTAAATGTGCCTAGCTTTGGATTACTGCCTATGGTTAGTAGTTGTAGAGGCGCAACGGCTACACGAATCCAAAACAGGACCGCAGATTTTTGCAGTCGCTGAGGTAAGTGACCTTGAAACGTACTGCATTTTGTAGTTCTGAACACATCACTATTTCTTATCGAGGACAGTGTTTGCTTAATGGGCGCTTTAAGACTAATGTTATCTTTTGTCAGCTAGAAGCTGGTGAGTCTCAAGCAAGAAGTAAGCAAAAACTACCATTGCTGTAAAAAATCATTTTAAATGAGAAGAAGGTCATTGGCTCGTGTTTGCAAGTTTTACTGGGCCTGCGGCTGCGCGTGTGAGTCGCGTCTGTCTTCGAAAGGATTAATACCGTCTCGATTTATTTCTATGATTCGCATGCGCGCATATGTGTCTGTATCTTTCATTGTGGCGCATTATGGCGGTCTGCAGTTGGATTCCCCATATTGTGTTCTCCTTTTGCCTTTGGTTTAATCCGTTGCGCGTCACGTTATTTATTGTCTTAACTCAATAATTGGGAGGCGGCGTAATTTGTTTTCGTGCCATAATGCTCAATTATATATTATGGGCGGCGTTTGGCAGCATTAAGGCGTGCTTTCATTGGGCCTGCCAGATCTATGTTTGCAAGCTTATTTTTGTGATCCCCTAAACGTTGGGCCGTTTGTCAGTTTTCTGAGAACTATCATACACACCAGCACAAGCTGCGGCAACGAAATTGTGCACTTTTGTAGAAGGACGTCTTCGACAGTAGGTTTAGGGGGTCGAGCCGTGGCTATTGTGTTACATGTGCGATATCGACTCGCGGCGTTACAAAGAAGTGGAAACACCTGCTTGTTCAAACCGCGTTTGAAAACGATTGACATTGCTTTTTGAAGGTGTGTCTGTGATATACATTCGTGAATACAATAGGGCGCGGCGCGTCCCGCTTCTCCATTGAAATGGTGGCACTCTGGGTCTATGGTGAGGCGATTTCCTGTTGCAAAAACGTGTGTGTGTGTGTGGACTCCTTAAGTAATACTTTGTTGGTGCTACTGTATGTCCATTGTTATGTGCTGGAGGGCGCAGTTCGCTGCGCCAAATATGTTTTGGCGCACAAGTAGTAATACACCCTTTACCTAAAGCGACCTAATTCGCAATCACTACGGCTTGCAGCAGAGCATTACAGTAGTCTCGACGTCCCCTCGAGACCTTACAAGTAATAGCTTAAACTACAAACAACAAAACATAACCTTGCGTACCTCCAGCTTTATATGGAGACATGGAGCATAATTATATCCTTTAAAGATGGAGCGACATTGATCGCCAACTTGATGACATTTTTTAGTCGAACCTGCCAAGTAATGATAGCCATGCAGAATATACCTTATGTACAGGGGCCGACTAATAGATGCCATTTTATCCCAGCTCCCTGGCGACCTACACATCTAACTGCGCTACCTCTGCCGAGACCTACGTTACTTTCTCTGCTACTCCAGCAAAAATTACTGAACTGGTCCTGTTAAAGGTGACCTAAGCCTGAAAATGACTGGCCACTGCCGGTCCGCAACTCACTAACAGGCACACGAAGCGGTTTCCTGCCGCCCGCGGCAAGCAAAGAACACGCTTCATATAAATGGTGACATAATACAACGTACACTTACACCCATGTACATAAGTATATATAAGATATGATATAAAAGTCAGCGGCATTAATTTGTACTAGAACGTGTGCATTTAAATAGGAAAATACCAATGTTGGTATTGTTTGTTGTTTTTGTCTAGTATACCACTTGTTAGCAATCGGATCATGTTATTGCCGTCTTGTTGACGCCTGGGAGGTTGGGCCTTGTTGCCGCCCCCTTCTAGAACAGTTTGCACTCGTTGGCAGCCATTATTCTTAAATTATTTCGGCTCGTTTACTTTAGCGTTCTTTGGCTGCCGGCTGCCGGCTTGCTTGCCTGTTGCACATACTTCCTTGTGGCGACACTTCATCATGTCTCGTGTTTCTGCACTAATCCGGCGTTGAGTAAAAAGACGGACCACCACCACCATCATCATCATCATCGTAGCACGTTGATGAGGCAGAACACACCACGGGTGCCAGAGCGAGCTGGTTTGGCGTGCGCCGAGGAGCAAAGGTAGTCTTGCCTTGGCGCAGATGTTGTGGCGCCGTCCTGGTTGTCGCCGGTTGCGACACCGGCGTGCCGGGTGGTGTGACAATCATCTCCGTGATGTCGGTGGTATCTGGCCACTGCACTCCTCCGCGTCGCTACGATTGTGCCAGTAGCAACAGGAACAACAAATGAGCCAAACGGAACAAACAAAATGAAGCTCGGGTGCGAGCGGCTTGTGGGCGACCCCCGTCAGGACGGCCTCACGACTTCAGCTAATTGTTTAGCGGCTGGCGTCTGCCTGACGATTGACTGATTGAGGTGACTGCGACCACTGGCACCCCCACTGGTACCGCCGCCGCCGCCGCTGCTTTCGTCACCCACCACTCGTGATGAGGTCGATCATCACCATCACATCGGGCCGGGCCGGGACCTGCCCTTCGTCATTGAGGTTCGCCCGGGCTTCGCCTTCCTTCACCCGTAGCTATGTTTGGCGTCGACGTTGTCTTCGTCGTAATCTGTTCCGGGTCCTCAGTAGATCAAGCGGTCCAGAAGGGCTTGAGGAAGAACAAGGAAAAACACCTCCTCGTTGTTGCTGCTTCTGTTGATGTTGTTACGGCCCTTGTTGTTGTTGTTGTTGTTGTTGGTTTTGTTGATGATGTTCTCACTGTCGTTGTTATATAAAGGGGTCGTCCGGAGCTTGAGACAACAGCTGAGCCGTGAGCTTCTTCGCCTTTGAGCGGATGCCGCCGCCGCTGCTGTTTCATTCACAGTGGCCGTACACCGTGTAAGAAGGTACACGTCACCAACCATAAACGTGAGCGTCGCCAGTGACTGCTACACAGTTGTACCAATAGCCCTCAATGCACTGGTTGCAGAAACGTTGCCATAGGGTGGATGCAAAGCGGTCAGGAATGCGGCCGTCAGCTTCACTTCATTCTTGTGTCCTGTCATGCCAGATACAGCACGCATGTGCCAAGATTTTAGGTTGCACTATATATATATATATATATATATATATATATATATATATATATATATATATATATATATATACATATATATATATACATATATGCGGTAGTAGTGGCATTGCCATGCGTAGGATCGAATCCAGCTTCTCGAGTAGAGCTAATTCTTCTTTTTTTCTTGTTAAATTAGAATGAGCATTGACTCTACTAGAACAGTTATCTGCTGAAGAAAGCCAAATTAAGTGGAGGACGCTAAAAGTGTCTCAAAATTAACGACAAAATCATGGTTCATAGTAGCCTCCCACCAACCAATACCCCAAACAAATGGGATATACGGTTATGCCGCTTTCTGGACAAACCTCGAGTAAATTGCCTACAATGTTGTGCCAAAGTTAGTCATATACAGGGATTTAGCCTAGTAAAAAACGCCAAAAGAAAAACAAAAAAATATATAATTATATATATATATATATATACATGTAAAACGATTACGTCAAAAAGCGCACTAAATTTATGAGACAGTTTATCACCCAAATATACGGATAAGAACCGTAATTGGTCTCTCTAGATTTGAATATGCCATAGGTAGCAGAGCAATGGTTGCTGTAATTCGAAGCTATAAATAAACCTAATGGACTCAGCATGATTAACAAGGCCAGCATGGGAAGGGGGAAGTGTTTACTACTGCTATCCCGGACTTTACCTAATATGCTTGGTTGTTCTTGGAAAGGTAGGCAGGCTTGTGGTTTGACAAAAATGCCAGATTTTAGGTTTTTTGGTTTTGCTTTTTTGCCAACTAATTTTGCTACACAAAAATGGCATGGACTTGTCTGAATATTTCTAACTGTAGCCGACGTAAACAATGGTGAATGTACAAGTACATATATATGAGACTACTTGCAATTATTTTTATGATGATTATTTTTTTCTTGTACTCATCGTACCTTAGCGTCTTATGGTTCATGTCTTTCGTCGGCTCAATTTTATAATCATACGAAAACAGGCAAAAACTACAAACGAAGCATAAACCTGACTGACAATTCGTTGTGGATTCGTTTCTCTGACAAATAAGTCAAACCGGCACAAACATGCGAAGGCAATGACAAAACAACGTAAATGTTTTTTTGACAAAAGATATTATAATAATTACGAATAACTGGCGAACACTACCACGTCGTATCCAAGCACGTAGGCCTGCTGGGAAGCAATACATTGATATGAATGTAGCATGAAGCGTCATGTAGCATGAAGACATCCACCCTCAATGACATTGTGCTAACATATTCCATCCTTACATTCCATCGTTTGCTACATTTAGATAAGTGAGTTTCTGTTAAGTACAGTTGTACAACTGTAATTACTGAGCTCTAAAGAACTGCTATAGGCCCTTAAAGTAACGTTTTAATGATGCTGAGTTTGAGTACACTTGTGTTGAAAACAATTGTCTCACATACTACAGGAAAGCGCGTGGCGATTAAGTCGTAGGATGTAAATACGACACCATCCTATTTAGCTAAAACGTTTAATTATATGATATTCAAGGCTGTCTTGTCAGGCACCCAGAGGCAGTTGCATGACGACTACGGTATGTCTCAGCGTTGTCTGAGTAAGCTGCTGTTTATAATGAATTATACTTTAGTTGGATAAACTGCATTATATATATATATATATATATATATAGATATATAGATATATATATACATACATATATATACATACATATATATATATATATATATATATACATACATATATATATATATATATATATATATATATCTATATATATATATATATATATATATATGTATATATATATATATATATATACATACACCCAAGGGACAGCTAAACCGCCAAACATAAACAGGTTGCCTAAACGTATCCAGTCTGCGTTCGTGTGCCATGTCTGGTACCCAACGCGGGCCTGCTTCAAGTTGAATGTGAACAAACACTATCCATCGCCGGCCGAGCAGCTGCGTCTAAGGACTTTCAACAACAAAGCTCAGCTTTGCTCTCGTTCATCGCGCCGAAGAGACCCCTAATGCGATTATAAAGTTGTTTCGTTTTCTGAAAATGGCAGCTCTTCCAAGATTGCGGCTAAGTGCGCGGCCGCGGAAGAAGCAGAACCGGCTTCCTTCGCGGTCGAGCAGAAGATTCAGGACAGAGTGCTCTGTGCTACAGAGAAGGGCTCCAAATCTAAGCGAGGCAGAGCAAACGTGCACTTTAGACGATCATCGTGCTAGCATGCGGGCTTTGAGCTCCAAATTTGATACGTCCTTGCGGAACCATTATTGGTCGAGCCGGTCGAAGAACCTTAGATAACGCAAACAGATTTGCTCGAGCTTTTCAGGTCCTGCTCCTGTTTCCGTCACGCACAAAGCAACCGCGGGTATTGGGCGGCGTCCGGTGCTCGGAATACAGGACAATCCACAATGCTCAGGAGACAAAACTCGTTGACCGCACGCGCAAACCTAGTTGTCAACCAAAAGAATACCAAGCCGATGGCCTAGGCTAGCACGTTATCACGTATAATTTAATTAAATAATTAATTTATAAATATATGGGATATATATACATATATATGGGAAGCGAGTAGCGACTCTGACACTAGAAGTCGTGGGCACCATTTCAGCACGACGCAAACCCTTTCAAGGCAATCCTTGTTGAGATTTCCAAATTTTTGTTAGCATTATACTCGTTTTCTACAGGAAGCCAGAAACAAATAAAAAAAAATACAGACCAAAGAGTGTGCATAATGCACACTCTTTGGTCTGGGTAGTGTGGGACTCACAACCCCACTAAAAACCTGGTCCCCTGATCTACATGACCGGGATATTTGTGGTATTACTTCAGTGATGAACAAATACTATATATATACGAGGTGTGTTCAATCGTTATCGCGACTTTTGAATTTTCGCGGGTTACGTATATTCGAATTTCGATTTTTTTGTGGCGTTATGTTGGTACTCATGTCTCTGACTTATGCCGACAAGCTCGGCCATTTTGAATGTTCACTTAATTGTTGACAGCTGCTTTGCTTGCACGTGTTTTGGATCGTCTTCGATTTTTATCTATTCAAAAAAATGGATCAAAAAACCTGTATCAAATTTTGTGTGAAAAACGAAATTAAGTGCGCGGATGCATTCCGAATGTTGACTGTGGCATACGGAGAAGCTACCTTGGACCGAAGCAACGTTTATCGGTGGTACAAAATGTTCTCAGAAGGCCGAGAAGATGTGAACGACGAAGAGCGTGCCGGACGCCCGAGCACTTCAACAACAGACGAAAAAATTAATGAAGTGGAGAAAATGGTATTGATCAATCGTCGAATCACCGTTAGAGAAGTTGCTGAGGACCTAAACATATCGATTGGCTCGTGCCATTCGATTTTTATCAATGATTTGGGCATGAGACGGGTCGCCGCGAAATTCGTACCAAAATTGCTCAATTGCGACCAAAAACAGCATCGCATGAACATTGCTAATGAGATGTTGGACTCTGTCCGCGACGACCCAAATTTGCTCCAGAGGGTCATAACTGGTGACGAATCGTGGGTTTATGGTTATGACGTGGAAACCAAAGCTCAATCATCTCAATGGAAGCTGCCGCACGAACCAAGACCGAAAAAAGCGCGCCAAGTTCGGTCGAATGTGAAAGTTTTGCTGACAGTTTTCTTCGATTGCAGCGGCGTGGTGCATCATGAGTTCTTGCCACAGGGTAGAACGGTCAATAAGGAATATTACCTGCAAGTTATGCGCAATTTGCGCGAAGCAATCCGCCAGAAACGCCCGGATTTGTGGAAGAACAAAAATTGGCTTTTGCACCACGATAACGCCCCTGCTCACACATCGTTGCTTGTGCGCGAGTTTTTGGCCAAAAACAACACACTAATGATGCCGCAGCCACCGTATTCCCCAGATCTGGCCCCCTGTGACTTTTTCTTGTTCCCTAAACTGAAGAGGCCCATGAAAGGACGACGTTACGCTACGCTTGACGAGATAAAGACGGCGTCGAAGGAGGAGCTGAACAAGATTAAAAAAAATTGTTTTTTGAAGTGCTTCGAAGATTGGAAAAACCGTTGGCACAAGTGTATAATATCTCATGGGGATTACTTTGAAGGGGACAAAATAGATATTCATGAATAAATGAATAATTTTTGAAAAAACACAAAAGTCGCGATACGTTTTGAACACACTATGTATATGCTTTCCCTGTATCCCTTCCCATCTCGCTTTTCTCTTGGTGCCTATTTATGTTTCTTTATCACCTTTCCATAACAGCATGACACGATTAAATGTCTTTCATTGATGTCCTGCAAATGCAGACATATTATATAATACCACGACTGTACATAAATACGCAAACATACACGCTCCATTCACACAAACGTAGAGATCGGGCAGGGCGTGGTGTTTTCGTAGGGTGTGCACAGTGACAATAGGGAAAAAGCTATTCAAAGCCCCCGCATTAATTCTCCATATGTTAGTAATATATATAACGAACGCTTAAATTGAACTTAATCAAATGTAGTTATATATATATATATATATATATATATATATATATATATATATATATATATATATATATATATATATATATATATATATATATATATATTGCGTCACCAAGAGTTGAAGCGAAGTGATCATTGCGTATGCTAAGGCTCAAAATTATGACTGAGTGTTATATCAGGAGCAGAGGTAGTACCGAGAAAAGCTCTGGTGATGATACTAGGCAGGACATTTTAACGCCAAACTGAACGTAACTAACTGTTCGAGTGAACAGAACGAAAACATTGATGGATATTATATTGGAAATTAGTTTTTTGATAGTGAGCAGGAACGAACTACCGAGGTACGAATGTAAAACGGTATTCTCAGTAATAGACTTGTTTCTCATAAGCGCATATAGAAGGGATGTTTAGGTTCTGGGCAATACATATTAATAATACTGATGATGAATAAATATTAACAATAATGATCATTCCACATCCAATTTATTGAGACATCTATGTTCGCCGTTTTTTGTCTGATCATGGCCAATTATAGTCAACTCCGGCATTTAGCTCTTTCAAATTGGAACCAATGAAAACTAGGTTAAGAGTAACCGACCAAGATTTTGAACCCATGACCTCCCGAACGCAAGCTAATGGCTTTGCATCGAAACCGCCTTACTCGGTATTAATGCAAAGGAACTAAAACTGCAAACCGATTGACGAGGCTGTATCTTAAAAACTTTTCTGTTATTAGTCAATTGGCAACACTGGTAAAGATAAAGGCTAAAAGGGCATATTACGAGGGAAAGCGAGGAACCAAATAGCCGAGACTTCGTTGAAGTAGTCGCTGGGTTGGTTACGACCCATACTGAATCGATGCCAATTGAAACGTATTCCGGACATTTTTATAAAAATACGTATATTATTATTATTAGTGAGATTCTGCATGCACATTCATTATTTTCAGGTGATGATTCATCAAACTTAAAATATACGTTGCTATTAGTTAACCCGTCCTTGAAAGGAGAGCTAAAGACAGGTTTTGCTTTATAAAGGATCTGTAAGACCTTAAGTGATCAATAGTCATAGTTAAGAATCAATAGTGCACAAGCATAGCAGCGCCAAATACTTGTCGTTCGTATCAATGTAGTTCTATGCAAATAAGGACATTTTACGACTTTAAATGCAAATACGAACACTTTCCGACGTTTGCGATTATTTACGAATACTTTTATATATATATATATATATATATATATATATATATATATATATATATATATATATATATATATATATACATATACATATACATACATATATATAAATATATATAAGTCGACGAGAAAAGTAGGGGAGATAGCGGATAATTACTGTGGACTTGGAGTAGCGGGCGTGCAACCCGCGCAGCGTTCTACCATCCGTTCGCCACCAGGTGGCGTAACCGCTCCATTAGATGGATTCATTGCTACAAGCTGTCGAGTAGGGAGTGCGCGTAGGGAGATGAGCAGCAGACTATCTGTCGCCTGGTCGTACCATCCTGTAACTGTACGCCCCCTCTAATGGCGGCGACGGTGTGGCCACCTGGTGGAGAGCGGGCGGTCGGTCGGTCGGTCGGCGGAACACTGTGTTAGCGGGTGGTTTTCAGCAGGTGTCTGTGTATGGTGTGTTTAGGAGCCGTGCGTGTTTATGCTGTGTTCTTCAATCGACGGTTTCGTATCGTCGCGTGTACGTGCCACCATCGCCTCTGGTCTTGTTGTTGAAATCTTTATTGCGACATCAGAGGTCTGTCGTCATCGACTAATCATCACATACATGGCCAGCCTTGGCTCTGACGATCTAACATCTTGTCGAAACGCGTCGACTTCCGAGTGCACCCTACGCCGCCGTTTTGATGGCACAAGAAGTTGTCTCTATTCGCATATATCAATACTTGCATAAACTACAATTGTGTCTTCACTTATACGTTCGGAAATACAACTTTCTCCCTATATATATATATATATATATGTGGGTGATGGATGATACTAGAAAAACAGAATAAGAGGGAAAGTTTCTCATATTTGTCTAGCCGCATAACGGGAAGGATCCCTTAGTGGGAGATGTTGCGTGACAAACAATATGACCGACACACCGGCCAAGCAATACATGCATTATTTCGAGCACAATTTTCAGAACGCCGATTCGTTACACGCTTATTTTTGCTCTCTTTGTTTGGCTCGAGAATGCTATTTGATTGGCTTGATTGAGAATGCAATCAAATCATATACGAATCACCGAGAAGCGTCCTCTTACAGTTGGAACCCACGACCGACCGCCTGCCGATACACAACATAGTGTTTAGACTGGGGTCCTGTCCATTCCGGCATGCACGTGAGCTGACTGAAGCACGACTGTGTCGATTTGCCACTCGCTTGCGATTGCGAACAGACAGGCGTAACATGGTTAAGCATTCAATGCGCAAAAAACTTCTTTCTTTGTCCAACATCTGCCACAACTTGGAGCTGTGACCAGCATTGTCTCTACCCATAGTATCAATAGATACTAGATGAGCTAGAAGGAGAACAGTACGGAAAGATGAAAGCCTGTTGGGTAGTCCGCCAAATTGCGGTGAACAGCGGTAGCAGCTTGCTCAAAGGTACGGAGAGCGTGGTAAATTTTGCGCGCTGTAATTGTTCTTTGCACCGCCGTAAGGATGTTAAATCCGGTGTTCAGGCTCACTGGCGTACATTGTCAGGCATTTAGACTGGCGTGGTCGGAACCGGCGACCACGCCAACACGTAAATGACTAATATTCGACGGTGGGAAACGCCCACGTTCTTTCGAATAGCTGGAATAATGAGCCCGGCATTATCTATCGCCGGCAACCACTGCGATTATGAAGACAGAACCTTTTGTCACTGAGAGTTGTCGCGCTGCACTTCATTTGACCAATCTCCTCATTTCAAGGTGTAGTAAGTTAGAATCGTTTTGACATTTGCTTATACGTAATGGCCTAGGGAAGTTTTTGCCTCTTCCCGTGTAGATAAGAGTGAGGTAAACAAAATCGAATCGACTGGCCGATAGTGCCATCTTTGTTAATGTTTGGGTAGGAAATTCTACAAACAATGGCGTAAGAAAATGTCGAGCATGTTGATGCCACAATAGCCGTACCCAAAGGTCTATGCCTGAAGAATATATATATATATATATATATATATATAGATGGTACAAAATATTTCGAACTGTGTATTTTAATATGTGCGAGCAATCCCGTTAAGGATCGCTATCTTCTTCTCCAAAAGTGAAACTGTGGCGATGATTGACAGTTATTGGAAGAATAACAGGCAAACATATCTCAATACTCTATCACAGAAATTTCAAAAACTTCACCAGACCTCCATGTATGCTTTTTGAGGAATTTTTCACTGTACTTGTTTTGGTCATGGGAGGTTTCGTAAATGCATAATGCACATGCGTCGCTGGCAGTTGCCAGCCATTAGTGTGCAGCTCACAAACTCACCCTCCCTCCCTTCTCGGGCTCGGAATTACGTGATTTTTGTTTGAAAATTTTACTGTACCTAAAAAACTGTTTCGGGCTGCTTTTCAACCAACATTTAACGTCCACGGGTTTGCTTTCGCATTGTTTCGTAAGACGGGCCTCATAAATACAAATGTGCAACGGTGGGTATTGAACGCGTGCGGCTATGTGTCTCCTCCGGTCGTGAGGCGCAAACGAATGCACCACACTACCGGGCTCGACGGATCTTACTGTATCTGGCAACATGTAACAGGCCTTTGCCGTTTAAAGTTTTATGATAGGCGATATGTGTTATTTAGAAGTATGAGATACGGGAAGCAGATAAGAAATTGCTTTGTAGGGCTGATATTACCCTCTGAATCAGCACTTGCCGCACGTATACAAATATAATTGCCATTTCGTAATCGGTCGCCTCGTATCTCAATCTACTGTGTAATTGAGCAGAGAGACGTCGCTGTAATAGCATGACTTGTATTATTATTATTATTATTATTATTATTATTATTATTATTATTATTATTATTATTATTGTGCAAATACATAAGTTGGTTTGAGGCCAGAAGGAAACAAGTGCCGCTCTCTCCCAAAATTGCTACTACATGCACTTCGTAGTTCTGCAGAAGTTATTCCATGTTACTGTGTGTATGTACATGCTGTCGCATGGATGCTGCTATCAGCGATGGCGTTTTTCCGCGTCGCCCGATGAAGAATAGATCCTGCTCGTTAGCCGGTAGCCGACAGGCGGCTGTAACGTAAAGCCGCCCTCCTTACAGAGTCTAGCGCACGCATGTGGGGGGGATGCGTGTGGGTGTCGTGATGTGAGTGTGTGGGCTCATCGACGTGTGTATGTTCTTATGCGTGTGTGTGTGAGAGAGAGAGAGAGAGAGTACGTGGAGATGACATGGAAAGTAGACTACACCGTACACGAGGAGGAATGAGGAAGATTCCGGGGCCATTTTCCGCAGGCGATCTAAACTGCTTTGCCACCACCGCATAGGTCCGCCAACACGTCATGGGACTAACTACACACTTGTGCCGCCAGCCGTTCTGCCATAAAACAGATGGCGACTGTCTGCTGTGTTCAATCGTACTCTTACTGCACTTGTTTTTTGTCATGTGTTGTTTTTGTTGTTGTTGTTGTTGTTGTTGTTGTTGTTGTTTTTGTTGTTGTTGTTGTTGCTGTTTTTGCTTTTTGTCATTTGTGATTGTTGTTATTGTTTTTGTTATTAGTTGTTGTTGTCATTTATTGTTGCTATTTTTGTCAGTTGTTATTGTTGTTATTTTTGTAATTTGTTGTTGTTGTCATTTATTGTTGCTATTTTTGTCATTTGTTATTGTTGTTATTTTTGTAACTTGTTGCTTTATAATTTATTGTTTTCTTATTTCCTTTTTCTGTTTATGCGCATCTAAGCTGAAGATGTTCTAGTTCATATATATATATATATATATATATATATATACGTTTCCTATCTTAAAGCTATATATATATATATATAAGTTAATGTATATATGAAAGCTATATGTATATATATGCATATGAGTTCGTTTTGTTCGAGCTGGACAAACCGATTTCGAATGACTGTGTCTTCGCCTTGGCGACGTGCACAGTAGACTGGTTTAAACGTATTTCACTAAGCTGAAAAGCACTTGGCGCGCCGGATTTGCTTAAGGGGGTGGTCGGAGGGGGGGGGTCGAGGAGTGGGCACGGTCAGGCCTTGTCGCCGTTGTTCGCTTAGAGTAAAGTTGTGCCATCGGTGGTAATTGCTGCAATTAGTCTGTTGTCTGTAAGAGAGCGTGGCTGGCAGGCTTGCTGATGGTGCCGAGTTGATTATCAGCGCTTCCTTTGTTTCTAATTTACTTAGTGTCATTGTTGTTTTCGTCGTTGTAGTTGTCACTGATGTGAGCGTCACTATTATTGTCGCTGTTGTTGTTGTTGTTGTTGTTGTCGCGATTGCTGCTTAGCTATTACATTTGCCGTTATTGTTCTTCCTGTTACGGTTATTGTTGTGCTTATTACCTTTTCGTTAATCTTCTTCCTTGCATTTCCTGCAGCACCGTGCATAGCGGATTCTCGCGTGATGTTCGAGCAGAGTAACGCTATTAAGCCCAAACCTAAGCTTAAAGCTTCTATTTCTATCAGGTGCACCATCAAAGGATATATATATACATTAAATACAGGGTAGCATGAGTCTGGGGTGCAGGCAAACCTGCGCAGCCGCCTTGTAGTGCTATTCTCTGGCTACACGCCAAGCAAATATGTTATTGATTATTTCAGTTCATGTAATACATTTTGGTAGAAACATTATTTGACTCCTCTGATTATTCGTTTGCCTGTCAAACAAACGGTCAATAGAATGGAGTTTACAAGTTGTAGTTGTACCCGTGCGTCGTGTTTTTTTGTTTTAAATAAAATTGGCAGCGACGGGAGATTCAAAACATCCGGCTCGATGTCACAGCTTCTGCAAAGCCTTTTTAGGAATCTTCTTTGAACACCTTCAATCATAATGTTGTGTATTCATAAATACGGCCTCTAGACGGGCGAGCAATATAAATGTTTGGACACAACTAATTTATACAGATGAGTAAACATTTGTATCCTTAATGATATAGCAACGGAAAAGCATGTTTTAACAAGTACGGATGTAGATTTGACTAGATCTCTATTCTAAACAGCGAACGTAATATCCGTCGACATTAAACCACTTAGGTCTCGCGCAATATTTGCAGTAGGCAGCGGTAATTTGTTGAGCTGATAGTCCAAATCGGGAAAGCCATGCTCCAAAACGAGGCATTTTGTAATAGAGAGTTCCATCCAATTGCCACAGCATCAGCGGCTGATGCCGCCGACAGCGGACTTCAGCGCGTCCAGTGGGGAGAATACGTATATTTTTAGGTCGTCAGCGTACAAGATATATTTAGCACTCGACGGAATATAACCTCTTATGTCTAAAACAAATATTGTGTATAGCCGTGGAAAAACGCAGCTTCCCTCTGGGACTCCAGTCGTGGCTCACTAAGAGTTTCACAGCCAATAGTATATATTTGTTTTTTAATTTTATAATATATTTTTTATGTCAGCACTGTGGAGTGAACAATTGTCTCCGCGTTAACGTGTAGTTACGGGTTCTCTAACCTGGGATTAACCTGCTGCTATATGTGTATATATATATATATATATATATATATATATATATATATATATGTATATATATATATATATATATATATATATATATATATATATATATATATATATATATACATTATGCATTGCAGTACAGAAAGCTTTGGCTAGCATGGACCATGTCTTGCCAAATTTGCCATGAAGAAATTAGTGCACATATATGTCGCACGTCGTCCACACTAGTAAGCCCGAATTATGACACTCACGAAGCGATGGGTGAAAACTAAAGTCCCGAAGTCAACCTCGCTGACGACACAGGCTGATAACAATACAATAGCGATAAACAGTTTGGATCAATAGACATAATCTCACGCACACAGTGGACAATTCTTAGAATATTTCGTGGCCTTAGAAATACAATAGAAAATCCACGAGATCCTAAGAGGACGATGATGATGAAGTTCACGGAGAAATGAAAGGGATCGACATAGGAATATACACTACGGTAGGGATTAGAAGTACGGCGTGGCGAGCGGCCGGACATCTAACAACGACGTCTGCAGCCCACGGGCTTCATCACGTGCTCTGAAGTACGGAAGAATTCCACAATCTTCAGGAGTGTTGTAGGTGCGCGCGAGGTGCTTAGGCCAGTGCGACAAATACCACGAAACCGCAGCATGTCCAGTAAACAGTTCCGTCAATAGCCTAACTCGCAGGACGGCAGACGACGATAAAGTAAGATCGAGTCGTCGACCAGTCGAAAAAGGCACACTCGTTGTGTCTAATGTGTATGTGTATAATTTACCCAACCAGGGCGCTATGTACCATCATAATAGATACTTTATCTTCTTATTCCAACATAAAACTTTCGAATGGTCTTCAACCTTAATTAAATTGTCTCAACAACCGGTGCACAAACTGACATGAGGTGCACAGGTCGGCTTCTTACCTGCATTGGCAAGCAAAGCTGTATCGCGGGAATAATTATGCCTCTCCTTCTAGCGTGATGATTCTTCGTGATGCGCGCGAGTGATACATGCTGCGGGCATCTTCCTCGCAAATAGATAGTTGTTCAGATGTGTAAACTCCCAATAGTAACATTCCCTTGGTCCGCTTGGCCCTGGGAGACAAGGCATACGATATAGATTATTTGGCAACCATTTTATAGGATCATATTCTTGTGGCACATTCGAGGGCTACTAACGCTTACTGCTAAACGGACTAGGTGTTCTGCATACTGAGTCCGGACCGACTGGTCATCGTCCCGGGCCTAGTCAACCATGGGGTACCGGTCGGCATGCTTGCTGCCTTGGCTCAATAGGTATAATGCCAAGAGATACCCCACACGAAGCAGACCTCTTTTGTGCGAGAGCATCATTCTTCCTACTGCAGCGGTAGGAGCCCCCTGTGCTGGTGTGGGCCGAGCCACCCCTAAGAGTGAGTGAGTATATGCTGGGATGTAGCTTGGAATCGGGAGGTGACCGTTTTGCGATCGTGTGATAGGAGTACACTTACCTTCCCGACTCGCGTCATGTACATTGTGAAACGCCTGTGTACATTCGCAGCGGCGATGGCTTAGGCGGCTAACGCACCGTTCGAAACGGGGCGTTGCCATGGCAACCGTAGTTAGCAAAACAACTGCAAGTTCGAGCCCCGGCCTGTATTTGTTACTGCCTGTATTTGTTGGACGTGGTTGTCATTACCCTGCTGCTACACACCTCTGCCGGAGCAAGCCTGTATAAATCCACTACGAGAACGCGATGACGATAGATGCATTTAGACGATATCATGCCACAGGCAACTTAGCCCATTACAAGCGTTTAAAATGTGGTTGTCAGTGAGCGTTAAAAAAACACGCACACATTGCACACAAGCAAACCAGCCCGAGTGAGTGAGTGTGTCCCCATACTCTGTTAAGATCATACATATCAGCCTTGGAACGATCTTAAGATGGAAAAGTGCCACTGCCGTCGAGAGGGACAGTCGCCTGACGTCGCCTATTTCTCCATACAGAGAGACTAGGTCAGTGTGTGCGCACTGTCTCGACGATGTGTGCAGTGAAAGTCGTCCCGGAATATTGAAGCCGAAGCTCCAGATGTCGGAAAGAGTAGACGATTTCCACAAACAAGTCTGACAAGAGGCTGGAGATCTGAATACTTTCACTGCTTCTCACCTCTGGTCTGGTTTTGCATGTGACAATCGCCACGTCTATACCAAATACATCATGCGTTTGCCTGCCCGGCCCCTGCAAGGAGATCACTGCACTGCGCCTCTCTCGAATAACAACCGAGGCAACAGTGTAAGTGTCCATGTTATATGCATACTCAATATGAGTGAAATGGATGCGATGATGTTAGAATAATAAATACTTGAAAATATTCACCAACTATAATCGACGTTCAAACTATCTATTTAGTAAACGAACGAGCTGTGTTATGTCGGCTTCTCACGGTGCGGCAGCAAGCAGAATGAAGAACATTTGACTGCTGACACACGACGCGCTTTGTCGTTTATTCTTTCACTCGTTGGCACTTTGGTGACACTTCACACCTCAGGCTTTGCTCGCCACACATACGCCATTGGCAGGTTAGATATGTAACCTTTTGCGGTTGACAATACGGGCGCTTACCTATATTGTTGAGTGTTGTTTTCAATCTGTGCGACTCGAAGCTTCGAATTACTGCCGCTCAACGCTGTTCATGTTTGGAGTGGCTTGCTGGATCAGGCCACCATCCTGTCTGCCCGACGTAGGCCTTCCTTCCTATTCACGGAAAAATCCTGCTGATAGTCACCACGTCGCACCTAGTGGTTTCCAAAGATCGCACAATAAATTCGCGCGTCACCGGCAATTCCCGCCGTGTTCGTTGTTGTTGTTCTTTTGTTGTTGTTGTTTTTGTTGTTGTTGTCCTCGTTTTTGTTGTTGTTGTTGTTGTTGTTGTTGTCGTTGTTATTGCCATCGCCGGCGGTCTTCCATCAACTTATGTGCATAAAGCAGACAACGCCTTAGCGCAAAAGATTACGAAAAGACTACACCAGTCGGCCATGCTATTCGTGTTTATCCTTGTAATATATGAAGGCTTTTTTTTCGAGGCTGGCTTTCTGAGGCGAAGTCAGATAGGTAAACTTAGGAGTCAGATCGCTGGCTAACGCCAATTGCATCAAATAGAAGGATCTGCCATTTTTTGTTCAATATGCAGCGCAAATCCCTTTAGTCCGCACCATGACTGTCAAAGGTGTGGAGACGATAATCACACTTATTAACCAGGTAACTGGCCGCCCAACGTTAATTACCAATACTTTACCGAAAATAAGTTCTAGCGCGATCCGCATTGCAGATGCGTCCGATTGCGAGATTTCAATTCGAAGTAGTATACTTTCGCACTTTTTGCTCCACCACAATGGAGAATCTCGAGATAAAGGGAACTGGTCCGACGGCTCTCATCCTTTGTGCTTTGATCAGCCTCTTTGCAAGATCATTGAGGAGGTTCTTCTGCGTGGAATCGCTGCAACCCTTGAAAGTTTTGAGAGCAACCGGTAAAAATGTGAGAGTCCCTCAACCGCTGGAGCATTTGGCATTGCCTATCGTTGCCGTTTCTTGGACGAGGTGCCAAGGCAAACTATCAGTTGATTTGTAAAAAAAAATTTTGCACCAATTCGCGTGCAACTCGCCAATCCATTTCACCAACTGTGCCGTCTTTCGTTAGCGATCACAAACGCGAAGAGCGGGCGGCTTGGTTCTTCTTGACTGTACTGATTCTTCTAATTATATATATATATCTTCGTTGGGGAAGAATGTTTGTGTTATTTTATGTAAGATGAACGTTCACCAGGCGTGTGATTTCAAATCATTTGTTTTAACTCGCTTCACCACCGCTCTTTATTAGCATCCTACGATTGGTATTGCTGTGTTGTCGTAGTTATTATTTTTTATTGCTGTGTTGCTCACATCGATGTCACTGGCATTTACAGAGGGTATGTTTACGTTATTTATTTCTCTACCTGGCTTAGCAGGACCATTACTATGATTACGCCAGTTCGGCTGACCTTAACTAGGAGTAGTAGTTTCAGTGTGTATATATATATATATATATATATATACGAGATGGAGTGAGACAAATGGCTGCGGAGTTACATTCCGATGCGACACGTGAATAGATCGTTTACACGAGTGACGCGTTTGAGCTTAATTGTTAATCCGAAACAAATATACATAAAGACACACACTGGCGCTGTAATCTGTTGTTGTCATTAGTAGTCTAGTTATTGTTATGTTGTTGACACCCTCGTCAACAACTCGACTGGCGTTCACGGAGGGTAGGTTTGTATGAATTGTTTACAATATCTAAGCTTTCGAGTTAATATATGTTAATGTGAAAAATATACATAAACGCACATACGGCGGGCGTCGTATGCTTTGTATTTCAGATAGACAGATAGATAGATATACGCTACTGGAGATATCGCTCGGATCGGCAGAAGGTCAACAGCGCGTGCCTCATAACGCGAGACGCGTACGTATCTTGGGCTGGTTAAATAAATATTCGACGTCGTAGTCACTTGTTTAGAGCAGTGAACTTGCGAGTGAAACTCGCTCGAGTTCGCTACGAGGAAAGTTCAGTCTGGAGACACGACGTGCCACTGTGGGCAAACGTAAGCAGTTCCTTCCTGCCGTTTCCATACGGCGGGAGCTAATGATAGCGGCTAGTTTACTCGAAGCCGTTTACTCAGGCAAAGTTTTACTAGCCGGAATCTATCTCCCTGGGCAGACGGAAGCAAGCTGTTTAGAGGCCCTGACACTACAGATAGATTCTGGACACACACACACATATCTACAATATATACAGCTTAGTAAATTTCGACCATTAGTATGATAAGAAAGTTTATTTTACCTAAAATTAGTCTAATATACGCTTCATAAGGACGTCATCAATTTCCATTGTCCTTTTTCCGTCTTCGACGAGAGAAGCAGTGCAACAAATTTTGTTTCAGTGCTGCACAATTCACTGTATGGTACTTGGCATACCTCCGCATAGAGAACCGGCAACAACAACTCGCACTCTTCTTGAAAGGCGGCGTTGGAATATACCAGGCAGTGGTCAACATGCACTACGTAACCGATGTATACGTGGCGACTGTCACATGCAGGACCAGGCCAAAGGTGCAGAGCATTGAATATGTCCAAACCCCCGACCTCCCGCCCGGCCTGTTCGATTTTAGCTTCCCATTCTGAAATAAAACATTTGCAAGGGAATGTACGCGGCATCTTCAACTTTAGTCATATTGTTTCAGTAGCTGATGGAAAACCTGACATGGGATACGCAAAGCGTCTCCTTGCTCGCATCAAGCACACATAAACAAAATGTTTCTTTTCCAGCAAATAAACTCATCAAAACAAAGTAAAACTATATATATATATATATATATATATATATCCACATTTTCCTGTAACCATAAAATTAAATAATAAATATATACGTGTGTATATATATATATATATATATATATATATATATATGCGTGAGGGTTTTAACGTCGATTTTAGACGCTTTGTTACTAAACAAACGGTTTGTTTGCCCTGTACTGGCAAGTATGGTATATGCAGGCACCACCACCGCGATGACATACGCTACTCAGGCGAAGTTGTTGCGTTTGTGCTTGACATACGGTGCCGCCTCCCCTGCCTGCAACCTATGTCGCCGATTATCTTCTATTGTCGGCTACTATTAGTAATTCACATTATTTAAAACATTGCATTCGTACTAGTAATGCGAGCTTGCCGGAGCCGCGGCTGTGCCGGCGGCGGCGGCGATGCACTAGACTGATACATCTGTAACGAACTGATACATCTGATATGCACTGACAAATTATCCGTCATTAGCAAGCTGCTATTGCAGCCAGCGTCGGTAGCTGCCACGTCGGCCACCGCGGGTCTCCAAGCTGCGGGCTTTGCGACGGCCTGCGTAGTAACGACCTTCACTCAACCGTGCCACTGGGCTGGATCTACCAGGTGACCCTCATCGGCTCATTGGCAGACTTCATTACCATCATCATCATTATCATCATCAACATCATCGTGATCAACACTTTTATTATCAGCAACCTCGTTCTTCAACTCGTTGATTTAATTATCATCATCAAACACCTCGTCTTTATCAACTTCACTGTCACTACTAACAGTTATCAACAACAACAGCAGCAGCAGCAGCAGAGCCTCTGAAAGCGCTGGCAGCACAACCAGCAGTCGAATGATAACCTCTGGGGAGGTCACGTCATCGTCAATAGATACGCCCCTCGCACCCCCATATACACAGTAAACACGTCCGACAGGTCGGGGCGCAGGAACTTCTATGTATCGTCGTTGTGATGGCGGCAGATCTTGCATTTGCTACAAAGGCTGACACTATTTCGGCGCATTCACCTTACCTTGTGCTGATGAAATGAAGAACTCTTGTCCCCGAACACCCCTACTTCTTCCCTCCCTTCCTGCCTCGCTTGTGTCTTACATTTGCACTTTCGCTTCTCTCTTCGTTCTCGCTGTGGTTGGGTTGGAATCTATCTAATCTATTTAAAGCTGTTCAAGCATTCGACACGTACCGCCGGTAAAACAAGTTAATGACACCTGCCACATCCTTCGCTTCAGCAGATGCATTTCCTGCTTTTTGTATATATATATATATAAAGCAATTTAAACGTCGCGTTAACAAGGGGTACGAGTTGTGTGCCCCAGTGCAAACTTAGTGCTAACTCACCACAGTCGGCGTCAGTCGTAGCCGTCCTAGCTGAATGGATCGAATTCTAAAATCACATTAGCAAACGGGATCACAATCTTTGGAAAGCGTTACCTAGTCAAAGTATTCTCCATATATATATAGATATTAGTGACTAACTGGAGTTCAAAACCTTATATCATGAAATCAAATTGCTTTAGCCAGTTTATATATATATATATATATATAATGCCATTGGGTTCCCTATATCCATGTATACTGCAAACTCATCTCTCACCCAAATTATGTTAAAGTGTTTAAATTCTGCCGCAACCAACAGTAGTTTTAGATGAAAATACGAGAAATTGTTTCTTACAGATGTCACGCGGGCCGATCAAATCAATTCACGTTTTCAGTAATGTCGATTGTTTTTCAGCTCTTAAAATGCACGTGGTGGTTACTTCTGACACACCTAAAGAGGAAAAGAAGAAAAAGCCCTTTGAGCTAAATTATCCCTACCGTCGATTATATATATATATATATATATATATATATATATATATATATATATATATATATATATATATATATATATATATATATATATATATATAGGGAAGAGACCTGACGGTCTCACCCTTATTCCTTTTGAAAGGGGAAAGACGCTTATTTGGGATGCTACAGTCACCGACACGCTCGCCCCCTCGAACATGGAGGCTAGCCCATCGGCCGCTGGCTCCGCAGCACGCAAGGCTGAACGTCTAAAGACCAACAAATACGCCCAGCTCACCAACGAGTTCATTTTGTGCCACTGGAGACACTAGGGGGACCTGGCCCTGAGGCATGGTCGCTTTTACAGAAGATTGGCAAACGAATTGAACTCACGACGGGGGACAAAAGAGCTTTCGACTTTCTACACCAGCGGCTATCTGTGGCGGTTCAGCGCGGCAATGCGGCAGCAATTAAGGGCACAATGAGGGGCTGCCTCGAGGATAAGCTCGATTGGTAGCACCCCTCACAAGCCCAAGGGTAGTTAGTTATTCACATTCCACTGTAACCACAAAATGAAATAAAACTATGTCATATTTATTATATTAATGTTCATATGCATCTCGTCTACCAGTTTTTCCTGACTTGCCAATAAAAGTTGTTTTATATAAATATATATATAGTCGCGGGCTTCATAAGAATGTGTAGCGTCGAATTTTACAGTCACCAACGGCTTCATAGGCTTGCGACCAAGGAAGGGGGGGGGGACGGCAAGCAATGACCTAATCAAGCTAACATCGCCGGAACAACTTTGCGATGACTGACCAATAGCAATGACGAGAATGATGCACATGCTCGCGATGGCCATGATTCATTCGTTCCCTCATTCGGGCCGTCCCATTTGTGGCGTGGTCCGTGGAGAATCATCGTCCAATATCGATTAACGCTGATCACTAACCTAAGATGCTCATCTATCGACGCCGGTTTATTCCCTGACCGCCGACCGATGTCTGTCGGCTCGTAACAAAGATCGAATCGATCGAAACACGCAGCAGAAGCACCAATTTGCAAACACAACCATTATCTAGTTACTAGGGAACTGTGTGTAACACCAGTGTCACCAATGCAACCGCGACAAGGACGACGACGACAATGATTACTACTACTATTACTAGCACCATCACTATATTACGGCTACCACCTATTTATTGGCAATCATTTTACGTCCGTAGTTAATGCGTTAGTTATCCAGTCGGCTATTATTGCCATTTGTGATCTAGATCCATCTGTGAGCGATGCCTTAAGATGCGGTAGAATCGATGGACTGCAACTGGCGATCACTGTTGTTACACTAGTTATGGCGGGGCAGTGGTGGCAAGTCTATTGGCTTTACTGGCCGCAGAAAAATGCTGCCTGATCTTTTTGGTATAAAGCTGGTAGCTATATTTTTCGTGAAAAATTAGATCAATGCCCCCCCCCCCCTCCGAGTAGGTACAAAATTTGCGCTCAGAGAGTCTAGTAATTTTACGAAGATCGGTGAAAATCGAATTTGCACCACTTTAATTAGATGTAGAGTTTTAACATAGAGAATATTCTCGTAGACATTCGGTTATGCTGTGCAGAAACATCGCTCTGAACCTACGATAGAGCAATTAATGCTCCTACATCCGCCGGGAGTCTATTCCGTCGCCTACGCAAACGATCTGGCACTGATTTTCGCCGGCCGTGACGATGATCTACTCGGTAGAACCAACAAAGTCTTGGCGGAACCCTGAAAGGGCCTTCACGCACTAGGCCTCAAATTGACTTCATGAAACACGCAGTCGATACTCCCTGATCTTCAATAATGGCTCAAGCTTAAACACGGCTCGCTAACATCTACACCAGCGCAACTGCTACACTGGGCCATGGTGGCTGTTTTCTGTAATGTCTACGTCGCCGTAGCAAATCTAACTGCCCTTCATACCGTGCGTGCAACTCAGAAGAGGTTGACTTATTAATCTTTAATTAAGGCTTGCTTGATTCTGAAAGGGCTTTCACCCAAAATTACTAAACCGTCTGCATTCATGACTAGTTTAGCCTATTCTCTCGTTCATCCTAGCCTCATATTCTGCGGCAAATCCTCTAACATGATTGAGAAGGAAAATATTTTGTTTAGTAAAGTACGGATATTGTTTTTCTTATGTGAAGTTATATATATATATATATATATATATAGATATACCTATACTATACGTTCTTTCGGGTGGAGGCGAATATAGGAGTTTGTATATATATATATATATATATATATATATATATATATATATATATACGTTGAAGTCCAGCGCACGAGGTTTATGAACGCACTACGTGAGGCGTTCAATTTTCCAATTTTTCCTAGCGGGTTATTTTCAGAGTGTGGCAGCATAGTGATGTATGATTGATCGCCGGCTACTGGAATGGAATGCACGGCAGTGAACGATGAGGTCGTATTGACGGCCGTGTCGTCAGACCTATCACCTATTGGAGAGGTCCAGACGGCAGTAGCAGCCGCCGGTGCCGCTACCAAGCTGAGACAGACATCGCAGTATTGAGCAATGAGCCGTAGCCGACACGACAAGCCAAACGACAGCAATAAAAACGCGGTGACAAAATGCGGTGTCCTACGAAAATTCGTTCCACCAACGAACGCGTCCAAAAATGCACGCCAAAAAGCGCGATCCACGGCAAGCGTTCTTTCAGTCTGCTAAAATTTTACTTTCGTAGCTGCTCTTTTAAAAGCCCGACACAAGAAGTTGTGGTAAATAAGCGAAAAACAATAACGCCTATGTGGTTAACAGGGGGAACATGCGTATATATATATATATATATATATATATATATATATATATATATATATATATATACTTAGTTTGAGTGAAATGAACAAAATTGATGTGTACATGCGTATGCACTCAAGCGATAAAACGGAGTAACGAGGTCATTTTCCTCTATAAAACACATCATCGTGGAACGGTTTGCAGATATATGACTTGTGTTACAATTTCACGTACAGTGTCAAAGGGAGTCCTAACCAAACAGATTTCATATACGTATATTGGCGTGTGCAGGGTATTTAATGCGCCAGGCAAACATATAAATGATAATGAGCCGAGAGCGGGCCATAGCGACTGAAGTGACAGATTGTCTGTACTTTGACACTGTTGAATCTGATGATTTCAATAAATGCTTAAGGAACCATGCTGAATAAAAGAGTGTTCACTACTTGTGATGAGACAAAGTCAAGAGCAAGTTGAAGTTTACCTTACTTCCACACAGTTTAACTCAGTTTATGCGTTCAGGGAGAGCAAAAAGCATCTGTGTAGCCAGGCGTTATGCATCGGTACGAACTTGGCAAATGAACAATCGTAGGAGCCAGATAGTGCTAAAGCCTAAATGTATTGCAAGATTTGAAACCAATCAATAACATGGCTTTGCCTGCCGTGAGGACAGATAGTTGCATAACTAGGCGGTTTTGCAGGTTTCCCTGTATCCCGGCCTAATAGTAGAGCCGCGAAAGTGTGGGCAAGCAAGGTTGAGAATAGATAGTGTTGTGCGATACGCTAACTATTGTAGAGGTTAGAAATGACGAAGATGCCTAAGTCACAAGTGTCACCAGCAGTCGGTAACGGGGCTTCGTTTATCGTGTAGTGAAATTCAAGAGCGTCACATTTTGAGGCGGTGTTAATAACGGATGAAACGGGCATTGCACTTTCCTACACTTATTTTGATTTTGCATTGCACTTTAATAACTCAGTAACACCTAGACACGCCATCGACCGCATTTTGCAAAACGTTAGTGTGAGTCACAAAAGCGTGACTAAGCAGGTGATCAAAGCACGCAAAAGGCTTAATAAATCCCCATCATCGGCAGCGGTACTTGCCAATACTTAGAACAAAGATGGCGTAAAGAACAGAAGAAATATCGACGCGATGGAAGAAACGAGACTACATTGATAATCGAATGCAATTAGTGGCGCTAATAGAGTAACGAACAGCTTGTTGCGTACATTTCGGTGGCGCATCGATCGCCACACTGCCGAGTGCTGTTACTGTACGAGGTCAGCTAAGCGTAAAGAAAAAGCGGATACATTATATCAGCGCGAGGAGTTTCTCAATTTAAAGTTTTGGTTGGAAAGACACAAACATGCCTTATTTAGCTGATAGCTAGCCACAACTAGGTCAACGCGTTCATGATAGTCGTAATGAACAATCGAAAGCTCCAACTTACCAGGACGTACCATGCTGCAAAAGGCAGAAAGAAGCAAAGAAAAGGCTGAGAAGCGAAACGAATCGAGTTCCTTGGCACTGTTCATACGATACACTCTTTGTTTATAGACAAAATAGAAAAGTGCGTATTGTGAAACAACACAGCACATGCACATGTGCCGTGTTTCCTCTATAAGATGACACATGCAAGGCTTGTGAGCTAAAATCCTATTGACTGCTTCTTTGGTGTGCAAATCAACAATCCTAGGAGCCAGATGGTGCTAAAACCTCAATATATCGCAAGATTTACAATAATTATTAACAAAGTTTTGTCTGGCGTGTAGACAGACAGACAGACAGTTGCATAGCTAGGCGGTTTTGCAGGTTTCCCTGCATGCCGGCCTCCGCCCACCATTTATTCTGTAAATAGAGGTGCGGAGGTTAGCGATTGTTACGGCATTGTCGGCAACCTGGAGGATTCTTATTTGCTCATGATATCAGCCCTTCTAGGCTTAGCGTCTGGCGCATTCAATCAGGCAATGCCTTATTTCCTTTGGCAGCGTCGCCGTCACGACAAAACACATTTATAAACTCGGTGTTGTCACTAAGAGTCCAAACTTGATGTTACCAGCTAATGAGCTAATAATAAGCTGCTCACTAATGAGCCAGTCACTACAGTTGCTGCAGATTTCTGACCTTTTTGCTCTTTCTCTCCCCCCCGCCCCGTCCTTTTCTCTCGCTCGTTCTCATCCAGCTATTTGTCTGTCGTTTTCTTTCTCCGCAATGCTTGACAAAGTTTTGCCATGTTCGGCGTGCTCTCGATGTTGAAACAATTCGCCAATCAAACCCTGTTGTCAAAGTTGGTTGCAGTTAGTTAGTCTGCAATTTGACCTGCGTCGCTCTGTATCCCATCCTCCCATCCATTGCAATGCCCGGCCTGCTGTAACGTAGCAGGGTTCATGATACGGGTTTGCCCTCACCATGAACTGTGAGCAGAAAAGCTGTTTATGGCGCGCTATGACAGCCAAAATGTGTCGTCACGCAGCTTGCACTCAAACATTCGATGCCGAAGCAGCCTCGCAATATGGCCGAGGTAAGCCTAAGCTACTTATAAAGCGATTTTTTGCCAGTAGTTTCTAAGTTAGGAAAGAAGCCATATTATACGCGCTGCATGGACGTTCCCTTTGCCTTATGCGCTCTGTACCTTTGTCAATCTCAGCAAATCACTTGAGGTTTACGCAAACAAGTCCGAAGCACGAAGCACGCTTTGACTTTTTTTTAAGTATTAGGTTCGGGAGCTTAAAGTTCAAGGTCAGCGAATACCTCAGATGCTCTTTCTGCGTATTAGCCAGTCCCCGCAGCTCCTGTGGATTTCTGATCCGTTCGCTTTCTCTATCTCTCTCTCTCTCGGTTCTTCCGCTCATTGTCTGTCGTTTCCTTTCTCTGCGATGTTTAAAAAAATTGTTCCATGCTCGGCGCATTCGATGTTTACCGTATTTGTGTTTGTCGAGATGTCATGTAAATTCAGAGAATATGTGAATACATTAAATATACAATGATCATTAACAATGACTTAAGTAGACTGCGGGGTTACGCTCCTCTTGATTTATTTAAATGAAGCCCGTTGGGTATGTAAGAATGAACATAGTATATATGACAGATATAGTAAGGTCGGTTTATGAGTGTTCTTGCTAGAGTGAAGAGAGCGGCATGGATTCGGTACAGGTAATAATAGATGATGAAGTCCGTAAACACGGTAGGGGGTGGCAAGATACTGACATGAACGAAAAGATTCCTTCCACTCCTGGTTTTTCAAAGCTGGTGATAAAGAAACTTATTTGGCGATTAAATATTTTTCTTAGAGTACTTATGCCGAAACGTTTCCAGGGCGACTGTTTCCGGCAAATTAAAGCGGCCTACGTCCTACTTCATCGATAAAGAATATTTTTTAAGTCATGGAGATACCGTTGTAGCCTTCGTCCTTTATGGGAAAATATTAGTTGCTACAGAACGGACGCTGAGGTCTTGCAACAGACATAGCTGCTAGCTTCAGCCATTTTGCAGGGACTCCCGTAACACTCTGACTCCAGTTTGCCCCAAGACTGACTAGGAAATCAGTCACCGATTAAATACCCAGGCAAAATACACATTTGTATCAACATAAATACGGTTGCCTTACAATTTGATTCATATAGTGCAACTGAAAAATAATAATGCAATATATATATATATTTATATTCTTCATCTGCAGCAATAGTATGTAACAGTATTTAACCCTTCCCCATAAAAAAAAATCTGCTAGAAATCGCATTACTATTTTCAAGCCAGAACTTGCAATTTTGATTTAATTTGCAATGAATCTAGCATGCAAATGATTTGCCGGTGTTGCGACTGCCGGATGGCAGTAGCACGCACTAAACACATAAACAACATTTTTGCCAAGGGTACACGAAAAAGGTTTTCCTGTCAAACAAATTTTCTTTAAGATTTTACTTTAATAATAATAATAATAATAATAATAATAATAATAATAAAAATAATTGGTGTATGTATTGTTGTGATTATTAAATATTTTCACTCTTATAAATTAATTTTATGTCAGCTCATGGCACCTCTAATAAAAGACGCGTGTCCTTTTTAAACAACAAATGACATGGTCTGCCTCAGGCACACCGTTTCGCTTCAATCGCTCGTCGACAATGTCCTCCGTATGTTTTGCGGTATTCCTCGAAAAGTTTGCGGTACCGACACTTATAGGAGTTAGCGTCTCTGAAGCAATGGACACGAAGTGGCTCCTTGGGAGCTCTAGATACTTACTGTTATTAATACTACAACTACCATTATTAATAATATATATATATATATATATATATATATATATATATATATATTCTTATTACTATGTGCGCCGTAGCCTGCGTTGAATCTATTCGTTGTTAGTGTTGCTGCCGTCGTAATGAATACAGGTGAATATTTGAATTCATCCTCATGACTCATGTTAAGCACATGGTCGCGCCAACTAACATGATTATATGGTAGCTATTTGTTGCGTAATTTGCGGGGCGCGCGTGAACCAATCGCAAGTGAACGCGAACAGCATGTCGGGCTTCTGTGGGAACGGACGAATGGTCACAACCAACTGACGTAACGGACCATTGGCTTTGCCGGCAAAACGTCGGATTGGGTTCGCCGTTTAGAACCATGATCCCGTCGTTTGCCCGGTGTCTCCGTGTACACAACATACGCCATTTATCACAAACCAGGCCGACAAGGCAAGCACAATGAAAATAGGCCCTAAGGTATCCAGACCGTCTCATTTATGCATTTGTCACTTGTGCGGTGACGATTCTGCGAGTTGAAGCAACGATGTCGTTTTTTGTAGCAGTCCTGCTAGTTCTATTAGTGGTAGTATAATTCCATAATAGTGGTAATGACAGCGATAATGGCAGAACAGATGTGGACGAGTAATGTAGTGAATATTATCATACTGAATACTCCTAGCACGTGTAATAAATGGGCAGTTTCAACGGGGCCGAAAACTAACCACTATATAGTTGCTGTAAGGTAATTCCAATGAGATTCAGGAGAATTGGTGGTGTACGAAGTTGTGTTGTTGTTGTTGCTGCTGCTGCCGCTGCTGCTGCTGCTGTTTTTCTAGCTTCTACTGTACTTCTTGTTATTTTCGCTGTTATTTTGCTGTTGTGGCTATTGAAGAATCGGTAACACTTCAAGGTAACCGTTTTCGAACTTTACATCTTGAGAGGCGTTCGCTCATGAGAGCCAAAGTCGACCGGGATGTGGCGCCTCGTTCTCGGTTCTCGACAACTAGGTCCACCGTGGCGCCATAGTGCGGCGCATTTACACGAGGTCGAACATAACAGTGGTAACTATAGCCAATTAAAAACCAGCCGCTGAGTACGAATTGGCCGGTTAGGCAACAATTAACTGTGGCTGACAAAGTGACGGTTTGAAGATGGCAAATGGCGAGCGATCGTCGGGCAAGATCGAACGCACAACGTCCTGACGTTCATTAACATCGCAGCAGGCTTGGAAAGGAAAATGAAGAAGAAGAAACACAAAATCAACAACAAAATTAGCGCCAACTGCGTCATTATTGCCGTCAACAAACAAGCATCATAGAATGTCGTGGTCGTGACACTTGCGGCAACAACAACAACAACAACAAAAACAAGAAGAAAAACACATTAGGGACAATGCGAGAATGAGTTGTTGATATCAGTGCTACACCGACGCCGACAATAAGAGTCATAAGACGTCGATATGAACACCTTCGCATGTTATAAGTATACAGACAATGTATATGTGTCGATGGATTTTTTATTCGTTCGACATGTATACCTAAATATACATGTCACCTTTTTTTATATCAAGGGCGCTTGTTGGAGCAGCATAAGCGGACATGTAGATATATCGGGGGTTTCTCCAACAGTCCGTGTGGCAATATGGTATCATTGATCATCTATTCTCCATGAGTATCGTTCCAAAAATTTCGATCAACAACAGGAATCGAACCGGCGACACCCCGGTAGATGAGAACCATGACTAGCGCACTAGTCTCCTAGTTTATGTTGCCATATACAGGGTGTTCCTATTTGTGTGTCCAAAACGCTAGGGTATGGTCAAACTCGGTGAGAAAATCATTTTTGCCAATGGGTGGAAGCCGGGAAAACGTTTTGTTTAGGAGTGAGGATGAAATTTATAAAAGCAGTTATTCTATCTTTTTTCTCCTACATAGTTGTGCAAAATCTACGTTTGCGGGAGAACCAGTCAACGCACAAAGGAACCGATCATACCGGCGTGTATGGCGGAAAATTCTGCAGTATACTTTACTAGCATGCGTAGCAAAAAGCGAATAGCCAGATTAAAGAAAGTCATAAAAAGTCAAAATGTTACGTTAACGCTTTTTTGTGCAACATCGTAATTTTTTCCATTACGACCAAAAATGCACGTCCCAAAGACTACTCTCAGGCAATAGCAGATTTAATGCCCACTACATTCGTACCAAAGTGATGGTGCTGCGTTACGTATTTGCCAAGTGACTAAGCTTTTTCGACAGTCATAGTTGTTATGTTTCACGTTGAAGTTTTCACGTCCAGAACCGTAGCATTTTGCCAAGACGTTTCCGCCCCCTCTTTCCATTAGAAAAAAATATTCTCTTCCTGAGTTCTACCAAACCTCAAAATATGTACCTAACTTTCTCATACACCCTATGCAAGTATGCATGCCTTCGCTTTTAATATGACTGTCGAAAAAGCTTAGTTACTTGGCAACTACGTAACGCAGCACCATCACTTTGGTACGAATGTAGTGGGCATTAAATCTGCTATTGCCTGAGAATAGTCTTTTGGACGTGCATTTTTGGTCGTAATGGAAAAAAATTACGATGTTGCACAAAAAAGCGTTAACGTAACATTTTGACTTTTTATGACTTTCCTTAATCTGGCTATTCGCTTTTTGCTACGCAAGCTAGTAATGTATACCTTACACAAACCTATACCTTACAAACACGCCGGTATGATCGGTTCCTTTGTGCGTTGACTGGTTCTCCCGCAAACGTAGATTTTGCACAACTATGTAGGAGAAAAAAGACAGAATAACTGCTTTTATAAATTTCATCCTCACTCCTAAACAAAACGTTTTCCCGGCTTCCACCCATTGGCAAAAATGATTTTCTCACCGAGTTTGACCATACCCTATCGTTTTGGACACACAAATAGGAACACCCTGTATATATATATATATATATATATATATATATATATATACGCACGCTGAGCCTGAAGAGACTTTGGCTCGATTTATAGCAATCATGTGAAGTTGTCTTGGGTGCCATCCATCTTTCTCACAACGGCAGCAACATAGCTAGAAAAGTAATCTAAAGATATATATATATATACAATTGTCATATATAAGTCAATTATGTGTTTATCGTTCTCGGTGTATGTGCACACATAACTATCGATAAACTCTACATTTTTTGGTATATTGTGTGCACACATTTAACTTTCATATATCAATCGTCAATTAATAATTGCCTGATTAAGATATAGCTTTTGTGCAGTGGAAACTGAAGCTCTGGTGTATGGTATTTTTGTGTTTATGTTTATATATATATATATATATATATATACAATTTTTTTTGTTGTGTGTGCAATCGTAAACACAGGTTTTTCGGCGGCCACAACAGCGCTGGTTTGTGCGTTGCATTCGATATTTTTTTGGCGTTTCTCGGCGTTCGAACGTCCGCTCGTTTCCACTTTGCTCGCATCGCCTCAACGTACGTCTCCTGTGACTTCCGCCGAATTGCGGTGGTTGCACACCCCCAAATGCCCCCGCTAGCTTTCTTCATCCACCGCTACTCAGCCAGCCTGAGCACCCCCACTTACTCAACCTTATCCACCCCACGATGAAGTGGACGAGAGACAGAACAAGTAGAACGGTACGTGAAATCGAACGGGGTCGAGGCGTCGGCGACGAACAGAAAACATAGGGGCGGAAACATCGGACAGGTGCGCGCCAAACGACAACAACAACAGCAGCAACAACAACAACAACAACAACAACAACAAAAACAGCAACAACAACAAAAGCGGCAACAACCGCGAGTAAAAAACAACAACAACACAGCTCAAGATAACAACTAGATCAATGACGGAACCCAGCTGACAACTGCGGATTCACTGGCTGACTATACCTGCGTAGTACCTAGTTGTCTCGCAACATTCTGCCTATGCTGGTACTGCTCTTGTCAGGTGTACAGTTTTTGGAGGCACTTCTCCGGAACGCCTGTCTGTCCAATGCGGACGGACGAGATGCTGGCCAATCTGTTGTCGTCGTCGCTGCTGCTGCAATTGTTCTTCAACTGGACAGAGTCGTCCCACGGTGACTGCTGAACATTTATTGTGAAGTGTCTTCTCCTTAACAAGTGGCAAAGCCAAAACTGTCTCAGGGAAAACCGTGAACACCGTGCTAGGACGACAGCAACAACAGCGACGATAAAACAAAAAGGAGCAAATATCTGCCATGGGGCAGGTGATTGACAAACGAGTGGTTTTGCCAACCACAAATATATATATATATATATATATATAGAAGGGAATTATAAGAATTGAGAGTGTTATGGGCAAAAAGTTCACACGTCATTCGCGATTATCCCGAACACCCATCCACTCGCTCGATATACAGGTAGTTCAATAAGTTCTTAGAATGAAAACCGAGAATTTTCCAAATCATGTTTTTAAATTTTTCTTATTCGATATACTCCCCGAGAAGCTCAATACACTTTTCCCACCGAGATTTCAGAGCTTTCATACCTCTTGAGTAGAATTCCGCGTCGTTAGACTGAAAATAGGCATTGACAGCAGCCTTAACCTCTTCATTGCTGGAAAAACGCTTTCCACCGAGACTATTCTTCAAATGTCCGAAGAGGAAATAATCAGAGGGGGCCAGGTCTGGAGAATAGGAGGGTTGTTCAATAAGTTCGAACCTCAGTTGGGTCAGTTTTGCCGATGCTTGCCGGGACTTGTGTGCAGGAGCATTGCCCTGGTGAAATGGGACAACCTTCTTCTGCAAAGCGGGCCGTTTCACGATGAGTTCTTGCTAACGGCAGTCCAACAGTCTTGCATAATATTCTCCTGTGATCGTTTTACAGCTCTCAAGGTAGTCGACCAGCATTATTCTACGTTGGTCTTAAAAAACTGTAGCTATTACCTTTCCGGTCAATGCCGTTGTCCGCACCCTCTTCGAAGGTCCTTCATCAGGTGCACACCATTGGCAAGATGCTTCTTGGGTCTCGGGAGTGTAGTGATGAACCCGGCTTTCATCGACGGTCATGAATCTGCACCAAAAATCCGACAGATTGTTCGACATCTTGACCAAATTTCGCTGTAAAGCCAAAACAGGCGCGTCTTTTTGGCCTTGGTTGAGCAAATGCGGCAGCCATTTTGCTCTAAGCTCTTTCATCTTCAAGTTTTCGTGTAGGATAAAATGCACACTGCCTAAACTAATCCCTAATGCCTCCGCTATTTCCTTAATGTTCATTCGCTTATCTGTGCCAAGAATTTTTCGCACTTTCTCTACGTTTTCTTCATCAGTTGCCGTTTTTTGGCCTCCTGGACGTAGTTTATCCTCGGTGCTCCTGCGACCTCTTTTTAACACATTAATCCAGTTGGAAACAGTGGCAAAACATGGCGCAAAGTCACTGTACGTCTCGTCTAACTCAATTTTTACTTGGGTCGCATTCCAACCTTTGAAATAAAAATGCTTGATAACCACTCGAAACTATTTTTTCTCCACTTTTAAAAATCACGCCGATACGTTGCACGGGAAAAGCTATCAAACGAAATCGCAACGGCCAATCACCATAATATATTGAGTGCTAGCAGTCTAAAAGTTGCAGTTCCTATTAGCGGTGAAAGCGTGCCAAAATTCGAATTCTAAAAAGCTCATTCTAAGAACTTATTGAACTACCTGTATATATATATATATATATATATATATATATATATATGTAAAGGTGTCTTCATAAGCAAGCATCTTGCGGGGCACATATCGGCCAGGCACGTCGATGCCGCCAACGGGCGAAATGGCCGGTTAGGGTCCACATCTCACCGGGGCGCGACCGAAGAAATCGATGTTACAACTCTGCTCCTCGATATCCAGACAAACATGCACCATGCTTAACTGTTACGCATTTCACCAAGATCTGTGCGATCTGCTGTTGCGATGGTATTCCTAAACGCCGCTTCTTTAGATCGAAATCAATGCTTCGTACTCTCTGATTTCTTTCGCTCCGGTTGTGCTGCAATTCTCTCAAGCTACTGTGTATAAGCTCGAAGGATACTTAATTTTCAACGGGATTGAGGCCCGGGAACTTAAAGCACGAAGCACTCAATTCAACGAAGACTTTTTCACGCGCGGTATCTTCTGTGCTGTTTGGTTGGTTAATTCCCAGGATACGCCTGCGCCAGTCAACGAAAACACGAACCTCTCAATGCCCTTCAGGAATTCTTCATGCGTACACCCACGACGGTCACATTGCTTTCATTAACCCCGCGTGACGAGATACTGAATGCTAGAAATATATTCAGCAGAAGCTCAGCTGTCGGCCTGAAGGCCCAACTTTATGAGGCTCCGTATATTAAAGGTTCTGCTGTCTGCTACACTGGGCTACGCGGCAGACGACTATCTGATGATGCCATTGCTAAAATATTGGATGTAATTAGATGGAACTCTCCCGTACTCTTAGCTGAATGCCAGATAGACTTTGCTATCCCTGGCGACACAAAGGTAGCAGCCCACTATGGCGCAAAGTGTCGACAGTCAAGACGGCCAAGCTGAATTTGCCAAACGCTTTCAATAGTGCCCGGAGAGACCATTTAGTTAGAGCTATCGAGTCGCGGCATTCTAGGCGTAAACGTCCCGAACATACTTGACGATATCTGCAAGGTCATTGACTTTGGCGAGATCAGCGGCCTGTTGCTGAGCCCGGTTGAATGTTAACTTTGAAAAAAAGCTTTCTTAATCAGGAACCTGGATCTTGAATCCTGCATTTCTTAGATGATGCAACTTGTTCGCATCGTCGGAATTCTTAGCCATTCCACGGTCTCAGCTTAGACAATTTAGAAAACATGCAAATTTGATACCGACCGCTGAGGCCAGAGATCAGGTAATTTTCTTAGCCATATTAGGAGGGGCCTAGATTAAACATTTCCAAACAAAGCCGGGGAAGTTCCACAAATCGGAAACACATTGGATTTTAGGCGGAATAGCTTGAAAAATCCTAAGTAGGATAATGCTCATTAATCGTAATATAAAACATATTGCAGAGAGTCAGCGGACATGTTGCCACAAGGATTTTTGGCCGTACCCTTAATATATCAACATGTCCGGCCTTTTCGGGGCGATAATTGCTAAATATTTCCAAGTATTATTAAAATTGTGGGTAAAGAAAAACATATTTTTAAAAGCTTAAGTTACACTAAAGTTGTTAGCCATTACCGGTAAAGTGGACGGCTATATTTATCTTACGAGGGAAAAAGGGTAGCTTTTCAACTAAAATGGCCATTTATATGCAAGGGGTTAGCATATTAGCGCTGATGTAACGGCATGTAAGCAAGCACTTAACTTGGCGAACTGAGCCACAAAGTTGGCCCTCGATGGAGTGAATAAATTATTAGCAAATGTTTAGTACAATCGAGTACGAAAAATCTCGTACTCGATTGCTTGTTGAGAACGGTGGGTCTATTTGGGCACTGTCACTTTGGACGGCAGATTACATTAGATATGAGAAATGAGAGAATGAGACTATTTGACTCCCGCGAACATGTCGGGGTTAGCGGTAATACCAACTGCGGAAGCAATAACAGCAAATAAGTAACAACAACTGTAGTATTCATATAGATAGTAATACCACTTACATTGGCTCGACTTACTTTAAGAGGCAAAATTCTTCAGTTTACGTTCGTGAACTGAAGAGCTTTGCCTATAAACAAGGAATCTTAGACACTGTCGACCGGTTGAAGCGGAACGGCAATACTAACTTTGCCCAATACAAGTGGGAACTTTTACGCAAGCGGACAGTCTCGTGGTGACTGTAATAGTAAGAGCAACATCATAGTAATAGTAATGAAATCATCATCAACAACAACAACACTAACAACACCAACAACTACAACAACAGCAACAACAACAGCGACCCAACAACAACACCAACACCAATAACAACAACAACACTGGGTGGCTGGGTGGTCACGTTATCAGTGGTGACCGAGAATAGCGGCAGCAGTGGAAGCAGCTATTCGCCTTTGCTGGTGCTTGCTGGGTTGCTGCCACAGTTGGCAGTCGCTGCTGTCGCCTCAATTGGCGGCGCATGGCCACAGTGGCGTTGCTATTGCCTTGTCGGGCTGATATTGTATCCGTTTGAACCTCCCACCTGGACGAACCTCCCACTTAGACGACAGCCCCACAGACATCGAGAGAGCGAAATAGAGAGTAATAGAGAGAGGAAGAACCGTAACAGAAAACTGCACAGTGAGACCTCGGACCGGCCAACCGACACCGCCGTGGACGTCAGATCAAAATGTTACGTCGTATTTACATCGATTGTAATGTTACTTACTGCTTGATAATGTCGCCGCTTTAACGGGGTTGAGTGCCTACAGATCTGCTCTTCTACGTTACTTTGACAGTAGGAGAGCAGTTGAATGGATAGAGCATAGCGAATCATCTTAACATCGCTCCTCAGCTTAGCTCCTTGGCGGGGTAGATATATATATATATATATATATGCATCCAAGCATACGCGTACCTCACCAATCAACGCATATTGGAGGCAATACACAACTGGCGGACGGCCTGCGTGCATAGAGCGGCAGTGATGCAGAGGTGGTGGAAGACGATACGTTCCTTGAAGGGGCGCCGCCACGCCCTTAAGGGGAATTTCAGCAGTTGGCAGCTGATCGTGCGTGGTGCGGGGGTGGCACAAACGGACGATCTCTTCTTTGTTTTCCATACACTTTCATTTGCTACCACGGTCTGCCGCAGCCTTCGTCGATTTTTTGCCAGAGGTGAGACGAGGATCGAGGCGTTAAGTAGTCAAGAGTCCACGGCGAGTACAAACGTGCCGTTTACTCTTGAGTGAGTCGGCAAACGAGAGAGAAACTGGAAAAGGAAAACCGTTAATGGATTAAAGTTCCCGACAGCAATGATGAGAAGAGTGTTGGCAAGTAACAAAAAAGGGAGCAAGCGACGCGGCATCGTGCTAGACTCGGATATCCCATCCCGGACCTAAGTCGGATTGAAAAATCGCTTATCCCTTTTTTGTATAGAGATGTTTCTCTTCGAGTCAGCACGCACCTGCTCAGCGATAGATGTCTGCCTGCTAGTTGCATGAAAAGTTTCGTTTATCTTCGAGCTGCTATTAACTCTAAGATGCTCTAAATTGCTATTACCGCGCTGTCTCGATACGCACGGCTTTTAGACTTCCAAAAGGGAAACATATGCGGAACAAGTTGCAACATAAGTTACGCCTTTTAAAAAAAATAAAATTGTTTCCTCATAGTTGCACATGATATTTAGGCGGGTATATTAGCTATGACATTGTTTTCTCTTAATGCAGGCTTCTTACATTGGATGGTTGACCATTTGTCAATTTCGTAAAGATTGCGTTTGTGTTTATATTTGCCGGCAGGACGGTGTGGTAAAGATGGATTTCAACTCTAATGTTTGAGCCGCCCATTTTATCGCGACGCGAAGTATAATGATTAAATACCGAAGACTTATTTCTTGTCTAACCTAGTAATTCCCAATGTAGATAACTATTATTATTATTTTGCTCGTAGGTGTGTGTGCAAACAAAATCTATCTCATAAAAAAAAAATATATATATATAAATGTAATAACGCACACGAAGCTGGTCCACCTTGCGGTCCACAACTGCATAGTCCACCTTGCGGAGACTAACAAGTTGAGAAAATACTCATCAATCGGCTATCCCCATGAATTTTGCCCTCTCGCGTTTGAAACCCTGGGTGCCCCTGGCGTTCGAACCAAGCAACTGATCCGCAAAGTTGGGACCTTGTTAAACCTGTCATCCGGTGATAACAGGTCATCGTCCTTTTTTAAACAACGCCTGGATCTTGACATACAACGTGGAAACACTGCCTCCGTTCGGGGCACACTCTTGAAGTGGTCTCGCCCTGGCCTCATAGAAACGGACACGTGACAGTCACAATGCGCATTGGCTTAGCTAGTTGACGTGTGTAACATATACCTAATGTATTATACGGAAAATAAACTTTATAAATGTAATAGCTGTTCATAAAATAGATCGCAATACGAATTCTCAACGACCGTATTTTTGACTGACAGTTTTTGACACTAAAAAATATACCTTAGTACTGTAATGTACGTGAAGAGCAAAAATTAGTATATTTTCAAAAAATAAAATGCGTACATCACAAGTGTTTATAGAAATATAAAATTATATAAACACGCATAAATGGTTTTCATAATTTCGATTTAAAAAGAAAGAAATAAAGCCCAGTTGTATCAAGCCATCCAGACAGGACTAGAGCGAAAATGTTTCTAAAATGTATTTGCGCGTATCTTGCTCCTTAACTCTCGGTTCCTCATTTTTAAGTCTACAGGAGTGTTATCTGGTAACGTTGTGAAGAACACCAACTAGGAAGGGCGACCAATCTCTTTTGAATGCGCCTATACTTTATATATATTGAATATTTCACAACGATGCCCATGATGCATCGTTGAATTTAGCACTTAATCTATATTAAACGAAAAATGGAAACTTACGCAGATACTAGCATAAGTACTTTTCATATATTTATTGTTATATTTCGGTTGTAACAGTTGTGCCCCTGGGAACATATTTAGATTTGACCTAAATTGAGCCCAGCCGAGTCCAGTTTTCCAGCGAGCAAAACACGGAAATTGCGTTACCCCCCCCCACCCCCCGCACATTGATAGAGAGCCTCTGAGATAGGAGGTCGACTGTCGTATTGTCTTGTGTCGGGGTCTTCAAGCTTTCGTTGAGTTTCGTCAAAAGTCGTTCAGTCAAAGAGCCTGGAGCGACTAACGTTTTCAAGGACACTGGACTAAGTTGTATGATTCGACTAGTTCTGCATATTTGCTTATCAAATTTATTTCGGCGGCATGGCCTACTCTCGTCGCTGCGTAACGGACTATTGACAGTGAGAAAACATATATATATATATATATATATATATATAGATACACGAGGCAGGACTATCGTCGCAAGTACTTCTAATGATCCGTATTGCTGTTTTCTTATATGGAGCTCGTCAAAAGGAACATGAACCGGTGCAAATTGGCCACATTGGCTATATTATGGGCGTACTTCAACCCTGCTGAAAACAACCGGGAAGTGAAAATTATAGCCGAGATAAAGTTACGCGGGGACGATCGTGATGGAGTGTTATAGCACAAAGACAGTACAGTTCCAGGCCCGAGATTAAGCAACGATTTACCCTGAAATACGGGATTTGTATGTCCCGACTCAAAGCAGTATTTGAACGTGAGTTGCAAAACGAAAAACTATTTTACGAGCAAAGCGACAGCAGAGTGCTGGTGGTTATAGCAGCACGAAAGCTGCACATTTGACTACAACATGCAGCGATGCGCTTATGACACGGTGTCCCATAAAGCCGTCTACGCAGTTACTTTTAAAAAGTCGTCTACGTAGTTACTTGGAAAAAATCCTTTCTGCAAGAATCGTGGTATCGTGAGAAACACCTATATGCACTAGTGTATGGTCTGAGACGCAACGTGGATAGCTTGCTCGAGCAGGACTTTGCCCAGCAGAAAACTGGTGTTCGGCGACTCCCACCGAACAAGACTCCGGACCCGGACGACCTGCTCAACGAACATGTCATCAGGGCGCTCTGCTAACGCCATGTTAGACAGATATATTCAATGCATGTATGCGTCAGGGAACCAGTCCTACGTCATGGCAGCGTTGTCTTACTACACTCATTCCCAAATAGAAAGGACGCTTTAACGGAACCTACTTCGTGTGCCGTAGGCATAGCCAAAGAGCGTTGTGTATCCAATCTAACGGCGAGCCTTTAAGTACTCCGGCTGATATTCGTCAACTACATGGAGGCACTCCACGACGCGCAGCACAGATTCCGCCTCGGACATTCAGCCCTTAGAGCATGTACTGCGCTCCTCAGAGATATCAAGAAAATACGTTGTCACGAAGTGCGCAGATATGTACTTTGTGTCGGCAGATTTTTAGGCCGCGTTTTATTCAGGGTCGAGGGAATCGGTGCTGCTTAGACTTGCACAAATAGGAGTCCCACTATGTGCTCGATCCCATCAACGATATTCTACAATCATTTCTGCAACTGCCTCTTTCATCATTGATACAGTTGCAGAACATCTAGCTATGGGACAGATAAACGGGCTTGCGCAAGATGACAATCAGATCTTTTCCTGTTTGGTCATTCAACGCGCATTAAGACCTGCTACACACAGTTTGAATTGATTACGTAAATTATCTTTACAGCCAAGGTCGATTCCATCTGCAGCCTATTTGAGGATTGTCTTGGGTTTGCACACTTTTTGCGCACGAGACATGAAGACTCCAGAGAAGAAGGTATCTGTCGACTTAATTGCCACTTAGTAGCCATGGCGCCACACACGGTTTTGACTATGTTTTGTGTGACTCTGTGTATTATCATGAACCCTGCGAGATATTACAGAAGTGAATGTGACAAGTTGTTGACCAAACTGGCGACGATATACAATAATGCGAGTGTATAATTAGATAATGAATTCTTAAAGCTGTCTGAAAAAGTGACAAAAAAACGTTATATGTATATATATACTTTTGATGTGTACACGTCACCTAGCTATACATGTACGTACATGTCTTGAGTGTCAATCCTCCAGTTTCTAAATATCCTATCCGTGCACACGTTATGTTCTTAAGCGGAATCATGGCAGTACTAGAACGACAGGTGTCACCGTCGCCAATACGTTCCGTTAGACAAAAGCTAATACTGATTTATGTTGTTAGTGGCGCTGTAGTGATGATCCATCTATCCATGGTAACCTTTTATCTTTTTGCTGCTGCTGACGTTGTTGTTAAAGCCCTTTTACATCCTCTGGGGCTCTAATGGGCTCCGAAAATTGTTGCTGGCTGCATCTACAGCGAAATAATACTTTAACGGATACTCGACTTTTAACGTTGTCGCTGCGGTCGTCGTTGCCGCTTTTAATGCTGTTGCTGCTATCCTCATTGTTAAAATTGGAGCTTGTTGAGATTGACGCTCCGACTGTTGTAGCTGATGTGGGCCTCTTGTAGACGAAGTCGATCAGTAGACCAATAAATCCTGCAGAGCGAAGCCAAAGTCACCGGCTGATCGATATTCGGCACTGATGGCAAGGCAAAGGGGTAATCGCTTCTATTTGTGCCTCTCGAAAGAGAAGCAACTATGGAGGAAAAAGAAGAACATACGGCTGGTATTCGAATAATTTCACTTGTTCCTAAGCGACAGCGGGCGGACACGGCCCCAAGGTACTGGCGCGACGTTGGAGCGCAATAAGCAAACGCGTGTCTGATTTGTAATTAACGAGCCTGTCTTCTGGACTTACGTAATTTAGAAGGCGCACACTTAATATTTATTACACGGGAACATCCACGTAACATGCTGAGGCAGAAACACCATGTACACGTCGGACGTACAACGTATCGTTGGTGTCGTTACGTCGGCATGCCGATGTTATGCTCTTCGAAAGAAACGATGACCCATGTTTGTCGTTTCAACTGGAGACGCTATATATATATATATATATACATATATATATATATATATATAGGTGTGTGTAAGAGTAATGAGTATCATGCATGGGCATTTGAAGGACATTTAGGCGCGCGAGTAAGTGTCGTGCAATTATCCGCATTATTATGTATCGTATTAGATATTTGAATATATAGTACAACGCAATCTGTAGGCAAGCGTAGACTCATGAAGCAAATCTTTATGTTTAAACGGTATCTTACCTCAAACAAAACCGCCAAAAAAGAATAAAATATGAAATAGCGATTTACTTTACGTTTTTACAAGCACAACGGGCGTTATTAGCTCGAATTGGTCCGTTTCACGATCAAAGATGAATTGTTTCAATGGATACAAGAGTTGAAATGGGCTCTACATGTCTGCCGTCGATAAAGAAAATAGGCTAATCAGACTAATAAAGATAATAATAAAAAAAAATAAGCGAGATAGACGGCGGCAGTGGATGGCTAGTGGACACAGACGGGTCCTCATCGTAGGTAGGACATCGCTACGAAATGAGCAATCTAGCAGCGACCAGCTGAAACATGCCGAGTGCCGAATCTGCATTCAGCACCGCCATTGCTGTATCTGGCCTTTATAAGCATCTTCAGCGCCTTCAGCTTATTCGGTGCCCTCATCATCGTCGTCGTCGTCGTCTTTGTTGTCGGCACGGCTAGCGTGATGGAAGCTGTTGTTGTTATTGTTGTCGTTGTTATTGCTTCTGTTGTTGTTATTGTTGTTGTTGTTGTTGTTGTTATTGCTTCTGTTGTTGTTATTGTTGTTGCCATAGTTTCCTTGTCGTTGATTCCCGCTCATCGTTGTCAGCAGCAGCAACAGCAGCAGCGTCACCATTATGATGATAATCGTCGACATCGTCTTCACGAAGTCAACTATCCAGGGCGATGCCTCCGACGAATTGCTACAAGGCGCTTGGCAACGACGACAACATGCCGCTGTTGCTGCTGCTGCTGCCGACCCAACGAGTCCTGGGGTCAAGCCGAGCCATCATTTGAGTTCGTTTGTGCTCGTCGGCCATGTTCGCCAGGCAATAGACGACGACAACGACAACGACAACCAACCTACCACAACCACCGTCACCACCACCACCACCACCAGCAACAACAACAACAACAGTGGTGGTGGTGGTGGTCGTTGTAATTGAGGTTCGAATCGTAGTAACAGTACCACCAGTAGTAGCCCTAGTAGTCATCCTAGTACAAATAATGACAGTTGCAGTAGACGCAATTGTAGTAAGCGTGGGCTTTGGGGGTAAGGGGTACAAGGTAGGCGGCGGGGCCCGCCACCAGCGGCCAACCTGGGCAACTGCTGACATCAGTTGAGTCGGCGACGACTGTCGTCCAATCAATTAAGCCAAGCATATTCATTGCAAGCAACCCAAAGAATGAAGCGTGTAGGAGAATCGGGTGGTGGTGGTGGTGGCGGTGGATCGAGTAGTTTCTCTGCCGTTGGGTGTCTAGTTATGATGCTGCTGCTGCTGTTCCCGTTGTTGTTTCTGTTACTGTTGTTATTCATGTTGTTGTTGTTGTTGTTATTCCCGTTGTTGTTTCTGTTACTGTCGTTATTCATGTTGTTGTTGTTGTTGTTGTTGCTGTTGTTGTTGTTGGTAGTTGTTGTCGTACTCGTCGTCGTCGTTGTTGGTAGTTATTGTTGTTGTCGTCGTCGTCGTCGTCGTCGTTGTTGTTGTTGTTGTTGTTGGTGGTTGTTGTTGTTGTTGTTGTTGTTGTTGTTGTTGTTGTTGTTGTTGTTGTTGGTAGTTATTGTTGTTGTCGTCGTCGTCGTCGTTGTTGTCGCTGTTGTTGTTGTTGTTGTTGTTATTGTTGTTGTTATTGTCGTTGTTGATGTTGTTATTTCTGTTGTTGATGTTGTTGTTGTTGCTGTATTATTGTTGCTGTTGTTCCTCATTGGCAGCGTCTTGCGTGCGTGTCTCGGCAATGAGTCAAGCACTAACTCGTACCGAGTTGCCGAACAGGCATTTCGCCAGATACTTTCGAGAATGACCTTGCGTGAAAGGTATCCTCCAACGACACCTATTATTGCTCCTTTCTGGCGCCTGGCAACATACTATAATTAAGATTAGTGTATTGTTATTATAGTATACGTCAAACGGAAGATGTATCACGGGTGAGCAAGGTTGGAGCACACACAATTTGAGCATCATCTTATTGGTGTCTGTCAAAGAAACGCCATTTCGTTTGGCATGTCTTACACTCCGGGTCATGTTGCAATTCGTGTCGAACCTGAACCCACGACGTGTTGTGCCAAAGCTATAAGCTAGCGCTTCAACTTTGACCCCCGCCCCTTTTGGGGTCTCTTATTTGCTGCATATGTTGAAAATCATTGCTGTATGCTAGAATAGGCGAATGTAATAAATATTCCACTTCGTTCTTTTGACAGCATTAAGAAATTCGTTAAATGCATTTCTCCCAGTTTGCTACCAAAAGTATATCCAGGAAATATTCCATTCTGTTCTGGCGATAAAATGAAGCATTCGGTAAAATTGTTTCCACAAATAGTGCTCGTTCGACAGTTCCGTGAGTTTTTTGGAAAAGTACAGCCTTACAAGGCTATATTTAGCTGACCATAAAATAGAGCTGCACAATTTTAACGCAGGCTTACAAGGATAACCTTTAGTCTTGCCCGTTAGGTCAAACGCATATATATTTATATATGTATATATAATAGTGTGTAGAAAGTGCTAAACTGGACCACGTTGGCGGTTGTAAATATGATAAACTAAGCTTCAGGCGTAGCTAGTTCGATAAAATGCGTATTGAGTACAATATTGACTAAATAGTAAAGTAAAGCTCTACTTGTTGTGTTTGTAGATATTGTTGTTATTTTTGTTGTCAATACGTTGTCGCAATGGTGTCAAGAGAAAAACATACTGAAGTTTTTTTGTTTTTATGATAAGCAGTGCCCTCGCTTTTGGAAGCAACATTTTGCATTAAAATCATCTGTAGATATGAGACAGCGCGTTGATCGTGATATATACCTATATAGTTAGTTCTGTTCTATTGAAATAAAAAGTAATAATACTATATGGATATCATCGGAAATCTCAACGCAACCTGACGGCATTATATCGAGTTTGTAAAAGAACGTATTTCTTATCATAAAAAGTTAATTAGCAGCATTTGACTGGTACATTTGGTACAATTAGTCGTAACGACATTTTGCCAGCATATTTGCAACGGAGAACTATATATATATATATATATATATATATATATATATATATATATATATATATATCATTGTCTTTGATGCGCTTGCAAGAAAAATCGCATAGTCTGAAAGCGAGATGGACGGACGTGGTTTTTTGCACGAAATGCCGGAATTCTTCTTTTCTTGTCTCGTTACACGATGTCGGCGCTGTGGCGGCGGCAGCAGCAGCAGCAGGTGTAGCGGGTTGGTTCCGCTGCCCATCCATCGGAAGAGACGGAAACATTTCCAGAAAGACGTCTCGCGACAGGCAGTCACTCGCGTGATGGGACGGTGATTTCGTGCCATTAACCAATATACCAACTCCTGGGCCGTCGTCGTCGTCGTCATTGTCGTTATTGTTGTGGTTGTGGTTGTTGTTGTTGTTGTTGTTGTGATTGTTGTTACTGTCCGCTTATATGATCCATTGTATTTAGATCGAGGTTTGCACGCAGTCCGCCCGCTCGTTGGTCAACTAAGCAACTAGACATTTTATTGTTATTGATGTTACTGGCGTTGTTGTTGTTGTTGTTGTTTTTGTCGCTGTTTCACCGGTAGTTGTTTTTGCTTTTATCGTTGTCGCTGATGCTGTTGGTGCATCTGTGCTCGTTGTTGTTGTTGTTGTTGTTGTTGTTGCTGCTGCTGCTGTTGCTACTGTTGTTGTTGTTGCTGTTGTTGTTGCTGCTGCTGCTGCTGCTACTGTTGTCGTTGTCGTTGTCGTCGACGGAGGTGCTGTTGGCCCGAGCAATGAGAATGCATTGCTCTTACTGCCGCCACCAGTACCACCATCATGGTCTTCGTCGTCGTCATCGTCTTCGTCACGATTTGAGCAATTCTAGATCCAGACCTCTTTCATCTACCCACCTGCCTATCTTCTATCTATCTATCTATCTATCTATCTATCTAAGTACCTCCATCCATGCATTGTGTGTTTAGCTGGCCGTCGTCACCACTGTTAGAGCGAACAGTAGTCGAATTACGAATACAATGGATGGCGTGTGTCTCGGTCTGTCTATATGCTTGCTAAGGTATTTGAGTGAGAGAGTCTTCTTGTGGCCAGCGCCGCCAGTGTGTAGGCGTTGCGAGGCACGTGCCCCCCCCTCGCCCGCCCCTCCCACACACACCCCCTCCATAACCACAAGACCACAACAGTGGCGGTTGCTGTGGCCACCAGAAGTTGCCGTCGTTGACATCTAGTATAACATACAGCGTCCAGTAGCAGTGTTGTTGTTGTTGCTATTGTTATTGCTGCTGTAGTAGTTGTTGCTGCTGCTGCTGCAGAGGCTGTTGTTATTGTTGTTGTTGTTGTTGTTGTTGCTGTTGCTATTGCTATTGTTGTCGTTGTTGCTGCTGCTGTTGTTGTTGTTGTTGCTGTTGTTGTTGTCGTCGTTGTCGCTGTTGTAGATTTCTGAAGTTGTGAGAGTATCACTAATAGTAGTAGTAGTAGTACAAATCGTTGTAATACTAACAGTAGTATTGGAGGCATTTTACAATAGGCGTCGCTGATTCACAAGACCGCCCCCCACCGCCTATTTGCGAATGACAGAAAAATCCCTCCTTGTTAGAAACGCCCCCTTGCTTTTGTCCCGGAAATATTTAGCCAACAAGTTCGGTTTATTTGGCGTTGTACCGGTAAGACCGAGTGTGTTGTGGTTCGAACCTCCGGCAGGTCACGACTTGACTGAATGTGAATTGTATTGTTGCCGTTGTCCTTAATGAGCACCGCTGTAAGCAGACATTGTAGGAGCTAGTCGAATATGAAAGTTGTTAAAGACAATCGACTGACCAGTTATTAGAGCCTGCTTGATGGCCTATGTGGGTGCCATATTATTATATATTGAATTTTCTTGGCGGCAAGAACTACCTTCTTATGTATGTATATATATATATATATATATATATATATATATATAAGCGTTGTACGAATGTCTGTAAATGCAGTCATTAAAGCGCATATATATATATATATATATATATATATATATATATATATATATCATCAAAAGATATAGTCATTTTGTTACCGTAATCGATGTCTGTTTGCAAAAATGACGACGACGACAACATTTGGATGCAGTGTAATCAGTTTGACTTTACTGCACCGAAGTAACCTATGGATGTATACTGATTATTCTGGGACAATGTTGAAACGTTTGTTTTTATTTTTGCGGCTGCTGCTGCTGCCGCGCGGAGTCCATAGAAAAGATGATCATCTTCTGTGCACGTAATGCTCAAGAAAATCGAAGTAAAATTATTTGCAAGCTTCCCGTTTGCCTTCGTTCTGTTCTGGCAAGCCACTGGTAATCTTAGTGCAAATTCGAAATATATATATATTTATATATATATATATATATATATATATATACATATCTAGCGAGTGTTCCAGGTGTATGGCTGCAAGTATTTAATGCAAGAACGTAATTTACAAATCCTACGTTTACGAAAATGTCACAAATTATTCTCGTTATTATACTCCTTACCACGTTTGAGGGGGTCGTACAACTCAATAGACTAAGCATGGGGACGGAAATGTTTTGTTTAGGAGTGACAATGAAAATACAAACTTTGGTTATATCGACATGACCGGCCAGACATGGTGTCAGGAAATGTGCGAATATGAGAGAACGAGTTGAACAGTTTGCGGAAACTGAACATACGACCGTGTTCGGTAGAAACTTCGGTTTCGCCTGCCAGTGATATCGGTGTAACAGACGTGTGTAACATCACGAAACGTAAACAAGATGTTTGTTGTCAAATGTACCCCAAATATCAAAGAACATCCTGTATATGTTTATATATATATATATATATATATATATATATATATATATATATATATATATATATATATATATATATATTTATATATATATATATGTATACTTATATATAAAGACAAATATTGCAGGCGTATGTTTATGCACATATTTAATAGTTGTAATTCTTCCTTTATTGTTGTTTACTGCGGCCTACGAAGCGGGCGGGCGCGGAGGGAAAGGAGGTGGGGAGGTGAAGCCTAGTGACTTCGTCGACAGCGGCGGCGATGGCAGCGATGATGATGATGATGATGAAGATGAACACTGAGTCAGTGAGGCAAATCGTGTTAGACGGTCATCCCAACGTTTTTGACGGCCGCCGCCAAGTGTTGGACACAAGCCACTGGCCCGACGAGCGAATTCATTCGGATCGCGTTCCAAAGGAAAATATATATATAGAGAGAGAGAGAGATAGAGAGATAAAGAGATAGAAAGGCAGATAGAGAGATAGAGAGAAATGAAAGGTGACTTGGAGAGAGAATACTAGATCGACAGATCGAAAGAGAGAAGGCAGGCGCGAGGAGAGAGATACAGAAAGAGATGGAGGAAAAACAACGGTTCGCGTGCCGCAATGGGGCGCAGATCTGCAGCCAGTGGTTCTTCTCAAAGCTTCCGGACGCCTCACGCAGCTCGGGCTGCACAATCACCAATCGTCAGTCAACATCATCATCATCATATATATGTTCATTGTTCATTGTTTCTTCGGCGCACACGCGGGTTGGCTGGACAAATGAACGTCCCAGGAGCAAGTCGGCTACGCCTCAATTTCGAATTATTCATAATCGCACCGGCATATGTGGATGTGTATGCGTACATATGTATATAGACAAGATACTAGTCTAACATATATATATATATATATATATATATATCTGCATTGATATGTGTATCTACATAAATTTGTATGTGTATATACATGCATTCACATGTATATATATATATATATATATACATTTGTATGTACATATATATACACATAAAAATTTATGTAGATACACATATCAATGTAGATATATATATATATATATATATATATATATATATATACATTTGTATGTACATATATATGCATTTACATGTATATATATTCATACATTTGTACGTGTTTATACAATTCCCGTATGTCTGCAAAAGACAGCACTGCTTGTTCTAATCGTGCTCACTGTTCGGAAAGCAAGCTGCATTGCCTATTGCCCGCCAAGTAATCGATCAGCTATTGTCTACATGTAGCGACATGCATGTGTGGGCCCATATATATATATATATATATATATATATATATATACCTTATGCTTGCAGCTTGTCTATCGGATTCGCTGTTTCGACCGCGATAGATCCGTTGTGCGTCCGACAGACGTCTTCCGATTGAGCTGGATGAATAGAAACAAAGTTTCTGCATTCTATAAGCAGAGAAAGTTAAAGGAATAAATGAAAAGGCAAACAAACATTATTGCCTTTTGCTGTTGCCGTTGTTGCTGCTAGTTTTACTTGTGGTTTCGCTGTTACCGCATTGACGACCCCGTGCTCCCGCGTTGAGCTCTAGCTGTTCTAACGATCATATCGCAGTGACTCAATTTACCGCGTAGAGTGCAAACCCCGGCCTTGCTGGTTATTTCTGCTGGTTATGGTTGTCATTGTTCTGCAGCTATACTACTCTGCTGAAGAAAGCCCATACAAGTTTAGCAACGAGAACGCGATGACGATGGGTGCATTTGGACGCTATCGCGCCACAATCACCCTACGAACATCAATCTACCATTGCCCTGCATTACAAAAAAAAAAGCGAAAGAGAATCACCGATTACAGAAAAGGCCATTGCGTCAGAAACGCTATATCTGACCCGTTGGGCAGACTTCAATCTGCTGATGAATTTCGCCCATTCGTGAGTACGGGTATTAATGGACTGACAAAATATATTGACGGACTTCAAATTAATTTACCTGTATTTTATTTCTCCTCGTTATTATCTATTATTGGTTACGTGACTCCATATATCTTTGGAACGGGTGTTTGCTCAATATTAAATAAGCTTGTGTTAAGGTAAAGCTTCAAAGTATATATAATTAATTTATTACATTTTGTGGTTACATTGGAATATGAATATATACATATGCTTCAAAGTATTTCAACGCTTATGAAAAGAAGGAGGTAATTTATGCGCTAAGCTTCACAAGCCAAGTTGTAAGAACGCATACAATGCATCAGAATACGTATGATTATTTACATATATAGAATACGAATACTATTTATGTGCTTCCGTTAATCATTCAAGATTTTAAAAAAACCGGGGAGGTAGTCTGAACATATTTTACGTGGACTTGATACACATGTATGTAGAATTTGGTTTAAAAAACTTGGAAAACTTGCGGAAAAATAAAATTGCATTTAGCGGTCACGACAATGTTAGCAAAAGGCCACAAAATAAAAAAAAATCTTCTCACGATCATATCGCACTGAAATAATTTATTGTTGCCAAGAGCAGAGTACATTATATTATGGTCGCGCACGTACATCAAAATAGGAGGGCCAAATAAAAAGTATATATATATATACATATATATACACATCCTACGCAACTTGATCGAGAGCAAACGGCCTGGGCTGCCCACTAAATAAGTGATTCTGCTCCATGATAACGCGCGTCCATACGTCTCGCAAAGTGTACCGGCCACGCTCAAGTAGGAGCGGCTTGAGTATCCACCCTACGGCCTGTACATGTGGTCCTGCGACTTTCATCAGTTTCGCGCTAACAAACCATCTCAAAGGAAGTCGCATTAACTCAGACAACGAACTGACAGAAACAGTGTAGGACTAAGTCCTGTCGCAGCCGCAGGAATTCTTGGAACAGGAAATCCTTCGGCTCGTGAAACAAGTGGGATAGCTGCAATGATTTACCTTTTCATTTGGACATTCCCTCGTACATATATACATGCATTATATACCTACTGTTCGTCGTATCGGTGCCTTCACAATCGAATCAGAGTAATACAGAGAGTTGTAGCAGTAGTAGTAGTAGTAGTAGCAATTGTAGCTATACACTAAATGCACGTATTATTTCGATCACATGACGAAGACGGCTCTGTTTATATTTAATGGTTCTAATCCGGTTCTTTTTCCGCGACGATTTTTTTCAGATACGGAAGATTGGACTGCATTGGCTCCACCTCCACCTCCGGGATTCGGCGGGCCTCTATCGGATCAAGATCCAGAGTCCAGAGGTTTGGATTGCGGCAGTACGGCCCCGAGTGGTAACACAGCGGCCAGTACGGCTGCAAGGACGTCTGTCGTCAGCACACGCGGCGGAATTAGCCCAGCACTGTACTCATTCTGCAGCGAAATGCTCGAACAGAGAGCGCCGCCCACCTATACAGGGTCAGTTCGCCCGCAGTTAGCGGTCAGTGCGAGCGTCGCGCTGCCAACAGCGAAGACTGCCAGGCTATCCAAGCAGTTGTCCTTTCGTGTAGTCGGTAGACTAGGATGTCTTTCGTCAGAAGACTAGTATGTCCTTCCTTGTAATCAGTAGACTAGCGTGTCTTGGATCGCGAAAGGGCGATCATTAGTCATTAGTTGTTGGAAAGGTCGTTGTCCAGACTTTTAGCGAGGGTAAACGAGATAGATGGTTTGTGGGCGTACTATCTACCCGTTCTGTTTGCGCACAGTAGTTAGTTCCGTTGTGCTGAGCGTCGTTTTGCAGTCCAGTTTTTCGTACAATACCAAGTAACTATACCAATAGTGGTAATTTTAAAAGGTGAAACAGCTTCCTGAGGACCAGCATGGGAAAGAAACATATTCAAGCAAACTGTTAACTATGTTGAATATTTAAGAGAAACGGTCTTAATTCGTTGGCAGATATAGGTGGTTTTAACATACAAATATGTTGATTATTGGTGAATTGTCTTTAGTGCCCCCTTAATGTTTAGTGTCTAGATGACTAGATGGCGGTGTTCTTGGCGGGGATCTTCCAGTCAGATTCAGTGATGTCGTTATCGAATTTGGGGAAGTCAACTGCCTATCGCTTAACTAAGATTAATATGAGGCATATGCAACGGATATCACGATATCATTTACGATAGAGTCGCGCCGTTAGATTTAAAAGATCTACTTAATTTTCTCTCTGGCTATAGCGCAGTAGACAGAGGCCAGGAGTTGGCGCAATTACTTAGAGGCCTTAATCTGTTTACATCGTCCGATGTCGTATAGCCATTTAACGAGCTTAGTTAAGATATATTTGAGGTCATACTAAATCTGAGATTAACGAGTGATGCAAGGGACAAGTCAGACTCCCAATCTCATTGGGCAGGTTGGACAAACCAAACGCGGCCACATTGGGACCGTGATTATGTCGTTCTTGACTTGGGCTGTGAATAGGGTCAAGGCATTATTGGATTGTAAGTGGTGAAATGTTTATAGCGCGCAAGTCCGAAGGCCTACTGAGAGATTGTCTTCCTTATGCAATTCCCGTCCCGAGAACAAGGCTGGCCAAAATAATTGGATAATCCCTCTATCAGAGCAGCAATTAACAAATTTGGTCAACGGAATCTCCTCGGCAGTTGACAAAGCTAGAATTCGAGCTGTTAACAGTCAAAAAGCCGGAGTCTGGTTACAGGCCCTGCACTAATCACGAACAAATTGGAACGCTTTTAGACGATGAGACCACGCGCATTAGCGTAGGACCGCGATTGTGTGTTGACCTAGTTTTTCCCTATAGATGTTGCTGCGGCAATCATGCAGACTCGTTAGTTCATCAAGGCCTTGCATGCACCCTGAGTGCGGGCCGGAGAGCATCGCTCTGCTCTAAATTATGCGTTTTGTCGGGCATTGAGATTTGCCGGCTTTCCCTGCACACTGAAACCCGCGGGTATATTCAGAGACGATAGGGAAAAACCTGATGGTTTAACTTTGACCCCCTTTGAGCGCATGCTTGTTTGGAATGCAACTGTAACCGACTCATTAGAGCCTTTGACGGTCGCTGCAGTTGCGGATCTGGCAGGTCATGCTCTCAAATTAGAAGAGTCTAACAGGTACAGGAAACAGGCAAGGTATTAGCTATTCACACGAGTTTTTTTCGTTGGCGTTCGAGACGGTGGGAAGGCCACGAAAAACTACATAAGACGGAAATGCAGCTTCTGTTAGGGGGACACTATTTAATTGGACTAACCCAGGATTAGACAACATGGGACTAAGAGACAGTCGGTTACGTCAAATGATGATAATATTTCAATAATCATTACAATCGCATGAAGAGGAGAACAACTTGTTGAAACCAATGCAATATGTTCAAACATTACAACTAAGTTTTAAATACTTCTTATATAACACATTTACATAGTTGCTAACCTGACCGAGTGTACTAACGATATCCTGGCTCAAACAGGCATTTCGCCTCAAAGTGGACGATCACTTCGGACGACGGTCATCAAGCTGGTCCCGAGCCTTTCGCGCCCGTCACGCATCATCGAACCAACCGCACCTTGTTCACCTCGACCCCACTAAAGGTCCCTCCGCCGCCAGAGCTACCTGCATCCGCTTCAACCACTGCCGTGACCACCACCCTTCCCGCTCCCGTATTCCCCGCCGAACCTACCTTCACTAGGTACCTTCACGCAGTACCTGTCTGACGCTGTTGTCCTGTTGTTATCCTTTATACATGAGCCCCAATGTCAGGATCACTATGGCAATACAAAGGGGTAACAATATCTAACAACAACGACAAAACACATCAACCAAGACAAGCCCAGCATTATCATTAGCAGTAACAACAATCTTAGTAAATAAAACAGCACTAGCAACAACAACAGGGCATTTTGCTATTCTTGTTAAATAACTTAACGTTAAAACACGTTTATTGAATATCCCTGGTAGATCTATTATATATCTTGCAAAGTTAGAATAGCTAAATTAGTGGGTATACGTCGGCCGAACTTGTGCCTACAAGATGTGAAAGTTTCATATCTTAACTCATGCTTAGCAACACTGGCGTTTAATTACTCGATACTCACTTTAATGAAGACTACCCTTTTATTGCTATTTTCGTGACTATTCTTTTAAGGATTGAACGCCGATGACATTTGACTTTTAAGGATTGAACGCCGATGACACATATGAAATTACATATACCGACAGTTAATAAGTTCGACGCGACAGACATTTATGCGTCACTTTCAATGGGAGCCGCTCTCTCACCAAAAAATTACGTTTCCGACACAGACGGCCTGTGAGCGAGGAGAGGCAACGAAGCACCCGTTTATTTACGCTGGGCTACGTAGCTGCTCTTCAAAAGTATTTCGTTTTTGCGTGATATGCGTTTTGAATGTAAAGACATTGGTCCGAAATATAACTAAATAACGCATATTTGCATGAATAATATTTTGTCATTATCGGCGTTCATACTTGACTTTCCGTTCATCTAATGCAACCTGCAAAATCGCGTTAGAGTAGACTGCGTATATATATATATATATATATATATATATATATATATATATATATATCGTCTGACAAACAACATGTATTGTCTAAGTCACCCCGGGGAGTGCTTCTTTTTTTCTCTAGAGCGTAATCTAAGTCATGAATCTTCTGCCACTATATTAGCCGGGCCACCTATCCAGGTCTATCCAGGTATCAGACGTTAGTCCGGAGCTACCGCATATAAGATGTTAAAGGCACTCTATACGTAAGACACTAGGCTGAAGATGCTGAGGCAGGACAGGGCTGGCCCTAAGGTCCTCCTGTTGGACGCCGGATTTTGCTGTATGGTTTCACTAGTACTTGCTAAGTTGAATAATGATGGCTTCCGCCCCTCATCACTGTTAATGTACTAAAGATGCCCGCCGTGGAAACATGAGTCTGGAAGTTAAAAAGGTCCTCATCTTATCATCACGAGGACAAGCTAAACATAAAGTGCATAGTATACTTAATTTGAGTGAAATAAATTTGATTCAAAACATACACTTATACTATTTACCAACTCTCTGCCTGTTGAGGCATGCCCTAAATATTTTACTCCGCAACAACCAATGACGAAGTGAAAGCAGACATTGATCAAAGAGTTCTAATATCTTTGCAATTAGTTCAATAATTGAATCGTAAAATTATTTATAATTATTATGTATAGTAATTTTAATATAATAAAAACAATTTGCTAAATTTGCAATTGAAATATGCAAAATTATAATCAACATTTATTCTTCAAATAGAGACAGCGATCCAAAGTCTTACATTTTATTTAGCTTAAATAGCTGCTACTAATCAAGTGGTTACTTAGAATGAAATAGCTAACTTGTTTTTTTTCTTACATAGTAAGTTTTTTATTGGTTGATTGATATATTATTCGCTTGGCATGTTTACCTAAATACACATGTTACGCTTTTATATCTCTGCTTTCCCCTAAGGCTGTACATTCTTTTTCAATATGTTCGATTGGCTCATCCCCTAGCCCACAAACTCGATATTCTATACTTCCCCCTTTTTATATTTAGCTTATTGTATCATTTTATTCAACATCCCTGATCTAGTATCTGCTTATAGCCCACTTGCTCTTTAAGTATCGTATACTTAATTCTATCTCGGCCCTTTTCCCGCTTTTTCTATATATACCTGCCAAACTTGTCTCGAACCCATCGCCAATATTCATTTGTATGTATATGACTTGTGTACCCCCTCAATTTCACCATTTTCCTCACTCTTGTCCATTGCAGACTATTGTACCCTATCTCCCTAGCTGTGAACTCTACTCTGCGATCCCACTTCGTTTTGATCCTTAGTGCCATCCTTACCAGCTGCATATGTTTAACCCATCTTTTATTTGTGACATTTGTAAGACTAATACTAAATCTTAGCTTACTTTGTACTTTCCTTTCATTGTTATCTCCTCCCTATCGCTCTCTCTTTTCTTCCTCCCAGTGCGACGTGCTGTTTTTCAAATTTGGATACTACGTACTAAACAAAAGCTAGTTGTGTAGTACTAACAACAATAGTACTAAAGTTATTCTAGTTATTAAAGTTATTGTAAAGTTGTTTCACTACTCCGGCAATTTTGACTATCGTATTTTCTGTTGTTCTTAAGTGTGTATATTTAGAGCAGTGCATAGTATGTTAATTCTTTTCGTTCTCATATCAATAACAACCACGGCAAGCAGATGACAACAATAAACACCTGCCCTACTGTTTGATTCTAGTGATTGTTTTGTACATTGGCTGGTTACAGGGCTGGCAGTGATCGGGGATCACTCATGATCGAAGAGCAACAGAATGACAATCTGATCGAGGAGATCTCTCTCGATCGAACCGAGCGTCGCTTCCTAAGCGGGCCCGGATCTGGCGGGCTCAATCGGAGCGCGGCTGGAAGTCCCGCTCCCAGCGTTGACGCCGCACCGACGCGTCGCAATCATCATTCACAGTCTTTCTCGTCCGACGAAGACGTGGCCCTCGCCACCGAACTCTTCGCCAGGTATATATATATATAGAAAGTTATTCTCAAATTAGCAGATGTATTTATTGTTATTATTTTAACAAATTATTAAGCATGGCAATGCATTCCCGTATAGGCATGATCTAAATCGCTATCCTGTGTGGAATCCTCAAAAAAATCAAGTATACAGCTCGCCGTAAAGTAAAGTACAGCTTGCCGAGTACGTTAAGAAACATTTGTTGGAGGACAGCTTTAAACGGTACAATTTTTTTTTATGTCATCCACGATAATTGGAAAAGTGAGATAATATGCCCTGTTTAAGCTGCGCTGCCGTGTGTTCCCAACGAAATCATTCCTCACAGGGGACTATTTGCAAGGTTGGAATGTTTCGGCCTTTTTGGCGCCACGACCTACCTTACTCGAGTTTAAGCAACCATTGATCTACAAAGAGTGGATCAATGTAAGTGCGTCTCAAGCAATAAATTTCTATTGGCGGAATACCTTAATATATAACATTTTTGAATATATCTATATATAAAAACATAAACGTGTGTGTGTGTGGTTCGTTTATTTCACCGTAAGCAGAATTACCTGTAATACCGTTATATAAACGCAGGCAGCACAGACGGACCCAACAGCTTGCGAGTACAGCGACATGGCATACAAATTACGATAGTATATTTCGTACTTGAAACAATAATAGCTGTTAGACAAGAGTTTGGTCGCGTTGGCGGGTAAGCACGTGGTCGGTAGGCCATAATATGTTCACATCGCACTCCAGCGCTAATAGCGCTGCAACGAACAGCATGAAGCGGATGTGCAGTGGTGGTGGTGGTGGTGGAAGCTCTTCCGTTAAAGTCTCGTCATCAATAGGCGAACGCGACGGTTTCGCGCTGAGGCGCGTCCCGCACTCTGATTTGCCGTGAGAGTGGCTGTCGAGCGATTTGATTAGACGTCAATGTCGACAAATTGCAAAGTCGAATTATAATTAGCCGGATGTCGTCTGATGTTAGGGCGCTAAAATTGAAATCTTCCCTGCTGTCCATCTTTTTCGTACGCAATTAGAACGAGGGTTACTACGAACGACCGGCTTTAGAGCTCGACGCCTCTTTTGAAGTCTTAGAGTCTGTCGTCACGATGCCGACGAATTGCTAGACTACTAGATGATTGGGCTGGGCCGCCAACCTGCCCTCTCTGCCGTCAATCCTATTTGTGAGCCGGAACAGTGGCGCTAATTGTTGTCGATGTCATCGTGATAACGAGAATAATGATTTTCATCGCAGTGATCTTACTAATAGGCAATTAAGGGCCCTACTGCCTCCTGTACAAGTCAACTTTTCCAATATATTGAAGATGATCTTACACACGTACACCTGTCAATAGGAAATGCTGTTCAATCAACACTCCGTCTGTGTTGTTGTTCCTTTAGGCATGAGGGAAGATTTGCCTTTTTATTTACTTTTCCGCATTTGTATCGAAGCCCGCTTAGAGGAAATCTAAGCATCGCGTAAGTTTGTTTAAGGTTCAGTTCGTTGTTCGGCTACCATACTTTTAGTCTACTTAGCTACTATATATAAGCAAGTTAACAATTCTGCCAATACGCCTATTGTATACTTATGAACCATTATACAGTAGCCTAAGTTGTAATCAAATAACGCGAACAGAAAAAACATATATATGTCTTTCTGTTATATATAAAGTAGTTGAGTAGACTATAACTATAGTATTATATATATATATATATATATATATATATATATATATATATATATATATATATATATATATATATATATATATATATATATATATAGTCATGCTTTGCTGGCTGATGCTGGAAACAATCACTTAAGTAGGACATTTTAGAACTATAAGCGTCTATGGTATTGTGGACGTTAGGCAGGACGACTATTTTGTGGCGATAGATCGTATGGTGGCGGCAGTTCTTGCCGGGTGAGTTGCCGCTAATCTATGTATAGTGGTGAATGAAACTGTTGCTCCTTCAGCAGACAAACACACAGATGCTCTTTTTCTCCTTATCTCTTGAAGATTGATCATTGTCACCATATCGTTGACAGTGCGACGTTGGTAATGCCTCTTCGCTTCATCGCGCATTATTCGTTCCCGGAGATCGTCCTCGTTTAAAAGCGCCGCTCCTTTCGTTTTCGTTGTTTTTTTTTTTGGCCACGCTCTGTTCCGTAATATACTACTAGCCGTATATTAGACCGGATATTCGATGAAGTAATTCGCTGTGTTATATTGAGCACGGTCGTTGTGTGCACCGTGTCACCGGTTTGGCCAATCGTAGTGAGGTGTCGTCCTTCAACTTCAACTACATAGTACTTATGGTTCTAGTAGTAGTAGTAGTAGTAGTTGTCGTAGTCGTCGTCGCAGTAGTAGTAAGAGTAGTGGTAGTAGTAGTGTCGAGCCCGGTGGCGTAGTGGATTAAGTCTCCGCCTCGCAACCGGAGGAGACACATAGCAGGTGCGCGGGTTCGGACCCCACCGTTGCACATTTGTATTTATGGGGGTCCGTCTATGAAGCAATGTGAAAAACAGTTCCGTGGACGTTAAATCTTGGCTAAGGGATAGCCGGAAAACTTTACTTTTAGTAGTAGTAGTAGTGGTAGTGGTGAAGTAAAACGAAAGTAGTTCCGTTGAAAATGGTTGTAACATACATTCAATAAAGAAAAAAATAGTGGTAGTGGTAGCAGTAATCAATATTAGTAATAATAATAATAATTGTAATAAATAGTAATCATAATAGCAGTAATAATCTTTTTTTTAGTCATCGTTTTTTTGTTGCTGTTTCTGCTGGCGGCTGGCTGCTCTATAGTCTGGTGGCGGCCGGATGTCATTGGCCCAGGCGGCGGCGGCGATTATTGGTCTATCGAAATTGCGAGTGAACATGCGCGAGATGATGATGATGATGATGTTCATTGCTGTCGCGCTCGCTCGCAGCGATTTTCGTGCTGCTAGAACATCTAGTGACGGAGCGGCCACAGCAGCAGCAACAGCAACAGCAGCAACAGCAACAGCAGTTGCTATTACCACCGCGAGTGCGGCTGTTCCTGTTATCGGAGCGTGGTGGCTGTCTGATGATGCTGCTGCAGCAGCAGCAGCTACTTCGAACGTATGCCGTGGTGGATTGAAGAAAGTTCTTGAATTTCATGTTTCGTTCGATACCACCAGCTAGTCGCCATAGAGCGCGACAAGCAGGCAAACGAACGCGAACAGCAGTCCGAAGAACACGACGAGAACGGCGCCGCAGAAGAAGAAGAACAAGAAGAAGGTCGCTACCGGTCGAACTGGACGGGGCCGAACCAGCAGGGACCCGTCGGGCATTCTGCCAACCGACGTCGTCGTCGTCGTTGTTGCTATTGTTGTTGTTGTTGTTGTTGTTGGTGTTGTTGTTGTTGTTGTTGTTGTTGTTGTTGTTGTTGTTGTCGTCGTCGTCGTCGTCGTCGTCGTCGTCGTCGTTGTTGGTGTTGTTGTTGTTGTTGTTGTTGTTGTTGTTGTTGTTGTTGTTGTTGTTGTTGTTGTTGTTGTTGTTGTTGTTGTTGTTGTTGTTGTTGTTCTTGTTCTTGTTGTTGTTGTTGTTGTGGTGTTGTTGGTGTTGTCGTCGTCCCCAGTCGAACCAGACGCACTCCACAGAGTTGACCAGCCAGTTGTCCTTCCCTCCCTGCCTCCCTCCCTCCCTCCCTCCCCCCCTCCCCACGAACAGCCAGCAGTAGTTCTCTTAGCGTTCTCTTCTTGGCTGTATACCGCCGTATGCCGTATACTGGACGGAATTTCGGCGACCGTAAAACGACCGTCGCGCCGTATCGCCTCGTGCCGCCCAAAGGCCATTTGAACGAATACGCCGCCATACGCTGACACATGCATTCAGCGTATACACGCTGTACACGCTGCCAACGCAGCATTCGTAGTGACCCATCGAAACGAATCACTACTAATCATAGACACACACCGACCGACCGACTCACAGTCGGTTGATCCCGCGTTTGATAAGAATGCTACCGCTACCGCTACCACCACCATCAGTAAACAGTTTGGTGGTGACGAGCAGCAACGTAACTATATTAAGTAAGAGTGAAAGCAGAAAAGTGAACGTTTTACATCCTGATTACACATGTATAATACGTATCTGTACAAACAGTACTGCAGCAACTGCGCAGACACACGGGAATTTGGGTATGGCCATAAAAGTCGTAGATGCTATTGAATTTACTATTACGACTACCACTATTACTATTACTAAATTCGCAGAAAAAAAAACTGTGTTTGTTTTGACTGGTAAAGGATGTGACTGCAACAAAAGTAAGCAGTGCGTTAATCACACCACCAACTAACCACCAACAGAAGTGGCATTAACTCGCGAGCCTCCTCCAAAGAAATCGATTCGATATAGGGCTCTATCCAGCTAAGCTTGAAAGATAGAAGTGACGAGAAAAAACAAGAGCAGCAGCAGCAACAACAACGATAATAACGACAACAACAACAACAGCTATATGAAGTAGAAAAACGATACTGGCACCATATAGCATGCCAATAATCAATGATACTCTAGCGACAAAGTTATATCGTAGCAAGACTACAAAATGGCAACCACGAAAACATTACACAACGGCGGACAGCAATAACAACGCAGGCACAGCGACATTAATTGACATAATACATTTAATTATGTTACATACAATAATTTTCGTCGCAACGAAGCTACAGAAAGCCATCATATACAAGGCCCTCGCCATTAGCGACCGAGCGTTTATACGTCGTAGCCAATAAATAACCCTTCATTGTCATTCTCGACATGTTCACCATTATCTGATGGCCTCTCTGAGATCTTACAAGGGCAGGCAGAGAATTTTGCGAAAAACTCGCTAGTGTCGACGACGGTAACGCTGACGAGTAGTGCAACGTGCTCCCACAAAAAGAAGAGTCCAGTCTTCGTTGAGAGGACGGCGCGCGGCTTCAATAAGTGTGCTTTATTATCCCAACTCCTTGCATGCGTACGGCGCACGCAGTGCAAGGAGTTGAGCTAAAGCTGGACGCATCCATCTGTCCGGTGAAAATGTTTACTGTGCTGTTCAACGGGCGATGTCGTCGAAAACACCGAGACGGCTCAACTCTCTTCATGGACCTCACCACGCCCGCTGGTGGCTTTATCGTCACCATCATGATTTTGCGTCCGATCGCATCCGAACCCCCCCCCCCCACACACCCCCCTACGACAAGCTGGTGGACGGCCAACAATTTTTAGCAGCAACAATAGCAGTCACAGCAGCGGCAACGGCAGCAACAATAACAACAGCAACAACAACAAGAGCGTCAAAAACAACAACAATATCGTAGGATATCGAATATTTTTAGCATTATCGATAGCGGCACCAGAAAAATAAGGATGTACAGCTAAAGCAAAAAGAATGCATTTGAATATTCAAATAATAATAGCAAACAACAACAACAACAACAGTAACATCAACAGCCAAATGTGGAGCAATAATTAAATCAACAGAATTTATTATTACATTACGGTTTGCCGTTTTCCCAAAAGTTTAATAGTACACAAGTATTTTTTTAGCAAGATCATTTATTGATCTTATACCATTTACACAGCTCGAACGCTAAGTGCTTGACTGTCCTTGCTGCTTCGGTGCATGCGGATCTTCAATGTGACCGCGTTGGATGTGCTGGTCTCTCTCGCTTCTTCAAGGCGATCAAGTTCTAGTATCTTCAGTCAAAATCACAAAAATATTTTTTTAATTCCTTTCAAGGTTAAGTAGCGCGTGGTATTCTTTATTTCCAATATATTGTGTTGTTTTCTCTCTCAACTGTTTAATCCCCGTAATATACAAAAGAGCGCGTTTTTGTCACACTCAGTCGTTCCGCCCAACCCTCACTGCAGGCAGTCCAAAATTCTGATCCATACATAAGGCAACATTCGTTGTAGAGCAGGTTGCATGAAGATGCTCTAATTTTGTTCTCGATGTATCTTGATGAGTTTGTGATGACAGCAAGTCAACGGATAAGGGACTCTGGACAAGCTGGTGATGCTCGATAATGTACGCTGATACCAGTTAGTTGCCGTGCACATGAAAGCTCAGGTGCTTGAACTTGAGTAGGAGAATATCTGAACAGACACTGTCAAAGGCGCGTCTGAAATCTACAAAAATCTAACTCAAAACGTGTGCCCTTCACTAGCTGCATAACGGCATGACTTGTACTATAATATCTAACTTTGCGAAATCCAAAGTTATTGCCCGAGATTATTGTTGCTTTTGAGACGCCTCAACAGTTGGCTAACAAGTGTTTTGTAAAACGTGTTTAAAATAGGCAGCATACTCACTATTCATAGTTACTATAATATAACAGAAAGATATACGCCAAAAACACAGACAAACAAACGCGGCATCGCGTTGACTCATTGATGATTTATGATGTAGACCCGAAGTCGGCTCTCCCTATATTTTCCTGCTCCCTCGCAGCGTATATATATATATATATATATATATATATATATATATATATATATATATATATATATATATCAGAACAGTACTTATTATACAATTGCGTCTATTCTAGACTAGGCGAAGACCATTTCAGAGGTGTTTCCCAAGCGGAGGAGGTATTTCTACGTTTTATGTCAAGATCTAGACGTTTCTTAATTAAGGAATACGATCTGCTGTCACCGGATGACAGGTTTAGCAAGGTGCCGACCTTAGCGCCTTGTGTAAATGCCAGAACCATTCAAGGTTTTACACGCGAGAGAACAGAATTCGTGTAGATAACCGATTTATGAGTAGTTTCCTAGCTTGTTGGTTTCCGCAAGAAAAATAGCGTAGCTAGCTTCAGATGCACCGCCACCGACCATATATATATATATATATATATATATATATATAGGGCACTTGGAATCACTGACATTGAATTAAAAGTGACGTATTTATGTTTCACAGATGCAAAAGCCGTAACGATAAAGGATCCGATTCGAGCCATGATCGCCTTTCGGCAACAGGTAAGAATCACGTATCCATATATATATATACATATATTCTCAAAGGCAGGGTGTTGCAGGAAGTATGCACCGCTATAGAAATATCCGCTTTCTCTTGGCATACGCCGCGATAATTCCGCTAGTAATGCCTGTCGTTTTATCCACATTGCTGCGAGCTTCAAAGGCTAGTGGCACCACTTCAAAATCATTTCTCAGGGTGCAGTATTTGCGTCGTTGGATTGCTTCAGCCTTGTTTGCGACATAACCTGTCTTGCATAGTGTAAATAACAATTTATACTAATTATTAATTGTTCTTGAACAGAGCATATTTGTCAAGATCGTCTATATTAAAATACAACACGACGGACAAATATATATATATATATATATATATATATATATTTCGGTGTATTTGTTGTGGAGTTCACGGACGAAGAGTTCAAATGGCACGAGAGTCATTCGTTCTCGAAACGCAGGCTGCACATAATCTGATAAACAATTTTGTAAGCTTTCCCCGAGCCGAGAGCAAAGGTTTATTTTAGCGGCTGTAGTGACGAATTACGCAAAGGTGATTGGCTTGCGTTGCATGAATTCGACGCATATGCACGCACGTTATGTGCAACCAAACAGGCCAAGTACGCAGTTGCATGAAGCAAAATGTTTCTTAAAAAACACAACCGAATATCACTGATTCATCATACAATTCATATGCTGTTGTTAATGCTGTTCTTGTTGTTGTTGTTGTTGGTGGTGTTACCACGGTTGTTGTTGTTGCTGTGCTGTGTTGTTGAAAACGGCCAGATGAAGCTCCGCTACGAAGCGAGACCGCCGACAGTGGCGTAGCCAGTCGTCCGGGCTCGGCATTGGGCACAACAACGGCAGCAACAACAACAACTACAGGAACGGCAGCAGCGGCGTCTTCGGCGACAAGCGTGGGTGGCCGCTCGAGTCCGTTGAGTCCATTCGTAGTTGTGGCTATAGACTTCGGCACGACGTACTCGGGCTATGCGTACAGCTTCACCCGGGATCCTGACAGCATTCACATCATGCGCAAGTGGGAAGGTGAGCAGCCATGATGCTATTATTACAATCATGTAATCGTAGAATAAATACCAACAACAACAACAACCTACTGTGATGGTTATGATGGTAAGTGGTAAAAGGAGCTGATAGAACTAACAAAGCACCCGTTTGTTTGCAAATTGCCCTTTACGTCGGTAAATAGAGGACGTATCGGACCCACCCTAGTGTCTTTGTTGGCTGTTCAGGCCCTGCATACACACAGATCATCGCGTAATGAGTAAGTTTGCTGAGTCACACGTGTCAGCTTATGCTGGGGTATCTTCCTTTCTTAACACATCGTCGTACCACCGAAAAAAAGATGGCAGTAAGTATAATAACCTACTGTCCATAGGATTGGTGGACAAGAATGTAACTGAGCTTGTCGGATAGTTCGATGATCAAGACTCCCGAGGGGAGAATTTGGGTTAGGTAGTACTAGTTTTCCTGTACTTGCATTGGTACCATTAATGAGGTCTGAAATTATTGACTTCGTCCACGACCCTGGTGTTTTTCGTTCGCTACAGTCCACTCAACCTCCCAGCTCTCCAGAGTCTTCTTTCTTTCATCCTCTCTCTCCCTCTCTCATAGAGCGAAATCTTGCAAGAATAGGTTAGATTCGTTAGCGTCTGCTGGGGAGGTTGGTCTGGTGCTTCACATGGTCATAGGAGGCCAATTTTTCGCCACAGGTAACAATTCAATCCAAAAGCGGAAATACATTGTATCTGGCAAGCTAAGAAGAGCACGAAGTATTTGAAGTGCTCTCGACACTAAAAACGCTCCAAATAGTTCGGACAGTTTTAGCAGCAGTAAGGCTTCATTTGAACTCATATAAAATTGATTTTTTTGCTGTCCAGTTCTTGTCCAGTTTAGCTATACTAATATAGCATAAACAACGAATGGGGTCACTTCGCGAAGCTCTCGAAGATTCTACATTGTATTGCACTTACATAGATATTTGTGTTGTAATATAGCAGTCGTTTCAAAGACGCGGTGGGCATTTATAAATGCATCTGAACAATTCATAATTCAGACACTTTCGTGTCTTATATATATATATATATATAAACATATTCTTAAATGGCCGCTGTCCATGAATATGTAACTCTGCTAAAAAAAATATACCACTAAATAAGACGCATACAAGTCTGAAACGAGAAACATAGTAACTTTGCTTTCTTGTGCATGTAAACAAATGCAAGGCGAACTGTCGTGTCGGGGGTAGCCGGAAGTGACAATCAGTTTTTTAGCTCGACTTCATTGTTGCTTAACATTGACTTCACAGAACGATGCGTTTTAACCGCCTGGCCGCTCGCGGTCGTTCACCCACGCCACCCACTAATTAATTTGCTTGTTCAACACCTTCTGCCCTTCCAGTGATAGTTGTAACAGCATCTAAACTAGACGTCGAAACCAATTCTAACCACAAAGGGATAAATTAAAAATAAACCGTGCACAGCAGAAGGGAACGTTGTATGGCACAAGTACTTTGTGAAAGCGAACCTAGAAAATAAGGTGTATTAGTAAATATAACGTTTTATAATGGTGTATAGTTATAGCTTTATTTGCTTATATATAAAAAGTGACACCTGTCTTCTTGTGAACGTGTACACCGGATAAAATAAATAAAAACGTCGCATATCCTCTAGGTTTGAGTGCGTCCAGTCTAGCAGAGTTCCTCGCATAGAGGCGGCGTTACCCCGCTGAATGCTCAGCGATAATATTTAGCTGCACTATATGCTCTTGAGAATTTTTGCGTACATAACGATGTGATTAGTTTCAATGTAGGAGAACTGGTTGTCTCGCAATTGCACATTTTGTGCTCCTATGTCGGGCAACAACACCAGTGTCATGTATTTTAGTCACGACTGATCTAACCCAGGATTAGCCTACTTCCACAATGTGACCCTAACAGATATTGCATTTCCTCGTTAAATATCAAGCGGCAGCCTCTTGTCCAAGAGTTGAGATGCTCTCAAGTCTGCCTTTGAAAGGTTAGGGCTTTTGCCCACGCGCTAAATCAGCTTGAGTGTAGGGGGGCTTCGACTTTCCATTGCCTCGAACGCCAATGGAAAAAACAAGAACGGATAACCAGCGTTACAGTTGCGTCCTAAAAAACCATGCGGCTACGTTCAAAGGGGGAGGGTCAGAGTGAGACCGTGCATCGTCCCTAGATAGACCCGGGGAAGCCAGTACACGGGGAAAACCGTCAAATCTGTGCCCAACTAAAGCTGTGATCTTATTCAGAGTGACGGAGCTCACAGCTCATGACAGGTCAACGCGTCTACATAATCACTATAAAGGCATTGGTGGGCTACGACTAGGTCAAAACCAAGCCGCGGTCCTGCGACTATGCGCATCGTCTTGTTGTCCAAAAGAGGTCAGTTCGCGGACAGGTTAGGGCTTGTAACTGGGCTCCAGCCTCTTGACTACTAATGGCGAAGCCTGACTTTATCAGCAATGGAAGAGGCTCTGTCAATCAGACTCACTAATCGCTGCTCTTGCAGGAGGTTGTCCAACTGGCCTGGTATATATATATATATATATATATATATATATAAACGTTGTCGGCGAGATAGAAAGCAAACTGAGCTGCGCTTTGTTCTTGACTAGAAAAATTCAACATAAGCTACAACTGAAACGGTTTTTCAATAGGGTACGATCTATGCGTAAGAAAAGCGAGAGAATCCCAATGCTCTCGCCGCTGGATGGCAAATCACGTCCCGGATAGCGTTTGCATGCAGACGCTAGACGTGTATGCTACCGAACAGATGCATCGAAGAAATTCCAGTCTGTAACAACGTTAAGCCAGAATTTGTTGTACTAGTCAAATCGACGTTTGTTTCGTACGACCTCCACTGCAGCCGTACAGAGCTGGTCTATCAACGAGTACCGAACTGTTGTTCTGTGATAAGAGCCAAGGACCTCTGTTGGCCGAGCCCATGATAAGAAGTAATGCCTGTTGCCGAAGAGACTGCGTAGAGGTTCGGCTTCAACGCCGGATACACGAAGCGATACGTCGTATGCGCGACGTGGCACGTATCTGGAAAGACAACAGGGGCGACGAAGCTTGCAGAGGCCTCTTTAAGTGCAATGAGATTGACTCCCAAGAGGATGACTCGTCTGTGGAGTTTGCGTTGACTGGCAGAAGCAGATGAGCGAGCACTAACATACCGGGCCAAGAGGCTGCTAAAAAAAAAACTAAGAGCGAAACTCTTACTGCGTCCGCAGGGGCTAAATAGAAAATTCTTCTTTGTTCTATTACACTAATTATCATATATATATATATATATATATACCTGTCGTTGTAGCACGTGCATCTGTAAAATCTAACAGCAATATAATATACATATATATATAAAATCTATATTACATAGGTATATATATATATGTATATATATACACTTTGTACTTCTGATAAACAACTTAGCGATGACGCGGTTATTTCTTGAAAATGAGGAAAATAGGAAGAGCAATCGCTTTGTTGCATATACAAACACAGACATATATATATATATATATATATATATATATATATATATATATATATATATGCGTCTCCGCTTGTGTATGCAACAAAGCTATTGCTCTTCCTATTTTCCTCACTTTTAAGGATTAAGCCCGTCATCGCTAATTTGTTTATCAGAAGTACAAAGCCCCGTAAAACTTAAACGTATTTTGTTGTATGTATCCTGTTAATTGTATAATAAGGGCGTAAAAAAGTATTGTGCATGATCGGTCGTATTTATGCCACTGCTAAATATTTTAAATGGCGCCAAATTCTAGCAGTTGAAGGGTACTGCTGCAATTTTGTGATGAATTGTGATGCCACTTTTGGCTGTGGCAGACCTAAACGAAACAAAGCAGGGTTTGACAAGAATACTTTATTATCATTATCATAATCTTAATATTCTATACACTAATATTATACTGCAGTGTTACTATACTACAATATTATCTACAGTGAATAAGAGCTTGTAATGTGGGCCTGTAGCATGACTGAGTTCAGTTGGTGCAATATCAGGGCTTGAACTAACAACGCTAAAAGCTTTCACTCAGGGAATCGGTTGTAGATAGCGAGTCTTAAAGGCTAGGGAACACGACAGAATCAGGCACACTAACCACGTGTGTCCTTGACCTGCTTCTTCGTCTTGTCCTTAAACGACTCGACTTTGGTTTTTGAATTACCTTCCTCAAATGTGCCACTTTAATCATTTCATGTAGTAGTAGTAGTGGTCGTAGTGGCGGTGGTTGTGGTAGCAGCAGCAGCAGCAGTAACTCCACCTGGGCCCGGAAGTTTCAAAGGTTGCGTACGCCGTGACGCATGGCCGGGTTGCGACCCCGATTCGTTCCTGACCAGCAGAGACAGACGTTTTTCCGCTATATCGGGCCCGTTGCCGGCTGACCTGGCACTCCGCCCAAAACCAACCAAGGTTCCCAACCAATGTGTTCAATAGGATACCGAAGCATACCGTCGAACTCCCGTTGAGTATATGCGGGGGTTCAGTCAGCCATCTTATGTTCTTTCCGCCACGGGCTTTCAATGCAGGCTACACACTGCAGGCTACCTGCTAACGCCATCATATACACTCGACTTGAGTAATAAGGCCCATATATAGGAACAAAACTGTTTGTATATATATATATATATATATATATATATAGGAACAAAACTGTTTGTATATATATATATATATATATATATATAGGAACAAAACTGTTTGTATAGCTTATTAATTAGAATATGTATGACCTTGCTTTGGATATACAGTGTCTTTGCAATCTAAGTTTTATGTGTATATGTATATAATTTAGCTGTTAGATTTTACCGATGCAGGTGCTACAACGACAGGTATTCTAAAATGAAATACGACCTTGACATAGATTGTGACAGATTGCCTGCAAAGAGTATGTCAATAAAACGACTGATGATTAGATGCTTGTGTGCATAGTCTCCTTCGCACACTGGAGAAACTCTGCGAGTAAGAGGAACATATTTTGAGTACATAGGAATATATTCATGTTTAGACGTTCTTACAAACGGGTATTTTAAAGTATCTTGCGGAGTGTCTGGGTTTAGGCGCTAGTAGTAGCTAGCATAGCACCTCGGCAAATCACCAAATAGGGTTGTAAGCGTGCTGCTAAGCAGAACTACATGTGCAACGTGTATTCAGTGAGCGCAATAAGCTGTGCTGGTAGCGCTTAAGGTTGCGGCCAAACACGCCTTGGATGAGGCAAACACGTCTAAGATGTGAATCAGGTAAGACAGGTGGCAAACGTGGCGGGGACATTGAACAACTCATTACAAAGATCGTCTTACACACGCAGAGAACTGCCTGCAGGCACAGGCGACAGACAACAGAAGGAAAAGTCACGATGATCTATCTATCTATCTATCTATCTATTAGCTGTCCGATGAGTAGCGATGAGTCCAACAATCACTCAGCCAATCAGTTCGTGGAGACTTCCCGTTGAACGTCGCTCCAAGTTCGCGACTGCCAGGCGATCGATCATATAACTCAAACAGACTCACAGACTCGTGGTACTCGGGCAAAAAAAAAACTGATTAGTCGTCGACGACGATGACGACGATCAAGATATCCGACCTCAGCCAGGACTTCAGCTTGGCCGTTAGCACTTGCCGGGCTGACAGGACTGAACGGTACGCCCCCCCCCCCCTTCGATGGTAATCTGAGCGCGCTTTCAACGCTCACTCCCAACCTGGGTGGGTCCTACGCGACGCGCCTGACAGGCGAGGATAGGCCCAGCAGAATCGTACGCGACCAACAAAGAGTAGACCCACGGCAGAAGAGCAAGTAAGTTGTTCACTCACGCCTCGACGAACCTGATACGACTCTTGTAGTAGTAGTAATAGTAGTAGTCGTGGTAATAGTAGTATTAGAACGTTGGCTCATGGCTGGCCAAAACGCAGAGACCTGCAAAGAAGACGCGTCGCCGTTCGACCAGATTTGCACGACCGACGTAACAGCCCACGCGCAGGGTATTTCGCAGCACAGGTATTTGAGAGAGTCGTGTATATATATATACAAATGCAAGCTGCATGTTCTCACATGCGAAGGTGAATGACTTATCTGCATTTACAAGAAGCCAGCTGTTGGTCTAACTTGACATTGCATTAAGTCAATATAATTTGACGGAATGATAATGGAAACATCCTGTTACTAGTTCTACTGCTTCTACTACTAAGATGGTACATTAGACATTTTAGTTAGAGTAAATAATTGCTCTATAAGTTAGGCAGCGCGTATTGCTTGGCGCGCTGCAAGTACAATAACAAATGACAAACTCCTTGGTTTTGATTTATATCTGTCCTTGCAAGTGATTGTCAAGTGTTTTTCATGCGAGCGTTTATTTACGCTACAAAGCTAGGTTTCGATGCACACCTAATGAGTCTTAAACAGAAGAAAAACTCGCATATATACATATAAGGAAAGAGTAAACAGCACTTTCTCGTTGTAGTGGCAGCAAAGACTCGGCCGTCGGCTGACGTAAGCTCTTGTACATGACAGTTCAGTAAACAGAATCTTATTATGTCATCCCCGGCGCGTAGATGACATCAACAACGAGTCAAACAACAATAACAACGACGACAACAACAACAACAATATAGCAATAACAAATAAAAGCAAAACTCAGCAGCAAGGTCAAGATCTAAACGTGATAACAACACTAACAACAATACGCAACCACGACAACCCCGACAACAACAACAACAACAACAACAATAATAATATCGCAATAACAAAAAAAAGCAAAACTCAGCAGCAAGGTCAATATACAAAATAGATAACAACAACAGCCGCAACGACAACAATAGTAACAAGAACAGACTGTACGCTGACGCTGATGCTTCGATGAGAGAGATTCAGCCGCGTCAGCCGCTCAGCATCCATTCGGCCGCGTCGCTCCGTCGCGGTAGCAGAGTCGTGGGTTTCGACGGGCGACAGCAGCGGCGCAACAGCACGTGCATACGTTACGTCTACCCCCCACCCCCCAACCCCCCCACCTCACCGGCCGGCCGCCCTCCTCCTCCTCTCGCGTACCGATAAACTGTGGAACATCTGCCGCAAGAAGATCACCACCACCACCACCGTCAGCCTCTGACGGGGCATGGCACGATTGCACAGCGACGACAATGACAACAGCAATAGCAACAACAGCAGCAACAACAACAACATCAACAACATCAACATCAACAACAACAGCATCCTCAGCAACAACAACAACCACAACCGCCGCAGCAACAACAACAACAACAACGTTATCCCACCGGACAGCCAGCCTCCGAAAGCCAACGAAACAGATGACGATGAAAAAAGCCGCCTGCTCTGTTGGCGATGGGCAACCAGCCACCCGCCCGCTGTTGGAGTAAAGGGAAGGATGTGAGGGGGGAGAATGGGATGGGACAGGATGAGGAAGGAGGGAAGGAAGGGAGGGAGGGCTTAACAAGGGGAGGAAAATGAGACGACAACGGCGGGCAGGGGACCGCTGCCTGCAGGGGCCAAACAACGCCGTCATCCCGCCGCCGCCGCTAACACGGCTGCTACGGCTGTCGCCGGTGCCGAAATTCTGGTAGTTCGTGATGAAGACAACAACAACAACAACAACAACAAGGAAGAACGACGACGACGACAACAACAACAACAACAACGACGACGACGATGACGACGGCGACAGGCAGTAGCTGTAGTACGCGTAGTATTGTTGTAGCTGATATAGTAATATTATAGTAGTAGTAGTAGTAGTCAGATCATAGTAATAATGATCATAGTAGAGATAGTCGTAACCAACTGTGGTGGTGGATGATAATGATGATGCTGCTGGTGGTGGTGGTGGTGATGATGATGATGATGCTCGTGATGATGATGGTTGCCAACAAAGATAGGCGAGAGAAAGCAGAGGAGCCTGTAGCTGAAGCCAGCATCAGCAGCAGCAGTGACAAGAAAAACAACAACAACGACGATAATCACAACAGCAGAAAAACAATCATAGCAATAGCGGCAACAACAACAACAACAATCGCAGCAGCAGCAAAAAACCGCAACTACAACAATGACAAGTGCAGCAGCAGCAGGATGAGCAGGATCGTTGAGCCACGCGGTTCCGGCGGGAGCCAAAATGGTACCGCTGTCAGGATGAAGTCAGCCACCAATGCGCGACTATGGTCAGAGCAACGACGGTCGACATCTGGCTTGTCGACTTGATTTTCGACCAACCGGTGGACGCTCGGACGAGATGGCTGGCTAGAAAGATCGGCCCCTCTAGCCGCAACCAGATTGGCCCTTCTCGTTGGCCTGTCTGTCTGTCTGTCCGTCCGTTCGTCCGTGTGTCTCTGAAAAACCTGTGTTCATTTTGCCCGATCGCCGATCATCATCCCTCAGAGAAGTGTCGTGTTAGCACGTGTCGTTGATGCTATTTTTAAGCTCGTTGTCATATGATCATCGCGGCTGGTGTCGCTCGGTCGATCGGCGCCGACAATGTCGTCGCGTTTTCGTATGTTCGTTCGATCGTCGCAGTAAACATAACGAAGTCCAACGCAAGATTCTCCCGCCGGAAAAATAGGGAACACGCGAGTGGGATGGAATAGCGAGGATCGCGGTCTTGAAAAGATTCTCAAAATGAAAGACAATGCGTGAAGGAAAATTAAAGGTTTAAGTGACAACTATATCAGAAACCGCTAGTCATATATAAATATATATATATATATATATATATATATATATATATATGTTAGCTAAGACGGGTCAATGCTTTGCGGTTGACTTCATACACTAAAACGTTGACGACGCGGAAAGACTCTCATACACGGAAAACGTGTGAGAGAGAGAGATAAGGATTGACCAGAGAAAATACTGCAGAGGTAGAAGAAACATTGCAATAATTAAAGGGACTAGCAACACCTTAGAAACAGCATTAGCCTTTTCACGTGTTTAAAAAGTTATTTGTACGAGCAGGCACTAATTTTAACTGTTAGTTCGTCCAGGAGGATTGCACAGATCTGTCTATTTGCACAGATCAGACGCTTGACTTTTTTCGTTTATTTTTATTATCACTGTAACATTCAGTCGATCAAGTAAAAAAATTCTCCTTTTATTTTCCAGTCATAGAACCCAGCAAATACTACTACGATATTATCCTTACAGTAATAATCCTACTACGAGGCATAGCTATGTTGTTCCATTTACTATAAATGCCTTCATTTTTCTGTGTACAGCTAACCGAATGTTTGATTTCATGCATACGCACATAATGAAGTCATCTTGTTCTCATTTGATTTGATATTGTCGTTGCAATAGCGTCATTTGATTTGATATTGTCGTTGCAATAGCGTCATTTGATTTGATATTGTCATTGCAATAGCGTCATTTGATTTGATTTTGTCGTTGCAATGCGTCGTTGCGACACAGCAATAAAAACGTACTAGTTTTGGCGTTAGGGAAGGAACATAATTGACGCTTAAGTTTTGCGGCTCGGATGTCCTTTTGATGAGTGGGTTTGATCCCGACACGACGCATTCGACCAAGTTATTACAAACAAAAGGCAGGCATTCAAACAGAAACAACACAGTAACAGACACAGTGGCAGTTGTCTTCCCCTCATGACGGTACCTTGCAATGGTCCGAAGGCTGGCCGCTGAGTGTGTTTGCTAAAGGAAGCCGTTTTCACGCACCGGTAGGCTGTCAACAGAAGTTTATCTTCACTCGTCGTAAGGAAATGCCCGTTGGCCCTTTCTGACCTGAGTACTCTCTGCAGTCTGCAGGAGCAACAAGCCGGCCGTACTTGCTACGAAAAACTATCTAGGGCTGGCGCACCTATATATATATATATATATATATATATATATATATATATATATATATATATATATATATAAATATATATACTATAGTGTACAGAATAGCCATAAAAGTCACACCATTACCACGACGCCTGAACGAGCCAGGTGGTGCCGATATAATCTCAATCAGCAGACGTGATCAGCACGCGCTTACGCGGGCCTTTTGTTCGCGTACAACGCCAGCAAGTCATCATCTCTCTCTGGCAGTCCAAATTCCTATATGGACAGTTATTTCAACTTTTTTTTGCATTTAGACGATATTTTATGTTACTGGCGCGCCCACGATGAAATTCTGCTAAATGCAATTTAACGTCTTTTGCGCTGTCACACTGAAATTTAATGTTGCTGTCTTGAAAAACATGCTGCCGCTGTCGCTATATTTGATCTGTCAGATCTAGTAAAATATATGTACTTGTTTAAAAATGCGCTATGTTAATTAATAAGGTAGTCTTCCTTACACCGGTTGGTTTCGTCTTATGGCTTGCTGAACGTGTTAAGCATCACGGGTAACGACATGTTAACATGTCGGTCTATTCTACCACGACTGTTTATAATTCAGTGTAAGCTTGTGGCGTATTAAATATCAACATTTTCTTTTACTTCAACGATGATTTCTCTAATCTTGAGTGTTGAATATCGGGAAAAATAGCTGATATGAAGGTTAAAATTACTAGCGAAATCAGCACTACTAGATGCGCAAGGTTAGAGTTAAAACTGGTATTAAACACACATATATATATATATATATATATATATATATATATATATATATATATATATATATATAATATACAGCCAAAACCGTCTTGCATGATGGATGGTGTCCCGTCCAGTGAGACTTGTTGGTGCGTTCGCCCCAGTGTGCGACTCTATCGTCGATGTCTGGCAGTAGTCTCAAAATATGTTGTGTTTGTATCTGTTTGCATGTTTCAGGTGGTGATCCAGGAATCCTAAATCAGAAAACGCCAACCTGCGTACTGGTTACACCTGATGGCGACTTCCACTCATTCGGGTTTGCTGCTCGCGACCACTTTCATGACCTTGACGTCGAACAGGCGAAAAAGTGGCTATACTTCGACAAGTTCAAGATGACGCTTCACAACTCGGAGGTGCGCAACTACGCCAAACGTCTGTCCACAATGAGGCCGCACACACATTACACACATCTTAATTGTTTGTATATAAATATATATATATACATATATATATATATATATATATATATATATATATATATACACATATATATATACATATATATATATATATATATATATATATATTCATTCGGTTTTGGGGTCTATTAAGAAAGCCAGAAACATGCGCTCATCTTCAAAGCGGACTTAATCACCCCTCTCTGTCGTAGAAACAAAATTAATTGTCAAGATATTTTGATCACTTTAGATGACTGTGGCTCGCATAATGTTTTCCACAACATAATCTATCTAGAAGGATATTCGGCGTGCTTTCTTCCTGTCGACATTAAAAGGGTTTTTTAGATCAAGGATTGGCACCTTTAATAGGAACCTGTCATACGCATTTAGCAGTACGTTTGCCTGCGGATACTATTATTTCCTATTAATGCCTCAATTGATTTAATTTTATATATATATATATATATATATATATATATATATATATATATATATATATATATATATATATATATATATATAGTCAACGTTGTGGCACTCCTCAAAAGCATATAGACATAGCCAACATAGCATTAGCATTTCACACCAGCCAATATTGTTAGTGACACTGGGTTGACTATGTAGTCGGTTGAATGGTACTTGTCGCAAGGCGACCTACAGTATTTGCGGGTGTACGAGGGTGATGAATCGTGGAATCCCCTCACCATGCAGAAATGGTGATGAGCCATGCATTATGTATCGCGTAGATCTATGCTTGTTTCTGGGACCGACTCTTGCCCAGAAGTTGCAAAGCCAATTGGCTCTTCTAGCTGGCGAAGCTTGCCATGCATATATCTTCCATCTTAGGATAACAGTGTTTCTTATTTGATTCTGATAAGACTTTCAGTTTTCATACCACAAATCCGCTCTCACAATAGGCTGATCAACAGGGATAGCATTGAAATAGCGTATTTATATAATATGCACGGGTTTGATCGGCAGGATCTGGACATTGTGAATCTTACCGATCGACTATAGGCAACCCACCAAGAAGGTACAGCTCGGCCCCCATAGGATATCCTAATGGGGGATTACCCCCCAAGTGCGATTGGGGGGTGATGATCGCAGTGATGATGACTGCAACATAATATTATTGTACATTACTAGACATACTATATAGTACAATTAATGCAAATGATTTGTGACTATGGAGATAATGATTGCCATTAGTTTCAATAGACCCTCTGCCGGGACTCTATGCGGGATTGAAGTTGCTGCCGCTTGCGTTGTCGTATCGTCTGTGCGTTCTCGTCACCTTTGTTAAGCTTGGTGTTGGCAGCACGACGCAGTTCTATTCTCGAATAGCACATTGCGGAAATTCAGAACGCGATGTGCGGCGCCGCGGTAACAAAGCGTTGCAATTATGCAAGCAAGTGGGATTTTGGCTAGCTGTCCGCCATCGCAACTGAAGTAAGCTTTGTCTATTGTCGCTTTAGCGGAGTTTGAAAGAAGACTAATTAATGATTCCACAGCAGCAGCAGCAACAACAGCAGTAACAACAACAACAACAACAGCAGCAACAGAACGAGCCTTTTCCGTTGTCATTGTTGACTATCTTGGATCGCACACGAAGGCGGAGGCTAGATTTGTCTTTGCTATGATAATATGTCAGCTTGAATCAAAAGCAACGGTCATAATGTCCTAGCAGAAGTAGTGGTAGCCGTAGACGAGACAAGTATGGCGCTCTGTTATTATTATTATTATTATTATTATTATTATTATTATTATTATTATTATTATTATTATTATTATTATTATTATTATTATTATTATTATTATTATTATTATTATTATTATTATTATTATTATTATTATTTATTATCATTCAGTTATTACAATTGTGAGTTATGAACGTTTATGCCAGGTTTATCCTGCTCCGGTCGCTTACTTATTAATTATTATTACTAATTATTAATTATTATTATTATTATTATTATTATTATTATTATTATTATTATTATTATTATTATTATTATTATTATTATTATTATTATTATTACTATTGGCCAATACTGACACGAATAGAACAATGACGAGTATGCTGTTTTGCTCCAGCAAGGCCTTCTCCGGGTATGGAAACCGTAGTGTCGACCATGAGGAGGTAACAATATTAGACTCGAAAATAGTCTGGTTTTGGATATCGATGCAACTAGTGTCCTTAAACTAACATAGTAGTCGATTTAGCAGTGGTACTAAGCGACACAGGCCGTGCGTATTCATGACATGCGGAAGACGTGACGCTGACTTGTATCTATTAACAAAAAATCATTGCCTTCTCAGTTGCATAAACTAAGATTTTGGTTGTCCAGTGAAGTCAGTTGCTCTGCTCTGGAAGGTACTGTTAGCGGCGAATAGCCTATTCGCTCTCCAGCCTTCTGTAACTTTGCTTGCAATAAATAATTAGACTTTGTTGACATAATGGACTAGCGACTCTGACAAGACTACATTTGAGGCTTAATGGCGCATATATATAACAGACACGACTTGGTTGCAATTTAGTTGACAATTACTATTGCTGTTAGGAAAAATAAAGCCTACGGTTAACTTCGAAGCAGGGTAGGCGTTATTTGCTTCGATTGAATCACAATAGAAGCTTCGATGGTGGCAACATTCTGTGTGTCGTTTTGCTTAGAAATTCGTCTTAATTGTGCAGCGTTCTGCTCAGAAAATCGTCTCATTTGTGGGTTATTGGAGTCGACTAAGTCTGCGTGTCCCCCCCCCCACCCAACGCACGAGGGGTGCGGGGATATCTGGACCTTCGCTAAGCCGCTTATGCGCAGTGACAATCTACATATGAAGGATTAAATATGCGCATATTGGAGTACGGGGGGAGAACAAGGTCGGTCGGTAGACTGCGATGCGCGTAATTACCTTAGCGCCGGCCGGGACGGTCTCTTTTCCGAGCGCCTCTCCAGATTCGGACAACCTTCGGAGTAAACAATTGATTTCCTGTACCTGTGCCCTATCTAAGGTACTAAGCTACGCCAACCAAATATATGTGCTGCATAGAGAAGCTAAGGAGAAAGCACACAGCATGTCTTATTGCATATTTCGTCTGGCGTATTTGAACATTGTTTATTTTTCGTCTCTACTAAGTCTATTCTCCTGGCGGACATAATATTGGCTTTGCATGGATGTTTATGAAAACCCTTATTACGATTTTTTTATGCTCTACTCGCGATGGGATCCGTACTTTAACTTTGCTGGAACAAGAGATTCGTAACGCAGTTGTCTCGAAATTGTAGTCGCTTGTCAATGAATTACGCAAAGTATATCAACCGTAATTAGTTGCCATACTCTGCAGCAGGCCAGCTTTCCTTGTTTGCTTTATTTCTTTAAATTGTGTTGAGACATGATGGACTACCGAACATAACATCAAATTCTCACCTTATTTATCAAAGTGTCCGAGAAGGAGTGCGGCAGAGCAACAGCGACAAGAATCTCGCGAAATCTATGCCCATGACTTCACTTTGTAGCCTGAGCCTAATCATGTGTCTTGTGCACTAGCCTAGCGCTCACGAGCCTAGATTATGACGTAGATCAACGACGTTATAAATTATTTTAACTCTATTTTGGGGATTGCTCCGTCGCCGCTCTGTGGGCCCGTATGACAGAATTTGAACACTCTAAGTACTTCGTAAATAAACACGTTGATCTCATTTGTCTCATACAGTATAACTAAAAAAAACGAATAATGGCCATAAATGTAAACCGTTAGCTAGACTACAGGCCCATTAAACTGAGGAAGGCATTCAAGAGTTATTACTCTAGTTGCTGGTTATGCGGTCTGTCTTTTCTGAGTTTATGACGTTCGGTCGGCAAGTTTACTATAAGTGTCTTATTGAAAGAGAATCTCTGTGAACATCTAGATTTTTTCTTTGAATTCGACACGGGTGTTGGTCGAGTTGCTACACTGGAGAGCGCCTCGGTATTGCTGGCGCTGTAGTTGCTACTATACTTACCGTTGATGCTGTGGTAACGATGCTGTTATTGACAACGATGCATTTCGCCCTCGTCGGAAGTGTAGTAGGCTCATTGATTTCGATCGACCGCGTCGATCAGCCGGCTGCCAGATGGAAAAACTCGGACAAATTTGAAAGAAAACGTATCTCATCGCGGCACATACAGATGGCTGAAAGCATCTTGTATGCGTCACAATGAGGTACGTTTCTTTTTAAATTCGTTCCGACATGGTTGCGAGTATCTGCCATAGGGGCCATAGAGGACCAACTCCATAATAGTCGTCGAATGGTGTGCCGCCTGCTGCGGAGCATCGGCATCTGACCATCACCACTCTAATTTCTATCAGACCCACAATCACAAGTCCGTTCTGCGATTTTGCGAAAATGTATGCGATTTAATGCGTCTAGCGTTTGCACACAGCGCGCGTAATTAATGTTGGCCTAGTCGTCGTGGTCCAGTGGGCAATGAGAGCAAAATTTGCATGCGCAACTTTTCTCCTCATGTCTCGATCTCGCCATCTCTCCCTGTTCCTCTGAACAGACGGCTGTAACCAACTAACGTATCGAATATCGGCAGACGAAACGAAACGGAAACCGGCTGACAACCAGATAAACAAACAGAGACATACAAATAGAGGCAAAGAAAACGAATCTGGGCTTGTAAGAGAACTCGACGAAAGAGATCGAGAACCTACCAAGAGGTCCGTCCACCAAGTGATCAAGCATTCTGACGAAAGCAGTTTATGTTTAATAATTGCCGCTTCTCTTGTTGTCATCGTTGTCGACGTAATCGCTATCATCATTGCAAGTTTGTGTCGAATGAACGTTATTGTTACTATTATGTTAAGGGAACATCAATAGTTAACTATCCAGTTAAGTAGCAATCTCTGCAAAGGCGGTTGAAAAATGACTACTAGAAATGTTGCTCCACTGGCCACACAATATGGGGCAGACAGAAAACAGCATACAGCAAGCTTTCTGTGTAGCTCGGCGCCACCAACGAATACTCTCTGTCGTTATCGTTAAGCAAAGTAGTGAAATAAATAGTAATTTTTGTAGTGGTTATACTAGTACTAGTAAGACTCAGCGGGGAAAAAAGACACAGATTTTCAACGTATCTTAACAACAAACGAGGCAACTTATTGTCTGTCTCTTACTCAAGATTCGATAGCAGAACGAGCTCGATTGAGACGGGCGGGCGGTTATTGGCCATGTTCATCGAATAGCGCCGAATACGAATTGGCTGCGAACGAATACATCGATCTAACTATTACTATTATTATTATTGTTGTTGGGATGATAGAGTTGACATAATGGTAAGGCGGTGCCGGTGGACTGGGGCAAGCGTGGAGCACAGCGTGAGAGCATCAGTGCGATCTCCGCCAAAATTCGATAATAGTTACGCCATGCCATAATCTTCTGTACGAGACCAGCAACAGCGGCAGCAAAGACGACAACAACAATAACAACAGCACTAGCACCAAGAACAACAACAATAACAACGACAACAACAGCAGTAGCACCAACAACAACAATAATAGGAAATATGGCCATGTCTGTAACTGGCGATGACAAAAACCTCGACGACATCAATTTTAGTTATTGTGGACCGTCATTTATTGTTCGATTTTTGTTTTCGCGAGTTGTGTTCCTTCTTCCGGCTGTCATGCGTAACACAGAGGAAGTTCAAGGATCTTTTGTCGATCGAACGGACTATACATAAGGATATGTACGTAGGGCCCTGGCAATTTTTTATTTTAAAATTTATATGGTAGGATACAGAAAAAATGATATTTTGAAATGCTGTTTCGTAAAAAATAATATTAACAATTATTTAGATTTCGACATAATTTTTTTATCATCTGCTATACATTTGTTGACGCGGTGAACTCATGCATGAAAGCACACCTCAAAAATTTTTTTTGTATATCTCCTACCTTCACCTTGAAAAAATGTTTACTCTAGTTACTTTTACGTTCTCGCACCGACAGCCGATAGGCTTCAAGAAAACCTCGTTTGCCAAGAAACGTCAAAATTGCATGGTCACAAGGGCTAGGCGTGAGCCGCACTGCAACCTTAAAAAGAACTTTACGTTCTCTAGTTTTTAAAGAGCCGTTTGCGCCCCCACTGCATCTACTCATTTCCAACAAGAGATTGCACACCGGGGATATACCGCCGGGGATCGCGTAAACTATCGTACAAACACGAGCGTCTGTTATCGCAACAGACAGATGCTCTATTCTCTCCTATAGCATGCAGAAGATCTCTCTACAGAGAGCACAACTGTTTTAAGAGAATTTAATAGCAGCATCGTGGTCATGCCCCTAAGCGCAGCGCAACGGAAGTTCTCACTAAAGACCGCCCTGATGCTGTTCGACCTGAAGGTCGTCTTGGTGGCGTCATAACATATCAAACCAACTTAGGAAAACCTATCCGCTCGGCAGCTTAAGGCTCTCGACACGGTGAAAGCAACATTCGTTCCCTACAGCCTACGGCATTTACTGCGAGAGTCCCGTAGGGGCTTTGAGCAGAAGATTTGTACCAGAAGTCTTCTAGAGAACACCAGCAAGGTTGGACAATGTATGGTTGAAACCGTTCTTCGACCACGTTATCTAGCTTCTTTTAGCAAATTTCCCTCCTAGCAAATTTTTTGACATGCTGGCATGTCCGGATTCTTTGTCGATTAACTCTCTACGATAACAATAACTAATATATATGTAACAAACGCGCACCTGTTCAAGGCGATTTAAATTGGCGCACTGTCGTTTTTATTGGAATTGTATGTAACAACACGGTGCGACATATATATATATATATATATTTTTTTTTTCAATTTTCCGTAAGGCTAATGCCCGTGTACGGTTTTTTCATGTCATGACTAATTTGTAATCCACCCCGGCATTTACCTTGTCTAAATTAGAAACCATGCAAACCAATTTAAGAGTGGCCGGTCTGGGTCTCAAACCCAGTCCTCTCGAATGAAAGGCAAAGGCTTTGCCACTAAGCCATCTTGCTCGGTGAATATATATATATACCGCTCTTCCTTTTCGCAACTTTCAAGTATTGTACATATCCTTGGATATACTCACTGGGGCCGGGCGCATGTTGCTTACGAGGTTACTCACCGTTGTCATGTCGCAGGCAGTTGGACGGGGCAAAGACCTCTGCAAGATGGCACCACTGGTGGTCTTGGCAAGGTTGTGGCAACTCTTAGAGCAATTTACACGATTATGACTGTGAATCTGCACGTATACGCTTCAGCGCACCTGTATATATATATATATATATATATATATATATATGCAAGCGTGCATACATATGCGCGTAACTGTTTAGTGATTCAACTGAAGTGAAGCATAATACGCCGCTGCTGCTGCTGCTGCTGCCGGACCTTCTCCTCTACGAGCCTCAGTCCTCGATCACGAATGAGAAATTGATGCTGGCAGATTTCCAGCTTGAGTGGGTGGTAGGACCTTGTAGCGGCGGCCACGTCTGTTGTTGCCGCCGCCGCCGCTGCCACTGCTAAGAACACGGCATCCTAACAGCCAGCATCGCGTTACTGGCCGGTTTCGGGGCCGCACCTTGGCTTGCGTCGACGAGGTCAATGCCGCACGCTGCTGCAAACGCGCCGCCGCGAAAAATACCCCCCCATAACCACCGAGTGAGTGCCCTGGCCCAGGCGACTCAGTCAGTCAGTCTATCTGTCTGTCTGTCTGCGGCGGTTGTGACTGATGGTTATGATGGCGATGATGGTCGGCTGGTCGGTCGTCGGTCTCTGCAACGACTGACTCTACTCGAAGACTTCTCACGCACGAAACACGAAGCCGTCGAAAGAAGTGTCGCCTGATCACCTCACCCTGCCTCATCCAGCCACGGCTACCGCCGCCGCTGCTGCTGCTGCTGTTGCTGCCGCCGCCGCCGAACTCGTCGTTGGGGCTGTCATCGTGTGGCGCGACCGGCGTCGGTACGGGCCAAAGGGCCAAAGGACGGCGAGACCAAGATGGAACGACGCCGAGCTGCTCGCTGCACGAGCAGACGAAGAAATGATGAGGAAGAAGATGGTGATGATGATCTTCTCATTGCCCCTCTGCCTTCTCCCGAAGCGAGAACGATACGCGGGGTCGAAGGCACGAACCGTCTCCGGCGCGAATGGGCCATAACGAACGCGACAACGACTCCGACGAGCGTCGCGTGAGTCGCAGGCGTGAGTGAATCCGAATTCAGCTCGTGAGTGGGTGCGTTCTACTACGACTACGACTACTACTACAAGACTACGACGACGAGTGAAGGCGGGCGCGGACGCCGCGCAATATTTAAATTAACATCAAGTTGACGTTACGGCAGACGTCAGTCGGATCGCGGGCAGGCACGCTAGACGAATTGATGAATTCGTTGACTGATAGAGAAATGAATAAATTGATGTATGTATAAAATATTGAATTGAGATTTGAATGGATGATGAAATTGATTGATGGAACTAAAGATCAATTCATGGATGGACGAACGCATTGACGGATGAATGGACGCCCATCGGGTGGGTGTGTGTTCGCGCGGAGGCAGGTGGTACCTACCGCTGACAGTGGTTGCGGCATTCGATGTAATGCCAAAGTAATACCGAGCCTGGGGGGGTGGGGAGGAATCCGGGTTTAGTGGGTTTGTGAGTCTCACACTAGTCACGCAGGCTGCTAGTGGCGCATGTGCATCATGCATTCCCAAAAGCTCCCAGAAAAAAAAAAAAAAAAAAAAAAGGGATTGCGGCGGCCGGTGGTCGTGCTATTGAGTCAATAGCTACGTGGACTTTGCGTTGGCTCGAGTCGCGCTAACATGTGACACCACATCTGCTTAATCCATATTTACGCAGTAATATCAACGCAGTGGACCGTAATTGACGAAAAATTTAAATCACAACAAAGGCTTACCGTAAATACGTCTGGCGTCTGAGGTCATTTGCTTCGTCGCTCCCGCGAGTGTATGTACGGAGCCATAGGACAGCTTCGAGAGTGCATTTTCAGTTGTAACTAAAACCTGGCTGGGCTGCGTTTACAGATATCTTCATTTGAAGGTTTCCTCTAACTCCGGCAGCACTTGGTGTGAGGTATTGATCAAAGGCATAGCGAAAAAAATATCGAATGTTGTACTTTCAAATACTAATGAGCCCAGCCCCTCATTTTTTTATATTGGTGATATATAGACATATATATACGTTCAATTGTCTGTACACGATTCTATTCGGCCTTGTTGAGCAAGGATACTCGATTGCAGATTTAGGGTAAGACAGACGATTGTCTGGATTGTTTTCCTTTTCAACCACAGTCTCCGTTTGAATTGTAATCCCTTCCTTTTAAAAAGTACGTTATTTAGGTTACGATTGGAGTTTATTAGAGCCTGAATGTCTTATATGTATATATATATATATATATATATATATATATATATATATATATATATATATATATATATATATATATATATATATATATATGTATATATATATATATATATATATATATATATATGAATACGTAGACTACTATATTCGTACACACCTTTTCCCAGAAGCGCCTGTTTTGATAGCCGCTTGTTTGATTCTTGAGCTGTTGGATGGTTAATCATGAATGCTCAATGAAGATCTGCCCCTATTTGCTAAGGTGTTACTGTTTGTGCCGACTGTATTCGCCAATTTATAGAATTTGACTCGGGACACGGAGATCCGCGCGGTGAACGGGAGGCCGATGACGGCACTGACGGTCTTCGCGATGGCGTTGCGACATTTCCGCGATCAGGCGCTGCGCGAGGTCCGTGAAGTCGTTCCCAGCCTCGCCTTTGAGGACGTCCGTTGGGTTATCACGGTACCCGCCATTTGGAGACAGCCCGCCAAACAGTTTATACGCGCCGCAGCCTACAAGGTAACCTCACCTGTAACACACGCCTACACATAATGCAATGATTACTAGTATTATTTATATTGTGTTTATGAATATTTGGTTGTACTGTGAGTTATTAATATTATCCCTATGTTTTAAAATTGCGAGGTTGGAACGTTTGATTATTGATCTCTTTATAGCACAGCTTCGTATCTATAACTTCCCTAGAGATTTATATATTATATACAGGTAGTTCAATAAGTTCTTAGAATGAGTTTTTTAGAATTCGAATTTTGGCACGCTTTCACCGCTAATAGGAACTGCAACTTTTCGACTGCTAGCACTCAATATATTATGGTGATTGGCCGTTGCGATTTCGTTTGATAGCTTTTCCCGTGCAACGTATCGGCGTGATTTTTAAAAATGGAGAAAAAAGAGTTTCGAGTGGTTATCAAGCATTTTTATTTCAAAGGTTGGAATGCGACCCAAGTAAAAATTGAGTTAGACGAGACGTACAGTGACTCTGCGCCATGTTTTGCCACTGTTTCCAACTGGATTAATGTGTTAAAAAGAGGTCGCAGGAGCACCGAGGATGAACTACGTCCAGGAGGCCAAAAAACGGCAACTGATGAGGAAAACGTAGAGAAAGTGCGAAAAATTCTTGGCACAGATAAGCGAATGAACATTAAGGAAATAGCGGAGGCATTAGGAATTAGTTTAGGCAGTGTGCATTTTATCCTACACGAAAACTTGAAGATGAAAGAGCTTAGAGCAAAATGGCTGCCGCATTTGCTCAACCAAGGCCAAAAAGACGCGCCTGTTTTGGCTTTACAGCGAAATTTGGCCAAGATGTCGAACAATCTGTCGGATTTTTGGTGCAGATTCATGACCGTCGATGAAAGCCGGGTTCATCACTACACTCCCGAGACCCAAGAAGCATCTTGCCAATGGTGTGCACCTGATGAAGGACCTCCGAAGAGGATGCGGACAACGGCATTGACCGGAAAGGTGATGGCTACAGTTTTTTAAGACCAACGTAGAATAATGCTGGTCGACTACCTTGAGAGCTGTAAAACGATCACAGGAGAATATTATGCAAGACTGTTGGACTGCCGTTAGCAAGAACTCATCGGGAAACGGCCCGCTTTGCAAAAGAAGGATGTCCCGTTTCACCAGGGCAATGCTCCTGCACACAAGTCCCGGCAAGCATCGGCAAAACTGGCCCAACTGAGGTTCGAACTTATTGAACAACCCTCCTATTCTCCAGACCTGGCCCCCTCTGATTATTTCCTCTTCGGACATTTGAAGAATAGTCTCGGTGGAAAGCGTCTTTCCAGCAATGAAGAGGTTAAGGCTGCTGTCAATGCCTATTTTCAGTCTAACGACGCGGAATTTTACTCAAGAGGTATGAAAGCTCTGAAATCTCGGTGGGAAAAGTGTATTGAGCTTCTCGGGGAGTATATCGAATAAGAAAAATTTAAAAATGTGATTTGGAAAATTCTCGGTTTTCATTCTAAGAACTTATTGAACTACCTGTATATATATATATATATATATATATTTGATCACACGTTTGCGCGGAGACACTTGTCCACTCTTAAGTGCTAACATAGCAAAGTTATAATAATAAAAAACCTGGAGTATATCCAAATGCATATAATTCTACAGGGTGTTTATAAAAGCTCTAGCATTACTCTAAGGAATTGTATGAGTAAAAAACAATTTATCTTGATAGAATGGGGCGCTTTTCCTGTTTGAGACTGAGAGCGGAATTATTGTTTGATACCGGTGTGACTGTTTGCACATTACTTTACAACATGTGGAACTGCAAAGTAAATAATTAATTGAAAAACTAACTAAGTAGGTGAAGCAGTCGCGATGAGGAAAGTTCGCCAAGTTTAAGCTTTTAAATGTGTTATTTTTGAGCTTTTACGTTTAATACTTAACAAGTACCATGCCATTTCCCTTTGCAGTGTCGGATTTAACAAAGTAGGGACGTTAGCAGCCACTAGATACCACCGACGGTGCACTAGCCCCCAACGTCCCTGCTCTGTTTACATGGGGCTGTGGCAGAGGAAAACGGCTTATGGTAATCATATCACGAATCCAACCAGTGCATGGTACTAACAATATATATATATATATATATATATATATATATATATATATATGCTTGTATGTGTGTACCACTAAGTCGGCCTGAATTCGCAGCTTCGGCAAACTGTTCGCAGCTGCTCAGGTAGGCCGCAGCATTGCCAAAGCTTAGCTGAAGAATGTATTACAGGTCGGCTTGCCGCCGCTCTAATAAAATATTACCGTAGTGGGGCAAGTGCGATGGTTCAAGCCGCAGGCAGGCAGGTAAAACGGTAGAGAGGCAAGTGGGCCTGCTTATCGGGTGTACCAGCTATCTCTCCCTCTCTCTACTTCGGTGTCCTTCTATCTCAGTTGTTGTTTTTGGGCGTGGATTAAACGTGCTACCGGCCGGTGTATGCGTGCAGGCAGGCTGACGCGTAAAAAGCACCACACAAAGACGCGCCTCCCGGCACATCTAGTCCTATCTTTAAGCCCCTAGTAGTCTTGCGGGCAGCCGTCTGTCCATCCGGGCGAGCTGGCGATCGAATAAAACAGCAGTGCCGAGCAATGGCTTCTGTCAATCTGAAAGTGACATGAGGTCGTCAATCAGTGCCAATCAAGAAATGCAGCCCGAGCACAAAGAGTGGACACTGGCTATGCGACCTGCGTTACAACGGACGGACGTGGATCGTTGTTAAGCCGAAGAGCTAATTACGCACAAGCACAATACGAGTGCGGGGGACTCGGATCGCAACAGAAGCCGATAATTGCGCCCATAGGCTGGTCTTTAGTCATAGCCCTCTCTACTAAATTATAAATCACTCTTCTTACTATGAACCAGGATTCATAATTGTTGGCGAGCGCCTTTATAAGGGCTTGGCATGTCGGGGAACCTGCTAGTCTTAGGTTGGTCGAGAGTAGCCCTCCTTCAAAACTGAAAAACGTCACAGCGCGCGTAGCAGTATCTTACATTGTCAGCTTCCCTTGAGCTATATATTTATACTCGTAAAAACATACATGTAGGTGGCGAACCACCTACCATTTTCACAATTGTAGTTATTAGTATTATTATTAGCTTTTGGATGGCGTGCGCTAACCGGAACGTGTAAACAAGGTAAATTGTGCATGGCTGCCATCTGTTGGTATGTTCGACCCAAGTATTTCACCAAATTAGCAATTAATGTCGTTGCTCGCAGACGTGCGCTAAATACCACGTACCAGGCGCCGTACCACTGCCGATGCCCTTGGCAGGCGTAACTGCCCTTTTTCGCGCGGCAAGGCTATTTTTAAAGTTATTATTATTATTATTATTATTATTATTATTTTCTAGAAAATTCTGGTAGATCCCGCGTTCCCTCTGCAAACGGCCAAACACAACGTTTGCCTTATGAACTGACCTTGTTTTCGATTGCTCTTAGTTTTCTGAATTCGCTTATTTAATTATTTGAGGAGTACTTGTGTTTCCTTGCTGATTGGTAGTAGTGCCTGCGTGGCAATAGGAACAAAGATATATCCTGTTTCCAGTCTAGCGTATTTCATCTGTTTTCTGACTCCCGCGTGCCTCGCCACCTTCCCCGGCTCAACTGAGCTGTGATGTAAGTAAAAGTCCGAAGTTGTGCACCAAAACATTGCATTTTAAGCTAAAGGTTTCCTATTTGACTATAATGCAATGATCACCTTATCAGGCCTTGCTTCGCCAGCGTACAGTAAACCTCTCGGTTCAAGTGTAGATGGTATACCGGCTTTCCTAAGAGATTTAGTGATTACACTGTTAAGCTCACCTTGTCTAAGCGATCTACAAAAGCACTCTTTAGGCAACTCATATGGGTGTAAACTACTGAAATCTACTATTTCTCCACTCATTTTGCGCAGAAAGAGCTCGCAGACGGAACCACCGATTTTAAGTACTGACATCATGTGGAACGAGATGGGATTCCGCATGGTGCCGAGCTAAGGTAAGGGTGAGGCTTTAGCGAATTTCACGTATATTTAGGCCTATGGTTTATACTTTTTTAGGGATTAATGTGTGCGTAGTACGGTGTTTGTTAATTAGTTTTGCCACGTCAGCCGCTGGTATCAGTAAAAGCTGTAGGTCCCTCTCATCTACATAGTTAGCCGGAGCATGGTCCTCTCTCTAGATATATATTTAGTATTGTTTACGGTGTGGCAGCGTAGACTAGGGGGGCAGTGCGCTTGTAATGGTTGTAATCTACCGTATGTTGCCGGGGACTGTTGGAGAGATATGCTTAACTTTCCTTCCTCTTTCTCTCTCGCTTCAACTCGCGCTTTCCCCCTCTCTCTCTCTCTCTCTCTCTCTTCTGATTTCTAAACCGCTATGTGTTCTGCCGCTCCGCCAAGTCAACGTCTCAGGGATGTAATTTGTTTTAATTGGATATCACTAGTTGTTCTAGTTAAAGTCTATTGAAAGACTATCAGACTTGCATTATGTTGCGCAGATACGACGAAGACCGTTAAAGTGGAACTAGTCTGAGAAACCCATTGCACATGTTAGGAATTCCACGAGTAGACCAGTCGTTATTTGATTTCGACTCGTTTGTTAGCCGGAAAACGATTTCGTTTCCACTTGAATATAGCAGACGTTACTAGAAATATTCAGACCAACAGTGCATACAGAGCATACAATTACGATTGTCACTATATATATATATATATGCAGTAGCGATGGCTAACGTTCCGTTCTAAAGCAAGGTGTCACCGTGGCAACAATGAATTGCAGACAGTCTGTACCAAGTTCAATCATAGGCTACGCTGACTTCATCCTGATGAATCTGGTTGAGCATGGTTCTTCGGCTACGGCGTGCTCCTGTGGCCGCCATCGGCCTTGGACTGCTGTAATTGTATTAAAAACCATATACACACATCATTGGCGTTGCAATGGCTTTATAAATGTATACATAGCAGGCTTACGTGCTGCACCTCCGGCCTGTAATAATTATTTTTGAAAAAGGCAAACACGTGTCCACGAATACGCAGTTTTTGCTCACTTATCGTTAATACAGTACGTGCTATTCAATAAGGTCTCTCTAGTAAGCTCTACATTTTGGCTGGCCCAAGGCACTCGTCTTTATATTATCTTGTTGCCGGAAAGGTCGCGAAAAAGATAACGTCATCATGTCGTTATCGATTGTTGGACTGGACAACACAGAGAACATGCATGTGTCGTTTGATGGCCAATTTTATAATGGCAATGCTCTATAAAAGCACCCATTACCAATCAGCACCTGAGTGAGGCACTACGTCAGACCGCCGGAGGGTCTCAGACGCCACTCTTTCACGAACGATATGACAAACAATTTTTCTTATAAGCATTTTAATACGGGTTTGCGTTGCCTTGCTTCACTGTCTTCGCTGGTCCACCAGGCTTTTTCCTCACTTCTGGCCTGGACTTATTGCGCCTACGCTACTATCGAGTTCAGCCAGGTTACGAGGAAAGCCTGCCTTTCCGTTCCGAGACAGTTTGGCACGGCCTGTAGACTAGGACAGCCGGCCAATTAACATGTACATCATCTTTCACCCACTGTACAGCTTTACTTCAGAGCGGGACATCTAAAACAATAGGGGGGGGGGGGAACTGGCTATACAATTAATTTTCCTAGGAATTGGCCCAGTTCCTTTCTTGCGGACATAGAGCGGTATTATAACGAGTAAAATTATCTTAGATCGATCTTAGGATGTGCAAAAGCTTCTGCAAGTCCAGCAAAATCGCATTATATATATATATATATATATACAAGGTCATTCATATTGTTATGTACTTATTTCGAGGTTTGGTTGAACTCGGCAAGAAAATAATTTTTCCCTATGGAGGGAGGAAGCGGAAACGTCTTGTTTAGGAGAGAGAATGAAATTTATAAAAGTAGTTATTCAGCTTTTTTTCTTCTACATAGTTGTGCTAAATCTACGTTTGCGGGAGAACCAGTCAGCGCATGAAGGAACCGATTACACCTGCGTGTTCGGAGGAGAATTCTGCACAACGGAAGACACTTCACTAGCTTGCGTAGCAAAAAGCGAATACCCAGATTAAGGAAAGTCATGAAAAGTCGATATTTTGCGTTAACGCTTTTTTTTAAATAAAAAAGCGTAAAATTTTTCTATTGCAAAACTATCCAAAATTGTACGTCCAAAAGACCACTCTCACGCAATAGCAAATTTAATGCTCATCATTTTCGTACCAAGGTGATGGTGCTGCGTTACGTAGTTGTCAAGTAACTAAGCGTTTTCGACAGTCATAGTTGTTATGTTTTACGTGCAAGTTTTCACGTTCAGAACCGCAAAAATTTGCCAAGACGTTTCCGTTCCCTCCTTCCACTAGGACAACTACGTAACGCAGCATCATCACTTTGATACGAAACTGGTGGGCATCAAATTTGCTATTGCGTGAGAGTGGTCTTTTGAACATACATTTTTGGTCGTATTGGAAACATTTTACGATTTTTCACGAAAAAGCGTTAACGTAAGACATAACAACATATCGACTTTTTATGACTTTCCTCAACCTGTGTATTCGCTTTTTACTACGCAAGCTAGTGAAGTGTCTTCCGTTGTACAGAATCCTCCGAACACGTCGGTGTAATCGGTTCCGTCATGCGTTAACTGGTTCTCCCGCAAACGTAGCTTTCGCACAACTATGTAGGAGAAAAAAGAAAGAATAACAATTTTTATAAATTTCATCCTCACTCCTAAACAAAACATTTCCGCGTCCTCCCTCTATAGGGAAAAATTATTTTCTTGCCGAGTTCTATCAAACCTCGAATTAAGTACATAACAATATGAATGACCCTGTATTTATAAATACGAAAACGGATCGAAAATTTCTAATACATATTAATGTAAAAATTAATATTTATTTAGTCGTCAAAAGTTTTTTGTTCCCATCAAAATAACTTCGGCGCGCTGAAATGCACTTGTACCAGCTTATTTTACATTTTTGATAATTTTTTCACCTTTCTCATCACAAACTGCTCCAACGTTCTGTTTCGTTATTGACTTCAAAGGCCTTCTCAAACATAGCGCGAAATGTAGGAAGTGCCTAGATAACAAATGGCGCTGCTAAGCAACACAAACCGGAAGACCTTGGTTTTTCACGGTCGAAATATGCGTAGCACCGTTACTAGTTACATTGCTTTGATTTGCATACATATAAAGGCGTACGTATACACACGCAAATATATATACGTGTACATAGACTGTTAAACGAGCTCATTGAAATAGGCCTTACCCTTGAAACGGCTTTCTGGCCTGTGCCTATTGTTCATTTCGTAGCTCGCATGAGAAGTTTGTTACAAGAGACCGCCATTTCTAACACCGCTCATGTTCTGAATCACACGCCTCAGTAGGCCTTTTATCTGTTTGAATAAGAGCGGCTAGGACAAGAAAAAGGCCGGCGACTATGTCGTCAACAATAACGACTGACAACGACTATACACAGAACCACAACAGCACACGTTTATTGATGGGTTGTGGTTAGTGCGCTATTATCTTCTTCGAGGAATCCACCTCATACGAATGACGAACCACCGCCGCCGCCGCAGCAGCTGGTGTGGCCTTGAGTTGCTATCCAGTTACTCTATTTGTACGACACTATAACTACTACTTATGCGATTGTACGGATTCGCGTAGACAGTACAGCAACCTATGCTGTGGTATTGGGGTTTGTACTCAATATATCAATATATGCTACATCGGGACGCCGTAAGTAACAGTATTCCAATCGATGTAACTAGTAATTTATACTACACAAACATGCACATTCAGACACTCAACACGTTTTCTAAGTGCATTCATATCGATTCGTAGCAGTGGTGTTCTCCTGAGACAGTCGTCTTGAAGATACGAATTACACGATGTACTTGATTAACCCCGCCATCCTTATGATATATGTACGTGCGAAGGGTAAAATGTTATGATTCTTCGATGTCTGCCGCCACCTTAGATACAGAGATGAACGTGAAAACACGTTTTCTTTCCTAACGCTCCTAATGTGTTTTGCCGCGTGGGCTCTGTTTGCTGTAGGCGGGAATCGGCAGTCCCGAGAATCCGGAGCGTGTCGTTATTGCGCTCGAGCCCGAGGCGGCCTCGGTGTACTGTCGAAAGCTGAAGATGCACCAGCTTGTCCCAGATGCTCCACCGTCGAACCGCATCTTCTTTCTGCGCGATCACGTACCCGACCTCAACTTGCAGAGAGCCGTCGAAGAGCAGCCAGGTCGGTTTACCTATCATGCTACAAATAAGTATATCCAGTATTAAATGCGTACGAGATCATATATATACAATTTTAGGTTACTGTGAGACAAAACCTGTGTGAAATATATATATATATATATTGTCAAAAACAACTCTAAAAACGTCCACAGGCATGCAAACCATTTTTTAAGAAAGGTCAATCATCATTGAGTGGTCATTGAACAACGTAAATGTATACTGCTGCCGCAGCCTAAGTAAAATATAATTTATAGATAAGAATATAATATTAGAATAGAGGCGTTTTTGTACCCACACTTTGCATGCTGCTGGTTTCGCCAGGTGAGTTTGACTTAGATGGTTCTTTGTCAAAAGAGCAGGCTTACAGTATCAGTCTGATTCTGCGATCCGTCTGATGCAGCGACTTCTAGTCTTTTGACGTGTTTGTTGGCCTGCATGAAGTTGAAGGTTCGGAAGCGTGCCAAGACTCACTGAAAAAATTACAGAAAGTGACTTTTCTGCAAGTGACTGTCTAAGATCGTGGACGTTGAACGATGAGCCAAGTTTTAATTAGCGTTGGGTAACGGAAAAAGGCGTTCCTTGTCTAAAGAAACAAAACCTAACAGCTCCTTTCTACACAAGGAGAGAACAAATTAGGCTATCTGGTGCACCTAAATCTTACTCAAAAATAATTGTGTGCCGTTTTATTCGTAAAACATGTGTCTTTGTTTTTAGAAGGCTAACTGACAAACGCAGTGCGCTCTTAGGAAGTTTGTCTGCAAATGCGGGCACGATACGTAGGGTATTTGCCGGCGTTTTCGACAAAAAAATGTGTTGCAACGTATTCCGTCACTGGTCGAGGAGCTTTTTCATTTTCTTATTTCAAAATAATTATTTAACATCTTTTTCTGTAACAGGTTCGAGCCAAACTATTAATAAATTGATGGAATCAACACTTATCATAGGTAACCTGATTATAAAATTATTGGTTTATGCAAAAACGAAGTTTTCCTTGAAAACGAGGTGGATAGCTCAGTGGAAATCCAAAAGCAATTAGACGACCAATCTGATCACATTTGAACGCTTTCTATCGTTTTTGTTAATGCCGGTTGAGAATTTGCTCGATTAACCGTGCTGATTGACTTAAGTATGCAGAAAGCATAAGTGTTCTCTATGCAGTCAGATACGTTCCTTTTTTGGGCTCGCACGCTCACCTTAAATTATATTTGCGATAAAGGCCAAGCGGTGGTACGACGCAGTGACCAACTGGCCTCTTGGTGCGCCAAATGTCACCTAGCGTTTTTCTAGATGTATCGGAAGGCCGCACTGTTTGGATGACGATGTTGATGATAAAACTGTTCAAGCTGTAAGGTATCTAGCTCCTAGAATACGGCGAAAATTGCAATTAACCTGGCTGCTCTCGTTAACGTTATGGCAGCGTGTATCGTTGAAAACTTGAAATTAGGCCCGCGTCCTAGTTCGCAGTTATATGCAAGAACAACCTCCAACTCGTTCTACATATTCGAACACACGTAAGAGATTCCGGTAGAAGCAAATAGAAGCAAAGAAGAAATGTATTAGATTATCAGAAACCTGTTTTATATATATATATATATATATATATATATATATATATATAGCGGACACCTTTTTGAATTATATCTGGCTTTCTCTAATGGCTTTGTTGCATTATCGCTATTGCTAACTTACTTACCGCATGTTAATATTTTCTTTGCTAAGAGTTCTAACTGCAAAGTACGCATGAACAACAATACTACCACAACCAACTACATCGTTTCTCCATGGCGTGATATTGCGCGTCGGTTTAAGTCGGCCTAACTTAAAATTATTATTACTTTTTCTATAGTTTGGTATTCCTTTTATTATACGCTTGCCCTTTAGATCTTTTTCTCTGCATCGCTATCTAATCGTTCTCCACCTATCCTTTACGTATCTTGCTCGATTTGATGTCTTCTTCCTTTCGCCATTCTTATCAAACCCTGCTTGCTGCTTGTTCTTTGCTTGCCTGCGGTCTTTTCGGCCAGTGCGCTCCTGTTTGATTGCAGACGTCTACAGTGAACTCCATCTCACTACTGGTGGCGGGCACAACCTCGACGAGCCACTAGTACACTCAGTGATGCCTGATCTCCCGCTTGGTAATGCTACCACGGACGTGGCTACGGTTGCGTCTACTACAGCTATTACTGTTTGCCAGCGCTACTCCTGGCACTGGCAATACACTAACTACTAGTTTACTGAGTTCTAGTACGGCTTCTGACAATAACATGACAGTACGCGACGGCGAAACTCGCCCCCCCCCCCCCCCCCATCCTATCCCAGAACCAGCTCCCGCAGCCGCTGACCGCCGCATGCCGCTCAGTTGTACCACCAAACAATAACAACAATTATTATAATGATGACGTCACAGTCATCGTGCGAGAGAACCTGTTAAGAAGCAGCTTCGCTGCGAGAGCAGCGTTGAAGGCAAGGACAACGTAGCCAATAACGGCGACAACATAAGCTTAGAGCAAAAGAAGGATGCATAGTGCCAGGATGGAAGGAACTTCGCTTAAATTCAAAGTCCAGGGCCATGATTTTCGACGGCGAAATCCGCGAGCTTACGGCGGCATCCTTTAAAGTCGCCGGTGTCACAGATACGGTAACAGGTGTCGTTTGTTAGTTATAATGTGCAGACCGACCGTGTCATCCTTACTTTTACATCCTTACGATTTCCTGCAGAGCTTCCAATGCAACAAGTTTGGACATAGCGTAAAAAGCTGCAAGCAAACAGAGAATATCTGCCATCAGTGCACCCAGCCCGGTCACCTGCCCAAAACTTGTCCGATAAGGCCTGTCGCATCAACTGTAAGGATCGCCACTCAGATAAGTGTGGCCGCTTCAGCTCCGCATGCTTGACTTGGCGCCGATCGGCTACTCCTCGGGATGCATCCGAGAAGATGGTCCCAATCGTACAGGGGATGAGGATTTGCGCAACAGCAGGTCCAAAATGAAGTGAAGTTGATTCCTTTGCAGGAGACCCGATATACACTTGCAAAAGACACGATAGTCTACGGGATTTGCCCTTGCCCGAAGACATTTTCTTCGGGGTGGACTCCTGACGAAGCAATGTTCCAGCTGAAAATATTTCGCAAGGGGGCAGTTAGGGGTTCAGATAGCATCAAGCCCGCCCATGTTCTCACGCTTATCGATTTCTGTCCAGCCCCTCGACCGCGCCTCCTCTGCGTTCTAGCAAAGATGTGCGACGTCCTTACCGCGGGAAGGTGTTCGAGGTCAACCGGGATGCGCTCTTTAGAGGTGGTTGATCGCCCAGACAAAAAAGCCCCGTTTTTTTGACACTATCGCTTAGGGATCGCTTTCCAAACGGTTGGCAATAAAAACTGCCCTCAGGCGCACCCAGCGCCGACTCAGACAATACCTTCAACCTTGCTATTTGGCTGTGGCACCAAGTCAGGAGCCGAGACTGCAGTCTACGTTACACGCATCTTCCTTCCGATGACACCGAGGCGCACGGCTATCAAAATGGCTTCACGAACGCAATGAGTCTTCACTTCCGAGGTCCGATGTTTCGTCAGGTCCGCGAGCATACGCTTGAGATTTACAACTTCACTCACTTCTTGTATACGAGACCCACACCGCTCTGCTTTGGAGACAGAAGCATCACGCCGACGTCCGATTGCCATCAAGGATGTGCAGGTGCACCGCTGTTTTTTAGTTTGCTCCTCCAGCCGATAGTAGCTGCAGAATAGCCTCGTCGTACCTAGACGACCTCACCTTGGCCGACCCTGACCCGGACATCGTACCCTTAGATTTCCGAATCATGGAGGCATCAGCTGCTTCAACAAGACTGGAGACTAACGCCAGTAATTGCAAATTCTTTCACCGAGATGTGACGGGCGATGAAATCCAGGCGGAGTTTACCGTGCGCGTCGAGTTAACACATCTGTGTAATGGTGACAGAATTAGACCAGGTGGCATGACCCCCTGGACTGTAGCGAAATTGCTGATCTGGGACGTATTGCTTCGGAACACTTATGCGGCGAGCTATACGGCGATCTCCGGGCGGGAGGCGTGCAACGCTCTGCAGCTATTCTGAGGTAGCGCATCGCCTTAGAAGTACAGCGCGCCAACGCGGGAATCATTCTTGACTCGCTCTGAAGGGGGAGAGCTGCCTGGAGAAATTATTCGCATAAACCTGCTAGCGCATTCGACGCAATGACCTGAACGCCAACAGTCTGGTGACGCTATAGACGACGCTTCCACATGCACACAGGCGTCGCGTAGAGCACATTTAACACGGCTTGTAATAACGCAGGCAAAGTCTACCTTGCTCACGTCAATACTAACCTGTTGGCAAATTCTGTTGCCGCTAGAGTCAAGGTAAACCTCGTCCTAGTCATTTACGTGACTCCCTCAATAGGGTAGACTAACGCACACGATTTAGACTAGATCAGGTTATTTACGCATTTGTGTAGAGTAGTGAGTAGGGTTAGCAGGGCCGATCTTAGGGCCAACTAACACATATTCCTGGTAGTATTTGTATTAATAATATAAATAACTTGCTACATACTATGGATACAAATTTTGTAGGCTTACATCCCAGAGCATATACCCCCCCTTTTAGCATAGCCGAATTTAAATCTCGTATAACCTTTTTAACCAGTTAACTGAATGCACAAGTGTATAATTTTGAAGTGAGAAAACACCCTAACTTAGCTTGATAAATTACCGTGCGGATTCTGCCGAGTACGCGGGCGGGCATAGTTTTAAAATGTAAAGTCTTACATAATGTTTTAATGTGCTTTGCATCTGCTTTTACAGGAACGCGATACATGGTAGTCGATTGTGGAGGCGGAACGGTCGATATTACAGTTCATGAGCTTCACGACTCACTCGGAACTTTGAAGGAAATTCATAAAGCAACCGGAGGACCCCACGGTTCGCTCGGTGTTGACCTTGAATTTGAACGCCTTCTATGCGATATCTTTGGAGCCGACTTCATTGGACAATACAAACTTAAAAGGTAGATGAAAAGAGAGCACGGGAATAGTTTCTCATATTGAAGTGCTAGTGTTATGCCGGATAGTTTATGTTCTGTGCTGCGTGTGCTAACCATTAGGTAAAAGGTCTTCTGCTGAAAGTTGTAAAAAAACTGCACAGTTTTTATTTTTTCAACGTTTTGCATCTGGTCTTACTATTAAAGTAATACCACATGCAGCAGTAATAAAGAAATTCTGCTTTTGCTACAGAAGTCAAATGTTTGACAATTAATGGGTTTGCTGGTAATGACGCAAGTTAAATAACAAAAGCTTGTAGGTATCAGTTTTAATTGCTCAGTCGTGTACTTCCTACAACCAAACACTTTTCTTGCAAACAGAATATTACGGCCTTCTATGGATTACGTAATGGGCTGTTACACCACTTTGTCCTCTAAAACCGGTAAAAGCTTTTCTTATATGTTAGCTGCAAAGTACAGCCCTTCTGTATCGTTTGTCTTTAATTTGTTTTTATTCATTATTATTATTATTATTGTACTTTTAGCTGACACCTTTAAGAGTCATATATAGTATATTAAGACAATTAGGCTTAATTGTTTTCAATAAAAATAAGTGCCACTAGTTCAGTTTCATTAAAACAAGTATATTTACAATTGTAATATTGACTATTATAGTTAGCCATTACAATATATATATCCTGTACCAATATTGCTAAAAAATGCTAATACATTTGACAAAAAGGCATTTGTTAGACGTCCTAAAAAAATTATATATATATATATATATATATATCTTTTTTGTGGGATCGTCTTCTCCGAACGACAGATTTATTTAAATTCAGTAATTCCTCATTTTGCATTTTTTATAGATACGCATTTCAAACAATTGTTTCCATTAAGAGTATTTTGCAGAAAAAGTTATCACCCGTTTCTGTATATATATATATATATATATATATGTATATAAATTTTTTTTATATTTCCGACACGCAAACTCTTAAGAAAATTGCTTAGACGAATATGTGTCGAGCCAAGCTCAGACCCGCAACTCCTAGTGACAGAGTCGGCAGCCACCTCCTCTACTCTGTGCCGTCGATAAACATAAATATATATTTAAAAAAATCAATTCACCTCAATTTAGATCAAGTCAACATGCAGTGCAAAATTCTGGAGATCAAGCGGATTATATATATAAGTATTGTTTTACCGTCTGATCTATCAGCTATATGCTACAAACGATCGCAGTACAATTGGCCGCGACCCCTGAAGAACAAGCCTAACGGAAGAGCCTCAGACGGATTGAAAGCTATAAACGCATAGTTTTCAATCCGCTTGTGTACTCTGTGACGAAGCCCAAGAACCTTTGACTCTTTATGTGTCGTGTCGAGATCAGATTCCGAATGAAACTAGTGTCCAAGACAACCAATAAAGCCACATTCGCATACAACCTTCACAGCGCCGTTGTGTTCGCCTATTGTCGGATCCGTTTGTTGGTAAGGCAACGGTTTATGGTCTACTTTGTACTCAAACTTTGTTGCGGTTTTGGTTGGCAGATCGTCTGGCTGGGTCAACTTGATGGTTGGCTTCGAAGCGCGAAAGCGTAGTGTTAGCCCGTACAAAGATACCCCGCTGAACATATCCCTTCCCTTCTCCTTCATCGACTACCATAAAAAAGTCAAGGGATCGTCGGTAAGTGTGACACTACGTTGTAACGCACTTTGCAAATAGTAGTCGTAGTAAGAGTAATAATAACAGAAACTAAGGTAATTCTATATATATATATATATATATATATATATATATATATATACAGCTTGGGCAGGCCGAAAGCACCGCTTTGTGTACGATTGGGGACAGATAGCCAAAGTTCTGGCGATATAGCAGAGCTTTACCTAATGCGTTCGGCAAGTGCCCGCTTTGCCATCTTGCTATACTGCTACGCGGTTAAAACCTTGTGGACGCTACTATCTCTGTTTGTCATTATTGTTATCGCTTTGATCGTGGATTCGGTCGTCGGGACGTGATAAAATATCGAGTTACAGAGCGCCGAATCCGTGGGGAATTTCGTGACGCATCATCCCTGCCTTAGATATCCATCGACAGTCCTGTCGCGGTTGAACCAAGCGCCAACTGCGCAATTTATCAACGAGAGCGTCTCTCTTCGAGGCAATTTACGCCGACGGGTCTCTTTCGGAGTTTATCGAGCGGAATAACGCCAATAGTGGCACCTTCGGGCCAAGCGGGGCAGTAGCCAGGGATAATCGCTTGACGCGAGTGTCGCGTCCTCTGACGCCCGGGACACATTTTAAATGCAGACTTTTAATAGTCAAACGAAAAAACCGTTTTCTTTAGTCGATTACGGAAATATGGCGGCATATTGTATTGAGCAATCTTACAGATGACAGGTATGAGCTAATTGTGCGGTTTAGTGCAACGCTCTGGTTTGAGTCCACTAAGAATTTTACGCCTGTAATAGTATACAACAATCAACAAACGTATTGTTTCGAGATAACTACACAGACGTCTTTGGTTGCGTAGTAACAGAAGTGTCTGATTGACACAGGTGGAGAGCGCGATAAAGAAATTTGCCAATAAGGAGGTGAAGTGGTCGCCACAGGGAATGTTACGCGTGGAAGCTCGTCTGATGCTAGCCCTGTTCCGGCCGACATGTGAAGCGATTCGCGAACATATTGCGGCCATTCTTGACCATCAAGGACTTCGCAACGTCCGCTATCTGTTCCTCGTCGGCGGATTTGCTGAGTCACAGGTGTTGCAGAAAGCAATACGTGATGAGTTTAACAGCAAGGTTTGTAGAGCACAAATTCTAGTACCGTTAATTTACTCGCTTATTTTTTTCTGTAAGAATCTATTTCCTTCTATGACCTAATCTTATTTTTGGAGACCTGATATTCGCAATATTGTCTATATTTTTATCATTTTCTCACTTTCTATCTATCTAGAACTCTGGTGGCCATTAGCTCATTGCAGTCTACGGACTGCACATTACGAATATAAACAGTCTTCCTTAAAATTAAATGTTAAACAAAGTCGCCAAATTGATTTGATAAAAAAAGCCCCGCTGTTTGATATCATAATTTCCACATTGTGCTTTATAACACCCAGGTTGGGTAAAAAGAAGTTAGCATTGGAAGGAGTTCCGTATCGAATATTAAAACCTTTAGGAACTATTCTTTGGGAGAGCACAATAAGCATTGACAGAGGTATAGGCATTGTAGGAAAGGTAACGTAGACGACAGGAGTGGCCCAAGGTGACGGACTCCGTCTATTGCATTTTTCGGAACTATTGGGAGGGCTGCCTAACCGGGTGAGGCAGAAGTGGACCCGAGAGTGGGCAAGTGCTTTATATTCTGATGACATTGCGATCTATGACAGGAGTCTACTCAGGGTTAAATAGGAACTAGGACGGCTAATTGATTATATGGAGGAGATGTACTTAGTACTAACTGGCAAAATATGGCAGCAGTAAAACTTTGAAGAGGAGGTCGATTGGCAAAAGACGACGTTCTGCGAGTCAAGGGTTATGTAGTAAATTTTGTAAATAAATTCACCCTATTGGGGATCACTATAGCGTCGAAAGGTTTCCAAAAACATGTTGAAAGCAGAATAGGAAAGGCCATTCGAGCGGCAGCAGCAATTAAAGTAAAACCAACATTCGGTATATCACTTATATGGGAAAAACTAGGAGAGGCAGATCTACAGTTACTAGAAAGAGTTCGATTTTTCTCCACAAAGCGGGTTTTGGGGTTAGCCACCTATTGTAGGAACAGAATAGTTTACATCTTAGAGGGAGACTCTAATGACACAGGGATTACAAGTACGGTGAAGTTTACCCAGAAAGACGGCGTTAATGGCCTACACTATGAAGAGGGCTAAAAAATTAAAGGACATCAACATAGGAATACACAAGACAGGTAGCAATGAGGAGTGCCACTTGGCGTGCAGCCGGATATAAAAGTCGACATCTAACTACGGTGTTTGCAGCCCACGGGTTTCCTTACGTAGTATGCAGCACGCAAGAATTTCACAATCCTGTAGAGAGTTCTGAGTGCACGAGATGCTTAGGTCATTGCAACAGATGCCACGCCGCAACATGTCCAGCAGTTCAGTCAAGATCTAAACTCGTAAGATAAGAGAGAAGGTCCAGTAATGTGGAAAAATTACTAGTTATAACGGATGTACATGTTAATAGTTTACCCAATCTGGCTGTTCATAAAGCATACTAATAATCCTAAATAAACAGAATACCCTTGAAATATACTGATTGTGGAAATTTGGGACGAGGCTGCTGCGAAGTTCGGAATCTGAAACAATTGCTGATGTTGTTTTGTCACCAGGTGAAAGTCATTGTGCCTCAGGGAGTGAGCATGGCGATCCTTCGAGGAGCCGTCCTCTTTGGCCTCGATCCACAGGTTATTCGGCAAAGGCGATCACGTATGACTTACGGAGTGGGCATCTTAAATCGATTCATACCTGGCGTACATCCCCCGTCAAAGAAGATCATCAAAGACGGCGTAGAGTGGTGAGTCGCTACACTTGCTGATCATGCATTGGCACGGAGTTATTAGGTGGCTCAACTTCAACTGTCAGCATAGCCGGTTAACAAACTCCGAGCTACATATTTGCTTTCATTATGAGTCGAGACTTTTTATATCCGTCTACCTCTTTGGTATCAAGACCCGACCTATCTGTATAGTCAGCTCACTGAATATAGGCATTTATGCGTTCATGTCGCCCTGTAAGCTTATTTGGAGCGCAATATAATGCTTCTAGCATTAGCGTCCAAATGCGCTCCGCGTGTTTACCAACGGCACAAAGGATCGCATCCTATGAAATATTTCTTTGTACTTTGGCAGTAGTCAATTCATTTAATTAGGCAGTGGAAGCCTTTCTCTCTCTCTCTCTCTATATATATATATATATATATACGCGGATCGGCAAGTTCTAGTATTTTACAAACTGAACCGAAACAACGAAGGTTCTCCTGGCTGTTGTGCTTAGAAGCGCCATGCACAGGCAAAATTCCGCGCCAAGCGGTGGCGGCGTTTATCGTTTATGTTTAGCCTAATGAATAAAGAAAACGAGGTTCGGCAATGTATAAGGAGCCGAAAATGTGGGAGCAAAAAATCAAGTGCCCCGAAACACTGTTTATACTGTCGATTTTGCAACAGACCTGAAGAAACCGAAGATAGACCCGTTCGGGAATGCCTTCGACGTCGGCGAGTTATTTTTAAAAATGATTGAATTTTCAGCAAATGAACGCCCTTCGAGAGATCTCTGAATCAAACCCTCAGGCGGTAACAGAAGACCATTCAAAGAGTGATGTCAGGAAACAAGTCATGGATATGAGGTTATGCCATCAAAACCAAATCCCATTTTTCCTAGTAGTCATTCCAAGAAGAGTCGATCCAGGAAATTCAGACAAAAGTAGATTCAACACCAAAGTAATTTTCCTTTTTTTTCGATTGCAATGAAATCATTCTTCACTAATATTTGCCACTTCTATGGTTCAACGAGGAATACTACCAGATAATTCAAAGAAAATTGCGCAAGCACGTCTGACGCAAGAAGCCCGAACTCTAGGGAAACATTTCTTGGATCCTACATCACGAAAGCGCATCGGCGCACACATTGTTACTGATTTCGGATTATTTGGTAAAAACGAATTGATTTCTATATTTTCCCAACTTCCCCATTCGCCGAATCGAACATGCGACTTTTCCTGTCACTATGGATAAACACATTTGAAGGGACAACGTTTTGAAACTATAGAGGCGATATAGAAAAACTCGCAGGAGCAACTCAACTCGACTCCGAAAGACACCTTTAAATAATGCTTTTATCATCATATTTATTTCACTCACATTGAGTATGCATATAACATAGACATTTATACAGATTATACAATTATACAGTCAGCTGCTCGCGACATGCTTATTCGAGATAGGCAGTGCAGTGATCTCTTCGCAAGGGCCAGACAGGCAGACGCATGAAACTTCGTACACATCTGAGAGCACAGTCGACAGATGCACTCCGTATACTCCTCGTGAAAGCTCGTGTTTTAACAGACCAGGTGACAACATCCATGAACTATGTATCTGGTCTAGACGTGGCGATTGTCACATGCGAGAGGCACTCCAACCTCTCGTCGGACTTGTTCAACTATATTTTCCCATTCCGAGCTAAAGCTCTCGAATGGTGCTGTACGCGACGTGTTCAGCATCAATCGAATTATCTCAACAACCGGTGCCTGACATCAGATATACAAAGCGGCTTCTTGCCCGCATTGACAAGCAAAGTACTCGCTTCATGTTCATTTTGAAACACCTTTCAATCAAACCAAAGTTTGTCCGAGTGAGGTGTTCCTGTACTCTGTCAAGACCATACATCAACGCTGGAACTATCATATCTTGGGGTAGAAGAGTGCCGTCAAAACGGACAGTCGCCGGACGTCGCCTATCTCTCCATAAAGAGAGATCAGGGCTGTGCGCACTGTCTCGACAATGTGAGTAGTGAAGGTCACCCTAGTACACTAAAGCCGAAGCCCTAGATACCGGAAAGAATTGACGAATTCCAGGGATTGGCCGCCGCGACGTGTAACGTTTTTAGCAGCCAATCGATCTCCTCTTCTGAATTTCATAGCCTTGGTCTTCATGGCGTGTATTTCCAGCCCCCTTGAGAGAAGGAACACCTCCGCCAGAGAAGTGATGCGCTGGATGGCACCCAGGTCGAGATAGAGCGACCTACTGGGTCATCTGCGTACATCACAACTGTGGCCTATTAATAATTTAGATATTGTTTTGAAGAGTCAGAAAGAAGGTGGCTCAAGTGGATTGCAGTGGGTGGGTAGCTATTTTGATGGGAACAGGAACACTCTGAAAGCTTAAGTAATAATATATCTGAGCTTGTCGATTTGCCCTTATATATACATTTTCCTTATAGAACGGAAATATATATACCTGTTTTATAAAAAAATGTTCTACTATGTATAATTCCTTTATTTCCTTTATTCTTCCAAAGTCTATTCAAAAATATTGTTGTGTTTAGTTTGTGTTGTTTTCACGGAACTACGTTTTTCGAGGCTTAGAAATAGAGAACGCCAACCGAATAATGAGTAAAAAGCCGCCTTGTTATGGGGCAATCAAGCAAACATGTTATTGATTATTTCAATTCTTGCAATACATTTGGTACACGTTAATTTGAATCCTCTGATTATTCGTTCACAAATCAAAAAACGGTCTATAAGCCTTGAGCTTACAAGTTGTCGTATCGCCCGTACGTCGTTGCTCTTAAATAAAATTGACAGCGACGGAAGGTTCAAAAAGCATTTGAGTCTAGGTCATATCTTCTTCAGGAATCTTCTCTGAATACCCTCATTTGTATGTATGTATCTGCACAAATATGGGTTCCGGATGAGTGAGCAGTATAAACGTTTAGATAACACAACTGATTTATACAGACGACGAAATAAAACAACCGAATAGCAGGTTTGCAAGTACGTAGATTTGGCTAGACCTCTAATATGAGCAGCGAGCAAAAGATCCGTCGACATTAAACCACATAAGCTTCGTACAACACTTGCGGTAGGACAGCGTTGATCTGTTGAGCTGACAACCTTCCAGATCGTGAGAACCATATGTAAGAATGAGGCATTTCGAAAAAGAGAGCTCTATCCCATTGTCACTGCATGAGCGACTGATGCCGCTGATGCAGTGACAGTACGATAGCGGACAGCAGCGCAATAGGCGCCGAGGAAGCGTCTAGAAGAGAGTTTATTTTTAGATCATCAGATAAAGATAATTAACACTAGACGTCATATAATCTCTAATGTCTAAGAAATATTTTATGTATAGCAGTGGAGGGACGCAGCTCCCCTGTGGGGACCAGTCATGGCTCACTGAGAGCTTCACCGCATTTCACTCGGAGCGACTGATTGTGCAAAAAGCGGCAAACCATTTACGAGTATGTGAATGGACTTAAAGCGCTTTTATCTAGTTGATACCAACCTATGGTCGACTCTATCAAAGGCATTTTTCTAGTTAATGCATATAAAGTGTAAGTCTTTGTCCGCGCGTTTATGTACAAAGCCCAATTGGATGTCACCTCTGGCAGTTGCGTGCGTCGAAACACAAATCCGTGCTGGAATGTGTCAGATAGATCACTTGGAACTAATGCGTTGTTGTATGACCAACGCAAATAAAAGGCGTGCACGATTTCTACGGACGAATTAAGCCAGCCAGTGGGCTGAAAATACAAAATATACAATGCTGTTGTGTCCTGCTTTGCGCAGCTGGTCATATGCGCATTGCTCGTGCGATTATTAGGGTAGCAAGTATTTATTTTCTGCATATTATTACGGATGTTGTGCAAGCGCTCAAACCAAAATGGAGCGCAGATTTGATATGCAAAAGGCCGAAGAGGTTAACAGATGATGACCATGTAGCTCTTGAGTTTATTTTACGACTCGTCAGGCCAGCGACACCGTTTGGCCGAGAAAGTCACAAAGTCACACCAAAGTGCCGTGGTGTTTCCGTTCAAACTTGATCCTGGCCGCTTAGCTTTTTATCCAAAGAGCCAGTTCTTGCTTGCAGTTAATTTGGCCGTGGAGTGCCATAATTCATCCATGTCTTCGCGTGGGGTAGCCAGCAGCGTTTGGTGCGACACCTCGTCTCATGCAATCATGCGCGGGCAATTTTTCATTAGGGTATGACGGAAAACGCCGTGAATGAGCCAAGTCGACGACTACTAGCGCAAACCTCAACGTCGCTTTCCTATTTCCAAGAAAGCGTCAAGTAGAACACGCGTTTAGTCCCAGAGCACGCATGCATGAAGCCTTCCCTTCTGCCTCTTACAACCTTATGCGGGGCACAACCCAACAGCGCTATGAGTTTTCAAGATTTTACTGCCTCGTGGTAGCGAGCCACTCACTCTATTTCGAGTAGGTCGGACTTTTGAGCCAGTGCGGCGATAAATGGTCGCGTACTTCAACTCAAAGCAAAATGCCTGTCCCGTGAGCTTTCTCAACATGAGCGTCGTCAGGCGAAAGCTGGATGGATAGCCGCTGTAAGTCGACTCTCAACAATTCAGCAAAACGCCTCGAGCGCCGTGCATCGTGTCGTAAATCTATGCCCATGCCGCGCATAATATATAGACTCATACGGTGACGCTGACCAGGCAACTTTATGCGTCCATTCATTTGGCTACGAGAACATTCGTTGACTAATTAAGTCGAGTAATAGCAGAAGCAGTAATATTTCTATCCTAACTAAACGGCTTGTGTTTGTAGGATGCTGCTGGTTCTCTTACAAACAACGCGATGAATCCAGAATCACTATTGAAAAAAAATATTTAACTCCAATTGACAATATCGATAGCTTGCCATAGCGAATTTAATTTTAATACAGAATTCATAATAATTTATGGAAACACTTCATTTCTATGGTCTTAGTGTTTTGTTGTCTGTTGTCAACTAATTAACGCCGTGGCTTACTTTAAAGGCATAGCCAAGTGCATACGAGTTTGCGGCCCTAGAAAATGCTGTTATTTTCGCATGTGTGGCACATTAAACATGTGTATCATGCTGTGACGCTGCTAATGGTAAAAATGACAGTACATCAAAAATGTTCTCGCACTATCTCATTATATATATATATATATATATATATATATATAATATAATATATATATATATATATATATATATATATATATATATATAAATATATTTTTTTTATTGAATTGGAATTGGCATATATTTTATTAAATAAATGTGTGTGTCGTGGGATGCCTGTGTGTCGTCTCGCTAGGTGCGCGGACGTATTCGACAAGTTTGTGCTGGCCGACCAGAGCGTGAACGTGGGCTCGCAGGTGCGCCGTTCATACACGCCCGCTGCCCGCGGGCAGAGCGTGTCCATCATTCACATCTACTGCAGCGACCGCGACGACGTGGCCTTCATTACGGACCCCGGCGTGCAGAAATGCGCCACTCTGGTACTTGACCTCACGGAGCCGTCGCCGGTCGCGCGCTTCTCCGGTGTCCACTCAGCACCAGGTACGATAGGTGGAGAGAAGTTAAACAAATTTGTTGTTGTTGTTGTTGTTGTTGGTATCGTTGTTGCTGTTGTTGGTATTGTTGTTGTTGCTGTCGTTGTTGTTGCTGCTGCTGCCGTCGTTGTTGTTATTATCGCTACTCGAGATCGTCACCCTTAGTGTGCAAAACGATGCAATTAGTTTCACTCGTGTCGTCGTATCGGATTGACACAAGCAAGCATGTCACGTTTCATCTCCGCCTCTATAAATTAGATTACCAGCAAGAGCCGTATTAGTGTATAGTCCATGTTATGATTTTCCTGACGAAGCTACCATCAAATTTAGTACACACGGGTATCGCAGATAAGCTGAGAGAGGCTCGCATACCTATTGTGCAACTGTATCAACAGTGCTATGGAGGGCGCACTCATGCAAGCATATTCTGCAAGCTTCGTTTTGGACGCAATGCTGGCGTCTTCCCGATTGTCCAATTGCACGTGAGCCCTCAATAAAGACGAAGGCGCGTCGTCGGACATACTCATCAAAGTGGACGTGAAACTATGATCTAGTTTACTTAGCGAACTGAGTAGTCTCAGTAGCCCGCATGTTTAACATCATTCCAAACGATGACGAAAGACCAACGCCATAGTTAGTATATGAATATATATATACGGCAAGAGCCCGCTTGAGAGCAGCGCCCCTGGCTGCACCCTCTTCTAAGCGCCCCCCACGGTATTACTATGAGGATTTGTGCCTGCCTTCCATTGGGCGTTGGTCGAGTTAGTAAAGCCCCATCAGCGCAGATGCGGGAAACCGATGGACGCTATAGCACATCATCCATTATCATGCAGCCATAACGGTAGTCGGGCAGCGAGACCTGCTGGCATCGACAAGGCTATTGGCAGAGCTCTTTGGTCGGCCGGATTGCCAGTAACGCTTGAACTACGGGGCTTGTCCCGGAAAAAAGGGAAAAGGGCTGATGGAGTGACGATGATCCTCTCTGAGCCAGGGAAACCCCTGGTATGAGATGTAACTGTGTCGGACTCACTCACGTCCTGCATGGTCTAACGCAGCGTCTTTCAAAGGGGATAAGTGGCAGAGGAGACGGAGAAGAGGAAATGTCGTAAGAACTCAGATGTCGGGCATGCGTACAACTTCACACGTTCTCGTTTGAGATAGAATAATAGCTAAATCGTATCTGCGTGAACCTGAGTACCGCTACGGGAGAACGTAGCGTTATTGTTATTCTGACCGCTTCTGCTGTTCCTAGTATTGTTGTGTTTGTCAAAATAAGTTAAAACACGTTTAGTTTAGTAATAACAACCTGCAACACATTTTTTCTTGCAGGGGTTCCGGCCGAAAGTGATATACCGAGAGAACGATCGGTCGACGACGATCGCCGCGAAATCGAGGCTCTCATGACGTTCGGAGAGACCGAAATTAAAGTCTGTACCATATATATCATTAATTTACATTTTTAAGTATGCAAATAGGAAACAAGAATAGCTCGTGGAAAAAAGTTATGCGTCCAATGGCAGACCCGTTGCGCCGGCTAAAATATGTTTTAATATTTAGCAAAACTATACCGGCAAGACTAACGTCTATTTTCTGTTTCGGTTCTGCACATCTACTGCAGACCCTTCTACAGACTTAGACTATACAACATAGGCAAAGCGTCTTACGCTTCCTCAAGTTGTTGTTAATAAGGTTATTGTTTTAGTAGTTGTTGTCACTGGTTTGGCGCCAGTATTAGCTGATTCGATTAGACAGTTTGATATCATCATAGTGACTATTTCCTGTTAACCGTAGTGGGCGTTGTGTTTCCGCATTCCGCAGATACGCGCCCTCGACATTGGAAGTGGTGTCTGCGTCAAAGCGGACTGTCGACTTTCTCAGCGTGTAGCGCCGAGGCCACAGAAACCTTCGACGCCGCAGACCTCACAGCGATCGAGACTCACAACTAGGGGCGGCACTGGAGGCCCTGAGTCCGGCTGAGGCTCTGAATAGGACACCGACTGAGGCTCTGAATAGGACATCGGCGTCTCGAAAAGACCGAAACTGGGCGTACGGGTGAATCGACGTCGGGTCGATCGATGGGACGGCAACATCGACTTTTCTCTCACCCAGACTGATAGAGATGATATACCGTTATTTGATCGTGCCGTTTTGCTGAGTGTTCCGGTGGCCACACCGCATTGGCGGGCGCTCGCGACCCTCCACAGACGATTCGAGCACGCATTGTACCTTACTGGTAATATACGGGCGTACTACAGGCGTGCCAGCAACACGCCGGGGGGGGGGCAGAGGGGTGGTGTAGGAAGAGATGTCAGTATTGCTGCTGCTGCTGCTATTGTTGAGGTGGGCGACCAAACGTTTGGTGTTCGTGAGGTTGAGAGTCTGAGAGGTCTACGCGCTAGATAGCCATAACTTGAGAAGGTCAGGTCGAGATTCGCGATCCGATACTTCAATGTTGATTGCTTTGCTATTGCCCGCCAATGTCGCTCGTCAGGCGACTAGGCAGAGCGGTAGGCATAGACAGCAGGCGGTAGGCTCTCAGACGGCCAATGATAAAGATAATCATCGCATAGCAAGTATACGATGGTTATTTATATATATATATATATATATATATATATAAACGCCAATGGCTAGAGACACTCGCGCAAGATGCGTGTCTCAGAGGTGATGTTTGTTATGAGCTATGCAAAATATTAACAATAAACCATATTGTCGATAAAGTGGCAACATCGTTTTTATCGTAGTATGCGTTTTCGGTACATTTTCGCTAGGCATAATTTAATTTTAGTGCTGCCAGCTAGAGTATTTAGCGAGCTGATATCCCTGCTAATGATGCGTACCTATCACAAAGTAGTTTGGTCGCCCAGAGGTGCAAGTTCAGCTGTTGTGAGTGAAAGGATCATTTTAGCAGCTACCTGTTTGGTGTGCTGTTTTCAGTATGGTATTCGTCCCTGCATAAAAGTTTACCCTGCAAATTTATTGTTTGATCTTGCTTAATGTGGTCCTGATTCTGCTCGCCTTCTTATATATATATATATATATATATATATATATATATATATATATAATTACTGAATTAATTGACCAGGCTTGGCCAGCAAGAAGGCCAGATCTAAATCCGGCGGATTACTCCGTGTAGAGCCATTTTGAAGGCCATGGTTGGACGCCCCCACCATAAACCTCTAGACGAATTTAAGCAAGCCATTCAGCAGAATAAACAGATGGGATAAACCTACCTGCTTCCCACGGTAGATAACGTGATTCAGTGCTTGATGAGGTTTGTATAAAAATTTAATAAAAATGTATGTGTACATACAGGAGGGTCTGCTGTATTCAAATAAAGCACATTATTTTGAATAAAGCATGTAACTTATTTGCATGATTTTATATATATATATATATATATATATATATATATATATATATATATATATATATATATATATATATATATATATTTGTTTAATATTTCTAAATAATCAGTTAGCATCTTTCAAAAGTTCCTGCACTCAGCTCTGCGATCTGCTTTCTTCGCTAACAAAACAGGGTAGAGCGGCCAAATCCAAGATGGAGGAAAGAAGTTTGTCAGCTGCAGCTGACAGGTGAAGACACGCTCGTTCGGTCTCCTAGAAGTCTGGCAGTTTAAACATTTCATAGGTGTTGTTTCATTACGTGAATAGACGGAATGTACACGGGGTGTAGAGCAGTCCGAGGAATATCTAGAGAAGGTGAGTCACCGTGCCTAATCTAGGGCTAAATCACTAACCGTCCAGCTCAGGCGTTACTCTGTCGAATGGTCTACCACAAGCGAGAGCGCATTGTACTTCCTTTTGGAAACGCCATTTGAAACGGGGTGGTGCTCGGATTGGACTGCACCTTAGGCAAATTGACGTAAACACCCGTAGATAATAGTGGTTGGCGGCCGACCAATCACTGAATGCCCTTAGTACGGCAGGGTGATCAGTTGCATATCACGGCTAGATACACCGCGAGCTCAGAGGGTGAGGAGCTAGGACTGTATACAGCGTAGCCCCATCTCCTCACATCTCTGGAACCTGTGGACGCATTGCAAAACGGCAAACGTCTACGTGCTCTCCAAGAAAGCCCACTTTTGCTTCAAATGACAATTAAGACACATGCGTTGTAAATAGATCAAACAGATCTGCAGGGAGTGGCAAGGGCATGGGTTTTACTTGGATAGAATATAGGGATATCGGGCGGTTTTACTCTTGCTGTAGTAGCCCTAACGGCAGTCTGCAAGAATTGTCGCAGCTACTAGACGACATCTAAGAGTCGAGACACGGTACGTTAAGACTCTGCCCACACATCACGGGAGACTTTAATGCAGCGTCGACCGCACTGGGTCGACCACAAGAAGCACTAATCGGAGAGGGCAAGTGATAGAAAAATGGCTAGCTACACACAATCTGGGCAAGGTAAACCACGGAGATACGCCAATACTAGCACATCCTACATGGACCGTACGATAGGCAAGACTGGTCTCATGGACTCAATCAAGGACTGGAAAGTAATGGAGGAAGTAGAAAACATGAGCGACCACTACGGCATTGAGTACAAGGTCAAAGCGCAAACACCAAGAATAGGATGCCCACCGTAATCATTCGTCAGACCACTGAAGTTTAAATGTATAGGCAACAAGAAGTCGGCCGCCAACATAAGGCAAGCACTTGAAACTATAGGGCCACCTAAAACAGAAAAGCTACAAACGCTATGTTACGCATGCCGTAAGCCGGAAGCGCAGAAACTGTTAAAAGGTCTGCCTTGGCTAGGCCTCAATACTGGTAAAACACGGATATTAGCGATACGCGGGCCGAATGAGCCAAAGCGAGAAGCCATCTGAAAAGTACCGCAGCTAAAGCTAAACTTCCGGAGGTGGTCATAGCGGCTACAAAAAATGCACTTTTAGAATGCAAAAAATGTAGGGCACACCTCAAAAGGGAAATTAGCAAAAGCAAAGCGAAACGCTGGAAATGCCTTCTTGAAGAAGTCGTTAGGGAAAAGCTAAAGAGCAGTTTCATGATGATGAGATGTCGACTGAGGACAAGGAGGAGTTTATACGGCAACTCTTCCCGTCTCTGCCTGAATTCGACAGAACTGCCATTGAGGCAGCCGAAGTACTCTCAGAAGACATACCAGTAATCGCAATCTTCGAAAGTCTGGCAGCGGGGAAGAAAATAGATGTAGATAAAGCCCCTGGCCCTGACGGCATTCCAGCAGCAGCTGTCAAACTGCTATTTAAGGAATTTCACGGTTTCAATTTAACTCTCACGATTGCCAACGTCGTTAACCGCATAAAGCCGCGTAAAGCGAGGCCAAATTCCCGATGACATGGAAAAAGGCTGAGGCTGTTTTGATACCCAAGGGGGCGGTTCCTACAGACCTATCTGCTTCATTAACATCTTGGCAAAAGTAGTGGAGACCATGGTCGAAAAAAGGTTAAAGACTTCGCCGAAGAAAATGGTCTTCTCTCGGAGGTCCAATACGGGTTCACAAAACGCAGATCCGTCCTTACGGCTATACACAAGGTAGCATCGAAAGCCGAAGCGGTTCGCTCGACCACGGTAAAGACCAGATACCTGTTCTTGACTGTTCTGCTGGACGTCAAGAATGCTTTTAATAGTCTTCCGTGGAAAACCATTAATGACGCGCGTAGACAAAAGAAGATCCCACCTTTATATAATCATGCCTAACCTGCCTCCACTGCCGGATGGGAGCAGATGGCGACGCCTTCCACACTCTAGCCGTCTGTGAGGCACTGCAGGCGACTAGGGGTAGGCTGGCAGACGCAGGAGTCAAGGAGGCACTCCAAGAGGGCATGTAAGGATTTGCAAGCTACATTTGCGGATCAGGCGAAAACTGGGAAATGGGGAGATCACTGGCGGAAGAGATACTAACAAAGAAGGCTAGTCTTAAAACAGAACTACTTGGGCAACTCTCCGGACAGCAGGAAAACGACACCGCATACAGGAGACCGGGTTCACAGGTTAATGGGTCAAGCGTGTATGTTGAGGTGGGGAACGCGGGGGTGACCACGGCCGCTTGGTCCGATTGGCACCGCTGCAGCTTCTATCAGTCCGTATCACTATTAAATGAAGATCCGGGCTGACAGAGTGTGAAGTTTAAGAGGTGAGGTGGTTTTAGTGGGTATGGGTCTCGACGGAACAAGATCCAGCCGCCGAAGCCGAATCCCACACAGCGCGGGTAGGCCGCCATGCTATTCCCGTCGCGCCAATGCGTAAATGCATTCACCCTCCTCCAAAAAAAGACGGAGGAGGAGACCTAGCGGAAGAATGAGTAGAGACTTTAAAATTCCGCTTCGGAAGACTATCCACCTCCGATTAATAGTGTCTGAAGATCATTTTAAATGAGAACGGCCGTCAATGTAGACAATAATTAGCCAGGCAAAAAGGCTGCAGCCAACACACGGCATTTCTTTTTGTCTTCACTCAGTGTGGTTTACTCAATGAGTTGGCGCTTGGGTCCCCTACAACCTCACTAAAAATAACAAATCAAACTAGTCGAGTATTTCCGTCTAACATCTTGCCCGACAACAAGTAACACGTGGCTGCAATAATTGATTTTTTAACAGAATCATAACTGACAAGAGAAGCCTTTATATAGTTTGTTGTTGGCACATTAGTGTTTCACATGTGAGAATACTGTCTTACCACACATATATTGTCTTTGGGTGATAAAAACGCTCCAGAATTTTCCAGTCACAAGAATACGATATAATAGTATAGAAAACGCCTTTATTTGCGTAAAGGCGGTTGTTTTGTACACAAGAGGGTAGATAAAGTGAATCAATTTAACGTGTTTAACAGAAAAAAAATAGGTTGAAAACCTTTCGTGTAGTCGCCTGGCATACGCCAAGTAAACAAATTGGTTGTGTGCTCAGTGCATGCCTTTAGGAAAACGGAGCACCGACTTCTTAGAGAATTGGTCTAACATTAAATAAGTTGTGTACTAGATTTGCTCGGGGCTACAATACTTTGCTTGAAGAAATCAGTAACGATACCATCATAGACTCTCTCATTATCCGAAAATCATTTCTTTACCTAGAAAGAAACGGAGCGAACTTCTTGTAGAAAACAGGCGGTAAACATATAACAAGAGAGGTGCACAGCCACCTTGAGGTGCCATCGAGAATACAGGAAACGAGTGACTGGAATCATAATCCACCCTCACGCAAAAGTGTGATAACATTCAATCACATCCACAACGGACGCTACATCGCAAGCATCAGCTGGACACGCTAAACAAATTTTCCCTTAATATTCACTGGATGACGGTAGAAAATCATCACTGATTAACGCCAAGGCCATTTAGTTGACAGACAGAGTGGAACAAGTACAACCTCGTTATATTTACATTACAACCGTTACGACCGAGCAAGATGGCTTAGTGACAAAGCCTTTGCTTTGCATTCGGGAGGCCTGGGTTCGAGACCCAGACCGACCACTCTAAAATGATTTGCATAGTTTCCAATTTAGACAAAGTCAATGCCGGAGTGAATTAAACATCAGCCATGACATGAAAAAACCGTACACGGGAATTAGCATTACGAAAAAAATGCCAATTATTATTATAAATATTTTTCTCATTTGTCGGAATATTGTGCTAAGACTGTCTCGATCCTTATCAGATATTCTACGCCTCTGTTCTTGCGTTTCATGTCTTCTTAAGTTTCATGTCTTCTCAAGTGTGAAGCGTAAAGCGTAAGAAGCTTAAGGGGTGAGGTGTGTTTAATGGGTATATTCGGACTGGCCGTCCGCGTCAGTTATGTGCCAGACCGTTATAATATATTGCAATTGACATAAAATGTATAACTTAATTGCAATCTAAAAACTGTCAAAGGATTGAACGCCAAGATTATAATATTATAATATATAAAATAGGAGTTAAAATGCTGTTGCGTTAAAATGACTGTATATAAACTGCAGCAGGGCTGTTACAAAGTTTGTCTTGTCAAAAGAAGTTCAGTTCCTAATATACAGAGCCAGGTTGTTTGTTGAGCCAGTTCAGATACTTTAGCAATGTGCTCGGTTTTAAACGACATGTCATTCGTACAGAACACTCTGTTTTGATTCACAGTTAAAGAAGGGACTACCCTATGGCCAAATAGAAAAAGAACCCAATAGCTACAAACATATCATAAAAGCACTCCGGCCCACGATATTTTAGGCTTGCATGTTTTAACGCTGTACCTGTGCTCGTGGGTAACAGAGTTTTCTACAACATCAGCCATGGTCTGGAAAACATGTTTACGGATAGTTTGTGAAAAAGAGACGAAACACATTTTCAATCTTCTACGAAGAATGCAAGAACTCAGATATGGTTATTATGTCCTATGTGTGTAAACTACACTTATCAAAGAACGTATACCTTATGTTTATGGGTATATCCTATAGACCTGTATACGCGTAAATATGTGCTTAAAACAAATAAATTTGCATAAGCACATTAAACAAATATGAACTATATAAGCAAATAAATAAATACATTAGTTCTCGTTATAACAAAAGTGCCTTTTTATCTTTGCCCGTCACGAAAAAATCAGAATTATTAACACGTAAAGTGGTACAAGTCAATTCAATTGCCTCATACGCGTAGCCCGTGGATGGCTACAATACGGATAATGTTATTGTTAATATTCTAGTTAAAGCACTCATTCACTTATCATGCACGAACTGCCTTTGTAAGTTTATAACAGCTGTAAAAATATCTTAAAGTTATGTGTATATACATATAATTATCTGCTAGAGCTAAGACAACCTCTGTTCACTACGATATTCAGGTATAAATATCGCAGTTCTCTTCTGCTCTATGAACAAGTTCTTTCTTGTGATAAGGTTAACAAACTGTCGAAAATTCTTCGCAGACCTTAATTTCATTATTGGAAGGAAAGATTAAGTTTCCAAAATAGCGCGATCCGAAGCACGCGGTTTGATAGGTGTTGACATCTATTGCGACTTATATCGCACGCACACTACGAGGTCTTAGTAACTTAGTCAACCCCATGAAATCAGGCTGCTGGTACGTCTCCTTGTTCATTGCCCGTTTCGTTATTTTAGGTAGACTAACGTCTAACGCCAGCTCTGCAAAGCTGAAGAAATATCGTGTCGCGCCGCAATCGAATCGTCGACTCTAACCGTTAAAGTGACCAACCACATATTCCATTCCAATTCGTTAACGTTCGTCTATTCCACAGACAAGTTCGTTAGTCGATTCACGACGAAAATGGTGCTTGTGTTAGATGTAATATATAATATGAACGTGTATCCATAGAATAGCCCGATCGGTGTGAGTGACCGTTAAACCTACTTTCTAAAAAAGGTTTCCGATATTGGCAGCTATGGTGACGAATATCGTTGTTTTTTCTACCAGCTCTAATTGACTTCAAAGTGCCAGCAAAATTATGCCTACTGCACGCCGTAGTTCAGTGGCATCGTAGAATTAGTGTGTTTGCTTCGCCTTGAGAGTTGCCGACTGTTTTGAGAATCTGAATATACGATTTTGCGAGCGTTACCCTTTGAGGATCGAGTGGCCCGAAGAAAGGTCGTATAAACGTCACACGCGACTTTGCTGTCAAGCGGGAAGCCCACCTCGACACAGGGTGGGGATGTGTTCAGTGCAAGGTGTACTTTAGTGGTGCCATTGACCTAGCTTGTGTGCTTAGCTGCAAGATTTGTTAACTGTTTTGACATTCTGTATTTCTCGATTTTGTGAGTGCGACTATTTGATGACAGAGTGGCCCAAAAAGAAGCCCACCGAGCTCCGCACACGCCACTGCCTTCAAAAGAGAAAGACTTACCTTGACTATCAACCAGGATGCCTGACCACTTGGGAAAAGATATGCGGAGGGTCAAATCTCAAAGTTCAGAGGACGAGAAAAAAGAGAACTTACGAACCCTTGACGAGGGCGACATTGAACTTCTGAAGAAATACGGCAGTGCTCAATACGGCCAAGCTATTAAACGAATAGAGGCGGACATACAGGACCTTATGCGCTACATCACGGATATCAGCGGTGTAAAGGAGCTGGACACGGGTCTCGCCCCGCCAGCATTATGGGACCTGGCGGCCGACTATCGCACCGTCAAAGAGCAGGAACCTTTGATTGTTGCTCGCTGTATACAGATCATTCCGAAGGCAGCTACTCTTTCGCAAGCCGAGAAGAACTTCTACGTCATCAAGGTTCGTGGCGGTGGAAGGTTTGTCGTCGCACTGGCCGACACGCTATCGCCCACCGATATCGAGGAAGGCATGCGGGTAGGTGTCGACGGCGCACGATACCGCATCCACATTCCGTTACCGCCAAAGATCGACCCCATCATCGCGATGATGCAGGTCGAGGAAAAGCCCGACGTGACGTACGCCGACATCGGTGGCTGCCTCGAGCAGATCAAAAAGCTCCGTGAAGTGGTCGAGATGCCGCTGCTTGAGCCAGAACGCTTTACTCGTCTGGGCATTGACCCGCCAAAGGGCGTACTGCTGTTTGGTCCACCGGGTACCGGCAAAACGCTATGCGCTCGGGCAGTAGCCAACCGCACCGACGCGTGCTTCATTCGGGTGATCGGATCCGAGCTCGTCAAAAAGTACACAGGAACAGGGGCTCGAATGGTACGCGAACTCTTCAGTATGGCCCGCTCGAAGAAGTCGTGCATCATCTTCTTCGACGAAATCGATGCCATTGGCGGGGCTCGCTTCGACGACGGCATCGGCGGCGATCGCGAGGTGCAGCGCACAATGCTCGAGCTCATCTGCCAGCTAGATGGGTTCGATCCTCGGGGCAACATCAAAATCCTCATGGCTACCAATCGACCGGACACGCTTGACCCCGCCTTGCTGCGTCCGGGACGACTCGACCGCAAGGTGGAGTTTGGCATGCCGGACCTTGAAGGTCGCACGCAGATCTTTAAGATCCACGCTCGTCAAATGAGCGTGGAGCGAAATATTCGGTACGAATTGCTGGCCCGGCTCTGCCCAAACAGCACCCCGGCAGAAATTCGATCGGTGTGCACAGAGGCCGGTATTCTTGCAATTCGGGGGCGCCGAAAAGTTGCTAAAGAAAAGGACTTCCTGAACGCCATCAACAAAGTCATTAAGAGCTACGCTAAATTTTCAGCTACTCCTGCTTACCTCATCCATAACTAGGCGGCACTCTGCGAGAAAATATTTGCTACTTGGCGGCCCACCCTTCAGAAGAATAGGCCTCCATTATAGTAAAATTGGAATGCTAAAATTTACAAAATTGCGATTGATTAATGTTTTGACGGCTTTAACATATATATATATATATATATATATATATATATATATATATATATATATATATATATATATATATATATACTTAGATATATACTATATATATATATAGGCTAGGGTGTGTTGTCCAAAGGACATGCTTAACTTACGAAGTAATATATATAAGCGCGGCAGTGAAGTTTGTTTCAAAATTTTAGCATTTCGAGCAAATTAAAGCCCAAGAGAGAATATATATATATATATATATATATATATATAGTGTATCGAAGAGTCTTCACACATACTTAAAAGAAAGACTACTTATTTAATTTAATCTTCCAAAGTGTTTTTGTTTTCTTTAAAATAGCCCAGTGTAATAAACTTGTGCCACCTTCTTTCTCATCCGTTTTTTATAAAAAAATCAACGCGTCTTTCAGAAGCGAATTAAGTTGTTCCTGCATTTTTTTCATTTCCTCTACAGTGTCGAAACGCTGTCGCTTCAATTGTTTTATCCGCGGAAATAGAAAAAATCGCACGGACACAGGTTCGGTGAATTGGGGGCTTGCAGATGGATATAAATCTAATTTTTCTTCAAATAATTAAAAATCAGTCACGATTCACGCGCCGGTGCGTTGTTGCGCTGGAGTATCAAGAGTTGTTTAGGTCTTTTGTGTCGGATGTTCTCTCTTGGGCTTTAATTTGCTCGAAATGCTACATTTTTAAACAAACCTCACTGCCAGTCATCTGACGCATATATATATATATATATATATATATATATATATGTATATGTATATCGGTCAAGACTGTTACAACTATGTTTATAAGATATCTCCAATGTCTCGGCTATCTCTCTGATAGTAATTTGGCAATTGTTAATTAGGATACTACGAACTTTTTCTACGTTTTGTTCAATTATTTGCATCAGAGGCTTTCCCGAATGGGGTTCATCTTCGGTTTTTCTCATGTCCGTCGCAAAATCGACGGTGCCACGTATACACGGCGTTTCGGGTCACTTCTTGATCACCATAAACAGTTCGTAGCATTTCTACAACCTTATAACATATAATTTAGTTTTTAACACAGCCATTCATTTGGCCTGTTTGAGCTTAGGAATGGCATTTCTTAGCAAAACAAACCGAAATACTTTATCAAGTTCGGTTTTTTCTTGCAAAACGGCAAGATACTAGAGCCTACCGATACGCCCCGTATATATATATATATATATATATATATATATATATATATATGTGCAAAGTAAAACAAACAGGAAGATCTGTTGTTGCTATACTAAGCATGCTATTTTGTTATCATGCAATTAGTATTACATTCCGACACCTTGTCTAAAGCGAGAAGGTTCAGAGCTCCACAAGCATCTCAAGCGATCTCAGCATTCCAATAACTTCGAACCAAAACTGCCATGAAGGTGATTCGGTTACAGGTTAACTTCTAGTCTGAGATGACCACATATGTTATCAATAACCCAAACAGGTCTTAACAATATTCCAAACGTAGAACGGCTAGTTGTGTATCATGTGTGCAGCGTGTTGGCCGTAAACCACTTAACGTGATACGCGATGAGTATAAATGCCGCACGCCACAATTCTTTTTAGTTGTTCCGTAAGGCTTAGTGTCCGACGGTTCCAATTCATCAGAGTGTGATCGTTTTTCCGGTTAAGATCTTGACGAAAATTTGCATTCCGCCTCGGAGGCGGAGCACCAGATGAACCGTGCTTTCCTTCTGTGTATCGTACTCGGCCAAGGCTTGGCCTTCCTCTAGCGGTTTGCCGACGAAAATAAGACGCTGCTGGTCGGGTGGGATTCCCTCCTTATCTTGGATTTTCACTTTTTACATTCGTAATGCGATCGGACGGCTCCACTTCAAGAGTGATTGTTTTGCTTTGACATTTTCGATCGTATCGGAAGGCTTGACCTCGAGAGTGATCGTTTTGCCGGTGAGCGTCTTCACGAAGATTTGCATCCCGCCTCGTAGCCGAAGGAGGAGGTGGAGCGTGCTCTCCTTTTGAATGTTATAGTCGCTGAGAGTACCGCCGTGTTCCAGCTGTTTACCGGCGAAGATAGACGCTGCTGATCCGGCGAGATTCCCTCCTTATCCTGGATTATCGAAAACGTCAAGGCGAAAATACAGGATAAGGCGGGGCCCGTGTACAGTCTTTTTTCCGTTTCATTGCCGATTTTTAGTCTACTATTCCGGCATTCACCTTTACTAAATTGGAAACTATGAAAACCAATTTGGTTCGGGAGGCCTAGGTTCGAGACACTGGTCTTTGTCTCGAAACTAGGCCTCCCGAATGCAAAGCAAAGGTTTTGCCACTAAGCCATCTTGCTCGGTTTGTCATAATAATAATTTTAGGTAAAGCAGCAGGACCAAGCTGGTGAGGCGCGCAAAATTTCATCTGTGTTTTTAGTGATTTAGGTATTTGCTTGTCGCTAGCTTGCACATTTAGATATCGGCAGCAACAATTTCTGTTATATACGGATACTATTAAGTAAATTAAAACCAGCCGTAATTGCGGACTTAAATTAATTGCATGGTATAGTATGAGGCTATGCTAAGTTCCCCGCCTCCATCTAGTCAATGCCAGCGCGATGTCAGCCGTTTCAATGAAGCAAGCAAGTAATTTGGCTGAAAGATTTGAAACATTTTCGGCAGTCAATATATTTTTTAGATTTTCAATAAGGCAAATACCCGTGTACGTTTTTTCATGTCATAGCTAATTTGTTGTAATCCACTCCGGCATTTACCTTGTCTAAATCGGAAACCATGCAAACCAATTTAAGAGTGGCCGGTCTGGGTCTCGAACCCAGTTCTCCCGAATGCAAGGCAAAGGCTTTGCCACTAAGCCATCTTGCTCGGGCAGGAGCTCAGTGTAGATTAGGATGTGTTTAATCGGCTGTCGATCTGTGTCGCTGGAAAGGGAAATCGGTCAATTGCTGTAGACGGCAGCGGCAGAACATCCGGAATTAACTCGACACCAACTGCTTCTGACAGCGGCAGCGGTAGAAACATCAACTTTGGCTAGCCGCCGTTGAAATATGCGGTAAGCGAGCTAACCGATGTAGTAGTTCAATCGGACGAAGGAATGGAGAAGGAAGGAAGGAAGGCTAAGACCGACTTGCGAGTGTATGCGCGAGCTCGCACAGCAGGCAGTCGACACCAACAATCCGCCAGTTCGGACGAAGAAGTGCAACGCGTTCAGCAGGTGGCCAAATCGAACAATGCTCGAAGAGAGTAACTATGACTCTCTTTCCGGTGTTGGTCCGCTGGCGCGCGTTAGTTACGCGTGCTGCGGGAACCTTCACGCGCCAATAGAAAGTTGGTCAGACTGTATAAACTCCCAATAGTAACTTTTCCGAGGTCACTTTTGTTGGCGCGGGAGGCAAGGCATACGATATCGATTGAGTGACAACGAATTCATATTGTCATTTTGTCATGGCCCACTCGAGGGCTGTTAAGGCTACTTTAAATGTACGGGCGAAGTGTGCTGCACACGAAGCCCGGGCCGGTCGGTCAACGCCCCGGGCTTTAGCAACCCGGTGGTACCGACTGGGACGCCTGCTGCCTTGGCTTAATAGGCACAACGAGAGCGAGTTAGCCACATGAACGCAGACCTCCCGGCGAGATGACCGTCTGGCTCCGCTGTTAAAGATTATTACTGTTAACAATGCTATTACTGAGCAGCGCTGGCGTCTGTGCTGTCCTCGGCGAGGTGGTGGTTGCCGCCAACGCTAGGACGGCAGGGCGCGAAGATGAACGCTTCCTCTACATGACACCGTTACGAATGAGGTCTGGATCATAGGCCTTGTTGCAACCCAGACGATGGGATTACTTTTAGTACCTTTTTCACGGTGAACTTGCGGTCTCTCGCATGACTGTGCTTGGATGAGCCCACGCATGCCGACATGGAATTCTGTAGGATCTCTAGAGAACGGTTCAGTGGAGGCCAACATTCGGCGGAAGTGTTGAGTAATCACTGCTTGGCTTAGAGAACGTGTCTTTATAGCGTTAAGGCAATTTCAGAGAATCCAGCGCCGTACCTACCGGCGTTGGGCGTCGCGGAAGCTATGCTTTAAGGCCTACCAGCACGTGCCACTTGATCTGTTTTTCCTTCTGCTGGAAGGGGTGGACTTTTTTACGAAAAGGTAAACCACTCTCTCAGGTTCTATGTTGGGGGCAGATATAACTATGATGGACGACCACACGAAGTCCTATCTCTCGAAGAGTATCTTCGAGTGCTCATCCAGATTATAGACAAACAACAATGGTTCAGACCTTAATGTACGCGGATAACGTTGAAAAATACGGTACATCAAGATTTCAAATGCAGCAGTCCCTGGTAGATATTATAATATATAATGCGGCTTTCCGCCTATATCTGCGAACTTGGACTGGAAATAAATTTCGACAAAACTGAGGCTATGGAGTTTCGTATGGGAAGACATGTTGCAGCAAATTACATACCAGCTGAGCTCAAGAGAACTCAAGGGCATCAACAGATAAAAAAATATTGTAATCGTAATACCATACAATGAGAGGACGTTTCTACACGGGCCACATCACCGCTAGGGTGGGGAGCGCTGTTTTGCGGCTGTTTATACCTGAACGTCACAGTCACTTCATCTGAAGGCGGAGCTCGATCTACTAGATCTCTACTTGAAGGCACCAAGGCTTCATACGGCATAACAGTCATCTTCTTCTCCGGCTACAGTCACACGGAAGACACACAGAAAATCTTGACCGCATAAAGCTGGCCAAAAAAGTGCTTTGATAGCACTTCCTGCAATCCGGAAATCGTCATGTCGTTTGTGCTGGCGGGTACGCTTGCCATCGATTTTCGGCTTGCCGGCAACGTCGGCATGAAACGATTTCATTCGCAGTTGGCAAAACAAAAGGGCCAGTCCCGAGTTCTTCAATTTCAGTGCAATGAAAGACTGCGCACTTGGAGTCTCCCGCACTAGCCGCCATTAGTGGTCCGAGTTGTAGTCATGCACGAGGTCACTATGTTCTCTGTGCATCCAACGGCTGCCATGGTCCACAGCCGTCCTGTAGATGTGTTCGATGTGGAACATTCTACTCGACGTATCGTGGGGCGGTTTAGGCAGATGTTTCTTCTATCAGTAGCCTTTTGCAGTTGAACTTTACACACTTGTTACAGGTGAAATTAATAAATATATATAATGAATAATAATAATAATACTATTTTCATTTATTTGCACATGTTACAAGTGTAATGGTAATAAAGAAATAAGATTGATCCACAACAGATGATCACGTGTACGAAGTACGCACTAGATTGATACGTCAGCACTATATATGTGCATTATTACCCTACTAGGACATTATGCGCCAGAATTGCTAAGCATTGCGAGTTGCTTCATTAATCTAATATAAGCATAGGTAATTCACAGTAATTACAAATACAATATTTAGCCGATTTGTGGTACTCATTGTTACAGCCCAGAGCAGAGCATGTGATGGAACCCGTGTATATTATTTAGATTTTGGACAATATGCATCTTAGTGGCTACAGGCTTGCCTTAAAATTACTGCCGAAAATGAACAGGTGGCGAGTGTTTAATAGTTGCCAGCTTGAAGGCAGTGATATAAAATGCTGTAAACACAATCTAAATCGACTGAGGAACGATTGAAAAGAAAAATATTGACTACTCGAGTCCTATAGAGCATGGTTATGAAATCGCGCTACATATGCCCTGCGTTTCTTGTCTGGCGAGCAGCTGGATATAGGACATCTAACTACGGCATTTGCAGCCTACGGGTTTCATCACGTGGCATGCAGCAGGTAATACAGGATAAAATAAATAATTTACCTAACCTGGGTGTTTGGCTTATTAGCGGAACTGCGTCACAATGCTTTTTACAATGCTTAAAAGCTTCTTATAATAATAATAGGTAAACGAAGTTTCTCAGTGTACACATTTACACACGTTCACACATTTACTCCAAGTTACACACACAATTCTCAGGTAATTAATTAGAGGAACAGTTTATAGAATGTGCAAGCCCAACACATAAAAAACATGTTTTTTTGTTTTTTTATAAGACGCAGGCCAATATTTATTAAGATAGCTAAATATGGGATGATATATAGATATCGCGGTTCTAATACCCGAGTATAGAAAACGTACCGTCGTTCTTTTGGTATAGATATTTCCAAATTATATTAAATTACACGTGTTGTTCCTCTCTTATATATATATATATATATATATATATATATTTTTTTTTTTTTTTCATATATATATTTGTAAATAAGGTTAAAGTGCGTAACCCTATGGGGTTTTGATTAGAGGTAAAATATATGCCGTAGCAAGGTATCAACAACGCCGCAGCTTTGCAGAAAACACAATACAAAATCCGCAAACTCAAAATCATATGCAGAATTAATAATAAAGCAATGGACAATGTATATAAGAATATATATATATATATATATATATATATACTACGATGTAGTCTAGGGGGCTAGTGCGCTTTAGCGTGCCGCCAATTTGAGCACTGTTGTTGATCGAATTTTCTTTAAGCGATGTTCATTGAGAATACATGACAAACTATATCGCGTTCCTGGCGCCACAAAACCTGTTGGGGAAACCCTACGTACTTTAATATGTCCGTGTATGCTGCCGCTTTAAGAGCCCCTAATATAAACGGGTAACAGTGTACTTAGGTATGCGAACAATAAATAAATCTATATATGTATATATACATTATCCACATTACATATTGTTAGCGGCGCAACACAACCATATTAATGTCAAAGACTTGATACTTACGAAATTTAATAACTATTGCTCGATGTAAATATGAGTGGACAAAGGTCGAGACTATGCGACACACTTCTTACCAAAGATAGCAGTTTCCATAGAAAATGAGCCCTCCTTAGAGACTTCAAGTAAAACATAATCCCTACGCTAATTGCTTTAATTACATATTTGCCCTGGGCTTTGTATGTCACTTTCTCTCTCTCTCTCATATGTACATATATGTAGAGAACGAGAAACGAAAATATATAATAAGTAAATATGCAAGTAAATATCTAAATGCATGCATATACTACATGTAGTTTTAGTCCGCAGATTGCTCTTCCTGCACGCTTAACTAATTAGTGCAAAAATAATATTTATATCATGCGCCTCACCATTCTGCGCGCGGACCACAGAGTAAAAACTCACCACAACGTTGAAACGCATTTAGCGTGGTTTGAGGCGCCGGGAGTATAATGAACCTCATTGAAATTCCGCCTTTTCTCTTCCACGCGCTGTGTGTTCCCACCTGCTATATTTAATCGATTACATACGTACAATTATAGGGTGTAGTACATGAACGCCGTTAGCTGAATTTAAATATGCCACCATTGTGTAAAAAAGAATAGAAAACATTTGATAAGCACTGCTGTTATCCTTTTCATTGTACATAGACCTGTTTCTATGAGAGTTGTTTAAGCTATTTTTACCAGAAATCACGCTATATATGTCAGACAAATTGAAAAATGATTTGCCAATATGTTGCGAAATAAACAGTGATTAATCAAATATAGCGGTTCATTTTCTTGTTATATGTGTTATTGAACTCCGTATACGTATTTATATATAGATGTATCAAGTTCTTAAGTGTTTTATATTGCGAGCGCCGTATCTGCTTGTATATTGCTGCATTATTTTACGGAATGCATTGCATGTTTCGATCTTGAAGCTTCCCTGCTCCAAAAAAGCCAAATTAGTCTTGCAAGAATTCATTTTGTAAGTGAAAAAAAAGTGGAGTTTCTCCGGCAAATCTATTTTACAACCTTTTTCAGTTGTGTGGTCAATGAACGCGTCTTTACTGTGTGTTTCGACAGTAAATACATTCTACGCTTGTTAACAAAACGTTCATCAGATCACGAGACGCTCGCACCGTAGACCAGTAGACGATAGTGAAAGTTGCATTGTTTGCAACAGCTCCGTTTGCCCTAGCTATTAAAATTAGGTCGTTGGAAGTAGCTTCCGGGATTTTACCGCTTTTTCCTGACCGACGAAAGATGGCGGTTTTTTGGCCACGCAACCCCGCCCTCCGTGTGTCCGAACGAGTTCCCTGTTGTACTCTCGTCTTGATGCCCCTTAGGTTAGCTAGATTCGCCGCCTCAACGACAACCAAGGTGCGCTGTTCTCTCGCAGGCTTGTTGAGGTACACACTTAACTGCAATCTACGTTACGCTATGCTGTCGTCGTCATTGCCTGGCGCTATCGGCTGAAGTCTAATAATATAGGAAGAAGGTCCTCAATTGGGGGCCAGTTATAGTAACAGCTGCTGCTGCTGCTTAAGCAGCGGCGGCGGCGGTGGTCAGTACTCCGCTCCGACTTCGCTCCTGCAGTTTGCGAAGCTGGCCAGCCCCCGGGGTTGTTGTTGTTGTGTTATTCCCCATCCCCCCAGATAGAGCAAGCGGCCTTGATCTGCTCTATAGGTTACTCGAGCGAGGCTTAACCCGCACCTCGGTGACCATGCTTTCGGCGACACGCGGTAGGCAGACGAGCGGGGCAACCGCGGTCCGCATCAAGGAAAGAGTCCGCATCAAGGCCTGCCCTCGCTTCGAAGGCATCTTCGCACGCATCACTTCCTGATGTCGCTCTCTGCCATCACTTCTGCATCTTTTCCTCCTCTCCTCCGAGCCGCGTGCTCTGTCGACGCAAGTAGTATATAAGAGACAATCTAAAGTAGCCTTGTACCTTCATTAGTCAACTAGCCAGCGAGCGGAGTTACATGTGCCAAGCGCCAACTTGTGCTTCGTAGACCGTGGTTGTGGAACTTGTCGTAGGAACTGTTAGCAGTAAGCAAAGAGACGCAGCTATGACCAGCCCAGCTATGCGCATCACACTCCGCCTGAGTGGGACGAATGCAGGCGCCGTTTCCAGAGAGTTCGCAGCTGCACCAAAGCGACGCAGGTTTTCCCATAGAAAACGAGCATCATCCGGATCGTCATGGATTATTGTCGGCGTACTCGTAGCTTACGCACGTATGTATCATGCATAGCACCGGCTTCTTCTATTTGATTATGGTTATTTATTTGTTCTGATGTTAGCCTTCTCTAACTTCAGCGGCGATGATGAGTGAGTCACGGGATATTTTTTTACATTATTCGTAGCGTAATATCGGCTTCTAAATACTATTGTGGCTGGCTCGGCTTTCCGAAACTTTATACAGCAAGCGTATATGTTGTTATGCTCACAGGAACACAAATGTCATTTTAACACAGACTTAGTCTAGACATGTTTAGCGTCGTTCCTCAAAAACCGAACCTTACCGATTTGTGCTGTTTCACGCATGTTTTGCGCCGGCTGGACGCAGTGAGCTCGGGCGTGATTGGGTCGCATGCATACGCAGATGTAAACACAGATGTCGAGGCGACGCCCGACAACGATGGCGTGGTATCGCAATGGCGCTCGATGGAAACCGGTCTCGAGAACTTCATCCGAAGTCAGTCGTCGTCGATGATGCGTTACATTCTGCCGATAATCACCGAGATAGATCTCAGCTCATCATGCCTCGCTTCTCTCATGCGCATCAACCGTGATATCAGCGACCTCAAGATTGAGGCGATCAAGTGTGAGTACATAGACATCGACTTGTAACCCAAAGATACATGCTCGTTAGTGTATATATATATATATCCGTGACCGAGCAAGGTGGCTTAGTGGCAAAGTCTTTGCCTTGCATTCGGGAGGACTGGGTTCGAGACCCAGACCGGCCACTCTTAAATTGGTTTGCATGGTTTCCAATTTAGACAAGGTAAATGCCGTAGTGGAGTAAACTTAGCCATGACATGAAAAATCCGTACACGGGCAATTGCCTTACGGGAAATCTAAAAAAAAATATATATATTTATATATATATATATATATATATATATATATATATATATATATATATATGTGTGTGTTTTTTGTCCTTATGTGATATATATTATATATATATATACATATACAATCAGAAAAAAGCAAAGGCGCAATTACGATTGCTTTGCAGTGCTTGATGCCTCGGGCCGGGTGGCGGCCGGCTTTATTCACGGAACAATGAGCGATTTTGGAAACTTCGATGAATGCCTGTCTGTACGGCTGCGCGAACGGACCGACTACTCACCCGCCATTGTGGTATGTAATGCAAAAATGCACTAATGTATCGAGTGAAACATTTAAAAATTCTTAACTTTTTCTAAAATATGTATACGTTTTTGTCATTTTTATGACAGACATTTTTCACATGTTTGTTTAAAAAAAACTCAAAGCCAATATAAGTAGTGGTATTTTACTAAGGCGGGCGTATTTTATAATATAACATGTAACCTCTATATATATTTTTATATAACTCTAGATAGCTGTGTTTGCTAAGCGGTGTTGCAACGTTTTCATTAGTTACTATTTTAAAGAAAGATTATGCTTGTATTATCACTTTGCATAAAAACACAACTTAGTCATGTTGCCAATGATGAACACCAATATTCGCATATGTGTTGAGCATGCAACACATCTAAGCTGTGCAGTGCTACTACAGGGGTACGAACCCACCTTGAAGGGAAGACTTCATTTTTTCTCTGCGCATAGGGGAATCTGAAGATTACCTTGTTAAGAGGTAGGTACTAGCACAAGCGATCTAATTCGCGCCTCATATATATATATATATATATATATATGAGGCGCGAATTAGATCGCTTGTGCTAGTTCGACACGGGCAATACATAGCTAAGTGGTATGCTGTCCCCGGGGAGCTGGACGACGCATGCTGTTCAAATTTGCCGCCAATGTTCATGGCCGTGCTGAAGCGAGCAAGGACTAATTGGAAGTGTTCCAACTAATTAAGTATCTAATGTACCGTCGCGTTGCCTCCTAGTGTTCCGCGCGCTTACAAAAATTTGCCGGCTAATGGCATACTAGCTGGTAATAGTGTGCGCGACATCTGGAAATAGCCCCGAAGAAATTACTTATCGCTCGTTCGTTTTTCTTAACTTTCGTTTCACGATTAACATGTGATATTTGTCCTTGCACATGGGCTCATATATAATATACATATATATATATATATATATATATATATATTCATATGCCCTTCCATACGTCCCTTGCAGACCGGCTTCGAGTTTGTATTTACTGTATTTTGGGTAGCTCATTTGTGTTGGTAACATCATTATTTTCATCACTGCCGTGTACCACGACTGACCACGACGTTCTCTCGTTGATGTCGAAATTCTCGTATCTCGAACAGGGCCAGTACTGCCTCGCCGAACTTCAGCTGCCGCTGCCGGAGCGTCCGGCGCGTTTGCCGCCCATCGGAAGCCAGCCGCTTGTTGGTTCTGTGGGCACCTTTCGACGGGGATCGCTGTTCGAGCACTTCGCCAATCACTCGTCGCGGCTCTACTCGATGTCCTTCCGCCAGGGTCTCTGTGTGCCGTCCGCGTGCAGTCTCGAAGACGTTCGTGCCATTTACAGCCGATGTGAGTCTCGCTATACATCGACATACGTATTTATCAATCAACCTCTCTCTCTTTCTCTTGATCTCGTTTTCATGCTAGTTGCGTTTGTTTCCTCTCTTCCATTCCTGACTCTTTGGCAAAATAAGATAAAGCTACTGCTGCACTTGCGCGACTTAGCGCTTGTATTCTATTCATCTCTGTAGTAATGAATCCAAGTCGTTCGATCGAACGCTCGCTCAGCTCCCAACAAATATAGTCTCTTCATTAAGAGGATATCTCGTTTCCCGTCTGTTTTTGCGTCCCTCTCTTGCTATTCCTATTCTAGTTTGTTAAGCAGTCAGGTTGTATTTACGTGCTCTTCATGTCAATTGATTGCTGCTGATTTCAACTGCAGAAGGGCCATCCAGGGTCAGTTCTCTCGGCCTCTCTGAGAGTGCTGTTCTTTTTTTGGCACCGTCGTTCTCACGTTGCGTCTTTTTTTCGCTGCTGTTGCTCTTATTTTGTTTGTATTAATAATTCCCTGTTGTCTGCTGTTTCTTCGTCGCTTAACGTAGTCATGCAAAAGATCTCGCTCACCGGCAAAGTCGCCTACTGTCATCAACGGCCCGAAGCCGTTGAGTCAACGCCTGTCATGGACTTTACGTGGACATCCGAAAAACTGGCTACCGCGTAAGTGTAGTGCTATGCGCCAACGAACCATTGTCAAATTATTATTATTACTTGCGCCCGCTGTGCTTAAATTAAACGTCAGTAAAACAAATTTCTACTTGCATCTTTATTTGCGCCGGCTGTTTGCTTGTATACAATTGCGTCAATTTATGCCATTTATTAAACAACCATTTAGACAGTTGTTGTAGTAAGTGAATAAATACTAGGGAGCTTTTTGCACATCTTGTTGCCTACATTTATCACTAGCACTCTAAAACAGATAACAACGGTTCCTGAAAAAGAAAGTTGTTTTAAATGATAATGGTTTGTTTCTGTTGTTGTTCTTCTGTGTCATTATATGCATTACAGAGTCGTAATGATTTTGGTATCCGCAATTCCCCTCGGTGCGAGTCTGGTTAAGGTCATCTCATTAATACTCCGTGACAGGGAGCCGGGTAAGTCTGCGGCAGGTCAAGTTGGTCAAATCAGATTATTACAACACTCTAACCTGCACGTGTACTTTCATCTATTTCTAGCTATTAGCTTCCACTAGCTTATTAGTCTATTTTCTCTTTTTGTTGCTTTACATTTTAAAATCTAAGATATTTCATAAATACGGTTGTAACCTTGGGGACTACGCTATGTATATATATATATATATAGAAAATATTGTGATGATTTAATAATCGTTTGCTTACTCGGCAGTGCTCGCCTTATATATATATATATACATATACATAAATATGCAGCTATTGTTCACGTGTACAGTAAAAATAACTAGCTGAACGTCCGTTTCAGGGTGGATGCCTTGGGTAGGCAAGCTGACATTTGATGAAACCCTCGCAAAAATCTTCTCGAAGAGGGGCGGATCGGATAAGAAAAATATCGAGCTTCGCTGCGTTCACGGCATTCGTGTACTCAGCCTCCTCTGGATTGTTATTAGCCATTCGTATGCGTACCTTGACATCAACTCACTTGGTAAGTTGGCAACGAACTGCACATCCAACGAGGAGTTCGAGCAGCGTATGGCCGAACACGTTCACATTCACCACAACACCTAATGCGTGCATCGCACATACCGTGCCCTATCTAGGACGCTGTGCACAGCCCCAGCTGGGCTGCGTTCTAGTCCAGCGTATCTGAGCTGGACATCCAAAATTTGCCCCTTCTTTGCTCTGGAAAGGAAATCGAATTTATACGTAGGTCGCAGCTGCCACTGTTCGTCTCAAACTAGCGTCGCACTCTCTCTCGATTGAGTCATATGCAACACCGTGAGCAGGCACCCGATCACGACATCGTCAACATATGTAAAATTTCGAAAAGTTATTGCGACCCCTCCTACTCCATGAAGCCTGCACGGCTTTATCTCTAACTACAATGACAACTGACAACCGTTCACGGTGCGACTCGTAACCCCTAACCACGTAGCAGTTGAGGAACGAAGAAACGTATCCTGTGCAATCAAATTTAACAACTAAGCAACACGATTTAGGATGAGGAGAGTTACCATTTGTGCTCGTACATGTTTTGACAACACACACACACATGTATACGAGTTATTTTTTTACACGCACACGTATACAGTTATATTTAAGAAGCTATTTTATAAAAATGTCAGTCCTTACTGACGTTGCCATTTCAGCAAACGCCGTCTCGATCGAACACGCGCTGCAATCGTGGTCTTTCCAGCCAATCGCCAATGGCTGGATCGTTGTGGATACGTTCTTCACCATCAGGTATGGGCTTCACCATGTCTTGATTTTACAAATTCGCATATAGGTGCTTCATATTACTAGTGTGACTGTCAGCATTATCATTGTTGTCGTCTATCTATCATCACACTTTTGTTATACAGCATGGCCCAGTCTTACGACTAAACCTAATGATGCAACTGGTCAAATAAACAGATGTTAATCAATATTGTTAAGCAGATGTTAATCATGATGTGCGCGAATATATATATTTCAAACGTTATAACAAGTTATTTTTTGTTTATTCTGCTTGCAGTGGCTTTCTACTCACGTTTAACACACTACAAGGGACACGGTCCTGGCTGGCCCTACCACTCAAATTCGCCTTGCGTTACTGGCGGTGCGTACCAACAGAACATCGAACTGTGTTGTCGTATAGAAGTTGCTAGAAGAGTTAATTCGTGCAGTTCGTTTCTAATACAATTTGCATAGCAGCATATTTGTAGGGTTTGTTTTCGATCAAATATGATCATACGAAAAAGGTACCCACGTGACGACCTCTTAAATAACTACAGAGAAACCTTTAGGGAGTTCTACTACCGACCCAGCTAAACCCATATTGAATTGATCCACCTTTATCAAAGTTTTCGTGGTTGTCCCTTTGATAATCAGAACCAGGTATACCGAAGAAGATATATATATATATATATATATATATATATATATACTTATACACGCTTTTTTTCTGCGCAGGCTCATACCGCTGGCTGTACTTGTTCTCAGCATGCAGTTCTTTTTTAACGATCTGTTCGATGGACCGCTAATGCCTCTTCTATCAAAGCCGATGACCGCTGAATGCCAAGCCTCCTGGTGGACACTTCTGCTCGGTTACGTTCGCATCGACCACGAACACGCCGTAAGTATATATATTTTTTTTCAGATGCTCTTTATTTAGTATTTACAAATAGTTTTTTTAAAATTGTATATATGTATATAATACAAACCATCTGCCATTTAAGTAAAGTGACATTCTCCTATTACCGATAAGCGCTGCGCTCTTAGTACCGATAATAAGAGCCGCGGCTTAAGCATGTGATTAGTAGTTGGCCGCTTAATTAGCCGGCTAATTACGAATAAGTGGATGGGTCAATGATTTGGCTGACCACTGTCAATTAATTGACTGTGATTAACCGCTCTCGTCCTCGATTTCAGTGTATGCCGCATCTGTGGTACGTGGCGGCCGATCTGAAGCTATTTGCTCTCCACCTGCCGCTGTCGCTACTCTTCCTCTACGTGCCTTCTCTGGCCGTCGTTCTCCACCTAGTGGCTATCGGTAAGCAATACCACTGGCACACTCTCGTTAGAGCTAAAAGCTAGCTACAATACTGCGAAGGCATCCATTCTAGCATAACCTATACTGCTGCTGCTGCTGCTGAGAGACGACATCGCAACATTCGTGTGGTTAGGACCACATGTTCTTCCGCAATGTTATGATGATACTCGCCACCACCCTTCAGTAGTAGACTTGCGCCGTCAAATGGTCTTTCTCATTGTCTACTACCATTGTGCTGCTACTGGAAAGACCGACAACTACAGTGTATATATATGTATATATATACACACCTTGCTATCTTTACCTTGCTATCTATATATATATTTTGCTATCTTATAATGCTCTATTGCAATGTCTGATCCTTGCAATTGCTTTGGTCTGTTTCAGTGTGCTCATCGGCGTTTGCCGGTCTGACCACTTGGCAGGAGCATTTACCGCCCATCGTTCCGTTGGGGGGTGTCGACCATTCGCTAGCATTCCAGGTGGCCTCAACTGTCTACACGGACTCGCGAACGCATATCGCGAGCTACGCGATCGGTTCGCTCACAGCATTTGCCCTCGCACGATACCAAGCGGCAATGGCCACCTCGAAGACAAACAGACTTAGCAAGGTATTTACGCTTATCGGATCGGTCGTCTATTAGTAAATACTACCCTGGTGGGCTGCTTAACAGACATATACAAAAAAAAACATTTCGCTCGCTCTCCTTGTCTCTCCGTTGAAGCGTCTTGCGGTAAATTGCATCGATTCTTCCTAATGATGTACGTTTTGAATGTACAACGGCTTTATATATATATATATATACTTTGCTTTAAGCAAATTGCATGCACGGACTGCACTAGGGTCCAATTTGAGAATAGACATGAGAATTCTGTAGCGCTACACGTCAAATATATTTGATCAAGGAAAAACCTCGTCGCCGTTCTGCTTGGCAGTTAGAAAGAGCTTGTCAAATAACGTGAAGCCACCCATCATTATACGTTTCGTTCGGCTTGCACTACAGATGATCGTAAAAACTCTAGTAGTCGAAATCCGGATCTCCCGGTGGCTTACGTACTCAACCCCAACGCTATGTAGAAATTGAGCTATTTGACTACCATGTTAGGTCAGCTTCCCTAAGTAATTGGCATGGGGTAGTGGCAAGATCTGTTTTTCCAAGCTACCACGTGTTCATTACATTGTACGTTTAGCACGATCTAAAGGTGTTGTTGTACATTCCGTAAATGTACCCGGCACGAGGGTCTCCCAGTTTATATCCGGTTCACGTACTGGTTGAAACACATAGAACTACTTATAGCGTCTATACTGAATGGTTTCCAGTCTGATAATAACTCGCATAACCATTACTCAAAACTAACGTGCTGTCCTAAACTCGCGATTTCAGCCAATGTTGTCAGGCTGCTGGATCATGGCTTTCCTGCTCGGGGCGACTTCGCTAGCCGCCGCACGCTTCTGGGCCGTTTCGTATCCCGACGTGGCCTGGAGCGTGCTGTACGCAGTCCTCCAGCGACCCGCGTGGAGCCTTGCAATCGGTATGGCTGAGAATGGCATCATTAACACCTTTAATTATAATTATCGTTTCAATTAATATTTCTTGATTCATCTGATTATAAGACACGTATGAATAAATAAACAATAATCGTGCTTATATATATATATATATATATATATATATATATATATATACTCATACATACTTGTACATACATACATACATACATATACGGTCAGGTTAGTAGAGAATTCGACAATTGCAGCCATTAATGTTGTTGATGTTAATTTGCAGGTTGGCTTTTGTTCTCCTGCTGTTCGGGCCACGGTGGTGTCCTGGGGACCTTGTTTAGCTGTCGGCAATTTGTGCCGTTGTCGCGTCTCTCGTACGCTGTCTATCTCTGTCACGCGTTCCTCGTCTACGCCAACACTCGGGCAACTCACGAACGCAAGGAAGCCTCTCACTTCTCCATTGTACGTATACAACTCGCACACACTCTTACATATGTTTTTTTTAAATTTAATTTAATATAGCTATATATAGTTTTCTATACATTTCGTACTTTATTTTAGTGTCTGCGCGTGTGTACATACAAACCGACACGATCACTTCCCTATTTGAAAGGTGGCAAAGTGTTACGGTGACGTTATACCAAACGGAACAGTGAGGCAAGAATGCGGTGAAGCTGGTCGAAAAGCCTCTTTGTTCTCTTAGCCTTCAGACGGTCAGGCTCGCCCTGATGAATTGCTCTAGGTACTGAGATTCATAGAGGCTGCTGGTGCTATTTGCACTCGTACTCTTAGAGAGTTAGAAGCCGATAGATAGATTCTGTGACCGCAGCCGGCGGCGGATGACCAAGTAAGGTTCACTGCAGCTCCACCTTGAGAATTCATGGAAACGAAGCAGACGATATTGCCATCATCAGGTGGACGCTCATTTGTACCTATGCACACACGTAATGGGTCCCGGAAAGGGTAGGCGCTTATCTCGCCCACTTCCAGGAGGCCCGAAGCTAAGAAGCCGGATGTGTGGGGTTGCTGTGTGATGCATAGATGTTGAAAGTGGGCTTCGTTCTCTCGCCACACACGTAGGAGGGAAATGAAGAAGAAGAAAGACAAACGCGCCGTACGAGGAAATGCGACGCGAACGAAAAGGGACTGCCCCCGCAGGCTCACGCAAAACCGAAGTGTACAATTCGAGTGATTGAAGAAACGAGGATAAATTGTTAGGTACAGCATTGTTCGGGCAAATGTCAAGCGGTCGGTGAGCATTGAACGAGGAGGGCCAGAAGTAACTGAAGTCGGCTAGAGAAACGTCAGGCCGAGCTGTTTCATGAAGAAGAGTGAACGTTGCTACCGGTGCTGGATAATGTGCCTCTGGCACGCTAGCAACAGTTGAACCTTTAAAACAGAAGGACATCGTTTCTTCATTGTCGTCATTGCCGTTGGCTGTGAAACATGTTCTCTTGACGAGTGTTTCCTGACGTACAAGAACGAAAAGCCGCAGGCAAAGCGATTGAAGTAGAAAGTTCAGCCTGGCTGGCGGGTTGGCGAATAGCGATTTGGTTCACATGATGCAACTGCAATAATAACAATGAACAACAGCAATCCAACAATAATAGTATAGTAGGTTTTGAATACTTGCATGTGTCCGTAACTGTTTCCAGTTAGGGTGACTTTGAATAACTGAAGTAGCTCCAAAATTGAGAACAGACATTGAGAACCTCATAGTTTTCGCTAGCTAGCAAGGCTCAGCAAGACCGCCGCCTGAGCAATCCATATTCCTATCGATGTATGCATGCATCTGTTGTCGCTGTCTCCACCGAATTACCCGAAACCGAATGCAGGCGAGTTTAGTGCTGCTAAGACCAGTGGCCAAGGAGGAAGCCACCAGCAGTAGATCATTCTCTAGATCTACGAAGATCGTTCCTTTGATAAAAATCAGGTCTCATCTCTTATACAGTGACGTTATTTTGTTCTTGTTTAACACGTAAAAAAGAAATCGCTAAGGTTTCAATCTTGTCACACTGACTCAGTATTGTCATCGTCCCATTTCATCATCAATAACATGATTATCATTATTACCACCACCACAATCGTTAGCGGTAGCATTATGTCGACCACTGTCAAAGATGTGTGTTTGTGTATTATGACAGATGGCATAAAAGATCAGGTTGTATGTTATCATGTCAGAATATAGATAGTACGGTCGCTTACGAAAGGTTTATTACGGTTCGGTATGGAAAGAAGGCAGGGAGAGAGATGAGATAAGAGATAGAGAGGAGAGAGATGAAGAGATAGAGAGAGAGATATATATATAGAGAGAGATAGGGAGATTTGGAACGGCACGTTTAGGGAACACCGAAGTGACGCTGATTCGAGTGTGTTTTGTTGGCATTTCAGCTTCGTGATGGAGCAGCCGTGTTTGTGTACTCGACTGTGCTGGCCGTGATCGTCACGGTTGCCCTCGAGGCGCCGATCGTGGCGCTTCAACGAGCCCTGCTCGGCCCGTCAAAGAAGAACGCCGTCGACTCGCCCCGATCCCGTCGTTGTAAGGTGGCCGATGGACGTGCCGATCGTAGTCAGCGTTTAAAGTACCACCCGTCGCCGCCCGTCGTTGTCCCCGTTTCCATCACCGAATCACCGAAAACCAGCGAATGCACGCGATTTTAGCATTGCCAAGATCTGGGTCAAGGACGAGGAACAACTTGCTTCTCGAGAAGAGCATCAGCGTTAGAGATCTAAGGCTTTTGACTCTACATCTAAGAGAGATCCCACAGCAATGTGTTATTATAGGTAAACATAGAGACGATACGAACACGATGAATGCAGACCGGGGAGGAATAGACGCATACGAATACGATACGCCCGCATGGAAAAAAGCGAGACAGAGACGATAGGGAGGATGGGGCGGGGGCGGGGAGAAAAAAGAAACACGGAAGGCAGTTTTTGATTAAAGGTGGTCGGGCCACATTCTACGATGTTGGCTCACATAATAAGCTTCGCCATATGAAGCTAGTCACGGCCTCCAGACAAAAAGAGTTCCTATCGAGCGCCTTTTTCTCCGCTTTTCGTCAAGTGCATTCCGTCGGGGTCGTTCGACATCAGAGGGGCTAGTCAAATTGAAATTTCCTCCTCTATCTGTACATATACGAGCACAAAGCACAATTTAGAATTTCGCCTGCATATATATATATATATATATATATATATATATATATATATATATGTATATATATAGGCAGATCTACGGGTTATATTTGTTTTTACGTGTACATAGGTAGGTAGATTATAGATAGACACATACATATGTATATACAATCGCAGAGCAAAACAGTTTGAACAGCCATTCATTAGCTTTACCGGCTCAAGTGCCTCCGTCGACACACAGTCGACTGAGCAAGCGACCGACTCTTCGGCGCACCCCGCTCCGTAGAAGGAAGACGTAGGAGAGACGAACGCAGGTCAAACCGCACTCAATTGAACCGGGCAGGATGCTGCTGCTGCTGCAGCTCCAGTAGCCTCAGTAGAAGCAGCAAAACAACCTATTAGAGTTCAAAGGAGGCAAATCCAGGTGGGCCGCAGGGTCACTTGTGCTGCCCGACCATGCTGATCATCACCAATGCGCCCGCCGATACGTCGACACGACAACGAAGACACGTGTTTCAGTCACCGGAACACTATCCAGTACGACTGCTATCTACCTACCTTCTTACTTAAGCCAGCCACACGCAACTACCAACATGACCCTGGCCCAATCACTTGCCAATGGTTTAGATGCTCCTCCAGCGTGTATATATATATACATATGTATACATGCGTATGGACGTTAAACCCGCTTCACCACTAGTAGCAAGTTAAAGCGCGATAAAGTGCATGAAGGGTGTTGATAGATATATGCAACAAAGTAAAATAATATTTACAGTTGTATTTATTAAATTCCTCAAACAATTGTAAGAAGTGTCGTTGACTCTCAGATAGCGTAGTAGTAGAAGCACATTTCAAAGGCAGAATACTAGCGAGTAAGGCTTCTAACACATTCGAAATGTAAATTTACTAGTTTGTAGGTAAAGTAGGTAAAATTGTTGAGCAAGACAAACATGT
>QVRM01004287.1:0-20000 GCA_003439945.1 Dermanyssus gallinae
TCTGTTCCTACGATTTCAACGATTTTGATTTTCTGTATGACACGCGCGCAGTCATATTGATCCATGATTGCGCGTAGTTAACCGCAGTCTATTTATCTCTCGTTTTCTTGTGCGCGCTCTGTCTTGGCAGCAGGCCGCTTATCGCCGCACGCGTAGCGGGCATTTCATCAGCGTCTCTTCTTCGACAAAATCGTCGAAGCAGGCAGCAGGGCGAAGGAAGCAAGGAAGGACGGCAATGGCAGCGTTTATGGTGGTGGTGGCAATGGTGGTGGTGGCAATGGTGGTGGTGGAATGGTGGTGATGGCAATGGCGCAAAGCTTTTGTTTCGCGCATCTGTTTCTCCCTTTGTCGTGAGGCAAGGCGAGGCGAGGCAAGGCAAAGTGAAGTGAGGTGAGGTGAGGTGAGATGAGGTGAGTCCAAGCTGACCCATCCGTCGTCGTCGTCCCCCCGATGTGGCTGGCGAGGTCGGTCGATCGTCGATAACTGAATGATCCCTCGTGCCGCCGGCCGCAGGCGCATCAACAACAACAACAAGAACAGAATTCTCAGCGACGTGTACCAAGACGTCGTCGTTGTTGTTCTGCACGCAATTCCGCTTACTGCACGACGACGATCATCACGTTCGGTGAAAAGAGTCGGCGACTGTCGTTTGTCATCGATTCATCGTCGACCATTCATCCAGTCAATCAGCCGCCCAGCAGCCAGCCACCCAGCCAGCTGAATGTACGACGCTGATCTTGAACAGTTCTTGTAGCTGATGACATAACAGGATTGAGATATGTCAAACACTTCACCTGCCCGCTTCTGCAGTCGTCGTCGTCGTCGTCGCCGCTGCAGAAAAACCTCTCTCCCACCGATGATAGATGTCGGCGTGCTGTCGCCGATACGAATCCTAGCTTCGATCGTCCTTCCTGCTCCTCCTCCTCCTCCTTCCGTTCTAAGGTGTTTCTGTGGCCACGTGTTCATTGGTGACTTTGACTGAAGCTGAGCTGAAGCCGCTTTGCCCTCAACGGGCTTGGAAGATCGACACTAAGGACTTTAGTGAACCCTATATATGCTATCTTGCTTAAGCAGAATTGTGGATACCGACGCAGCCGATGACCGGAGAAAGCGCTTTAGTTCGTATGTTGGCCAACAGATTTGGCGGTTTTTTTTAAACGAAAAACACACAAATGTCTGCTCTCAAACAAATAGGTACTCAAAGCGGAAGGCTCAACAAAGATCCAACGCTCCTCGGGGCAGCGCTCGAACCGTTCTATGAACAGTATTACGTCCCGTATTTTAAACGTAATGCTACACTGAAGGAGATGCAGTACTTCAGTCTACATATATAAATGTAAATACATTCGGCTCCACATTTAGCTCCTAAGAGAGATAAGGAAAACTCTTCTACAGAGCCGACTAGAAAAATTATTTATTCCGTCATTGAGTTCGACAATATTATCAGATATATAGATATTTAACTCAAAACAAAGTGTAAACAATTGTCCCCTAGTGACGACAAACTACATCAGCTCTGGTTCCATGCCTGGTGTCGACCACCTGGACAAGGTGCCAACCACCGCCGCGGCGTTACCACGCTGGAAAAATTCACTAGCGCGTGGTCAATCTAAGGCACCTGCATACCTCAGCAATAACTCCCTCAGTAATTTTACCGGGGCCTCCTAAGGTCTTGAAGGCAAAAGGTCGAAGATCCATTGAGTCTCCGACAGATGCGTGCATCCGACGCTTAATTCTCTTCGCCCGACTGGGAGCGCCGTGACTGACCATTGAAGGTGCTAAAGAGTCAGTCACGGTAGCGTCCCAGACGAGTGTCCTGCTATTCTCAAAGGCTCTCAGGGTCATCCCGTCAGGTCGACGGGAGTCGTTTGTATACAAACCTAAATATTTCAGAATGCAAGGGCAGTCAAGAGACCTTAGAGCACGTGCCAGTGTATCATTCAAAGCAGCGTGTTTGGTCCTACGGCCTAAGCTGCAGATGCAGGATAACCTATGGTGACCTAAAGGCGAGATCTTCTCGCCACAGCTGCACTCTTGTTCCTCGACTAGTGGGATTCCAAGGTCATCAAAGACTAGCGGAGATCCTGACGACAAGATCCTCTTAAAGGGTATCAAGGGGAACACTTAGTAGAGCACTGAGCCATGCACCAGCAGCGCTAGATCAATTTGCTAAGGAACATTCCTTAAAATTCTCTAGCACGGTACGTAACTGTTCGACAGCTAGGAAGTCTAGTGTCCCTGCTTGGCACTACACATTAATGCGACCACCGCGGGACCTGCGACCGAGAAAGCGTCTAGATTGCCTAGGCCACCTCTTGACACTGACAGAAGGGCTTGCCTGCAAGCCGCCTCTGGTAAACTTGGGTTGAGTAAGAACGACAGGAACTTCAAAGTGTGGGCGTTTAATCATTCTGCAAGATTTATATTTGCCTTTAAGTCAATCTGACGGATCAGATGATTTATCCGTGCTGTCGAGAAGTAGGTCTTTAGTAGGAACAATCCTCTGTGTGCACCCAAGAGACCCAAGGGACTGTAAGACGATTTTGACTTATCCAGCTACGCAAATATCTGATATTTCTTCCCGTCATTAAGAAATGGCACGCCTAGTAAAAGAGGTTGGTCTCATTTGTCCTGATACAACCTGGAAGAAAATCGGTTACCAATCTGACCGAGGAGGTCGGATATTGATAATCCCGACACAAAGAGTGCGCATTTTTCTGGGTTGAGGTATAACCCGCTCTTCGTTGCAAAATCCACTAGCTTCTGAATATCACGAACTACCGTTACAAGCTCATCAACTAACACTCCATCATCCAAATACTATACAGTAAGCAGGGATTCGAGAGAGTCTATCGGCTCCTTGATGTCAAGACAAATCAATGGAGGACTTAATGCGTCGTCCTGCTGCAGGCCCGACTGCGAAGGTATGTATTACGTGGTCCATCAACAAAAGTTGAGTTGGATTTCTGTATGCCTGCATATTGTTATCGTAAAGGTCAGACGCATGCGAGGCAACAGCCCTTAGAAGGTGGTCACGTCGAACGCTGTTGAAAGCATTTTGAAAGTCTGGTTTGACCATGACTTTGTATTCTGACCTGGATTGAAGATAGGCTCGTGCGGCGTGGCTCGACCGCCACAACTATCCCACTTCTAGTAAAAAGCCAAGCTTGAGTTTACCTATTGCTTCACCAATTTGCGAGGCATTCCTCCAGCGTTCAATTTTCGCTGCTATCTTATGAGCATGCGAGCATGGCTGGTTGTGTCATCCTTTGTTTTCAAAACAAATAATCTCGCTCCAAATATGAATGGCAAGAGATCTGTTGGCGGCTCTTCCCACTGCGCGCTACATGTAAAACCTTGCCGCAGAGAAGGTTTCGGCTGGGGGATCAGTCCACCTCAAGTCCGTGTGTGCACAGGGATGCTTGTCACGTAGAGCCTCCACATGGTCGGACTCGACACCAAACTTGTCGCACGAGCTTACGAGCCTTGCAGCGCCCGACACATCACCATCGGTTGAACTTGCAATAACTATCTTCATTAAGTCTTCCTCAGAAGTGCCAACTTTTCTGCGTTTCTAGTGACCGACTCAACCAGCCAGTCCCTTGAGTTTGAGGCCGTTCTCAAAGTCCCCCAGATTTTGAGCGCATAATATCTGCCAACTCTGATAACTGCCAACTGAAATAGCACTCTGATATGTATCGAGATGGTTAATACGATACAGCTGGTTGCATACACGGCACGCACAGCCGACGTCAGGATCACGGTAGTCTCGTCTATGGCAGAGTTTATGGTGGAACCTATGAAATCCATAGCAAGACATAATATGTCGTTTGGGTTGTTGTGGTCTCTGCCAATTTGGCATGAGTAGTGCTGGCGATTGTTTCCGGGAACTGCTTGAACTTCTTAAAAGAGGGAGCTGCTTTTGGAAACCGCATCCGGAAAGTTTCTTAAAGGGAAAGTACAGAAAGTTACTAGATTTTCTCTTTGCATCTACATGCGGTTAAGTAGAAGTCATGAGGTAAGATAGCTGGTTTTTCGCATTCCGTGGTAACCCAATGACTAGCTTGAAAAACGCGGGCTTCACCTTATTTAGTTTATCTAGCTGTGATGTGTTGAGGTGCTGCCATACACCCGGGTTCCATAGGCCGCCACAGAAGCAGCCATGTGTCCGAAACCTCTTACTGGGGCTTTTCAATTATCGACGTCGAGACTATACTTTTCACTTACGGGTTCGACGATGTATTGTCCGAAAGTCTTACCCTTCAGCGAAATATTAACCTAAGGTAGCAGAAGGTGTTAACAATCTCGACTGTACCAGTACCAAGTCTTAAGCGGTCAAAACGAGCAAGCGATCCTCCGGGTTTAAATATGATGGCGTTGGTTTTATCGGCATACATCCAAATGCCGCTGTTTTTGCAATACTCAAGGTGCGAATGCTTCTCTGCAGCTCCAACTTCACACAACTAAACATGAAGATATTGTCGGCATACAATATGATGCTGTATGATGCTCCTTGCGAATTATTGTTGGTAGATCCCTAAGAAGGGTCGAAACAAGCAGAAGGTAAACTTAATTAACCGGTGGTCGCGATAACGGGATCATGCTCTCAAATCGTGTCATTAAGAATTACCGGGATTGTCAAGAGAATGCCGGCGATTGGGGTTAGCGTCTTAGAGCCCACACCATCATTAGCAAGCTTCTGGAATACAGCATTGCGTCTCACATGCTTCAGCTGGGACAGCCTCTATTCAACAGGATGTTTGTGGAAAAGCAATTGACAGCACGCCAGGCCAGCAACATGGTTCCTGTGTTCATCGCACGCAAGCGCTACAGCTACAAGCGACATATATCAACGGTGTATGTCTAGGCAGATCCATGAGTGCTAACGGACGTCAAAAAAATCCTGAACGAGATGCCGATCATAACTATGTATTGCGCGTATGGAAAATGCTTATTTCTTTTCTACCTTGAATATAGCGTTTCGGTTATGAAGACATTTTCCATGATGTGTAACGCTCCAGGCCTTTCTTCACTTCGGATAAGTACTCCGTGCATGCTGGTATAGCCGACTTCTCTTTACGGAATTTATGCTGATCTTGCGGGAATATGTTGCTGTGATAAATAAATGCCAAAATTTGAATTTTGAGCACCAATGCCAATATTATATTAATGCAACTCTACTTGACAATATCCCGCCAAAGTCGGACATAATTAGGATCACCTTTTTATTTTGGGGTTGACGTTAAGTATGCACTTTCGATATGCATCTGGGACATAGCCCTCATCAAGGTTTCTTAAAGATTGCAAAACGAATAGGCCGAATACAAAAAGCGTTTTTGAGGTGTTCATTTTGAACAGGATCTAAACCGAATGCTTTAGTTCTCGTTGCGTGATCAATAGCATCGAGAACCTCGCTTTAAACTGATGGGTGACTCTAGAGAAGTTACTAAAGCCTGCTCAGGTTCCTCATCAGGTTCTGCAGCAACTGGGATTTCCTAGGTTATATATTCGCCTGCGCCTCGCGACCGCGACCGCGAATATTATATTTGTGTGCTATTCTAGTAGCACTCTACCATCCCATACTTTCGAGAGCAAGTCTTGCGCAGCAGACATTTTCCTGATCTTTATGTAAGCGCTCCGTCCGCCAGGTTCGGCCCCACCACGTATGCGGTCCAGCTGCTGAACAAAATAATTGTGGAACATGACCTTCTAAAACCCCATAACCCCGTTAAATATATGAAGTATGTTTTCAAATCAAATCAAATCTGCTAGTATACGCGTACGTACTACGTATATATATATAGTTAGCATCCATGGTGTTAGGCTATCTTCTGGTGAAAGAACAGGCCCATTGGCCTACCGCCCTATCTGACTTTTTGACATGATGGGAAAGGCACTGAAAACATAGTCGTTTAGCGACTCTACGAAGAACTAAAGACTAACCAGGCTCTTCGGAGGCTCCGTACGGCTTCTGACGGGGCCGGTCCATTAAGGGCGCACTGAAGCGAGTGCTGCAGCGAATACTGAAAGAACCCACTTGATTGCGCCAGACAAGAAGCTTCGTTCTACTCCTCCTTCCTACTGGATGTGAGAAACGCATTTCACACAGTTACCTTGGGGGTAATTATGGTGGCCTAGGAGAGAAAACCCGTATCGCCAAACCGTGATAACACGATTTGCAGTACACGGCTTTCATCACATTTTATGTCAACGCGCTGAATTCCATGAACCATGTGAGACTTGTGTTATGCCGCCGCTGCGGTGAACTTTGCCGAAGATACCATGCCGCAAAATGCAATCTTGTGCAATCTTTAAATGAATTAGCCCGTCATTGTGAGGCATTGTAGCTTATATATTTTACATATATGTATGTGTATGTATATATATATATATATATATATATATATATGCAGATCACCCGGTGATAGTCTTGACTCACTGTCCTTATAGTTGTCAAAGTGATGTATTTGTAGTTATAACCGCTACTCAACCTGAGTAAAGAAATATGACATGGAAGAAGTATCGCCAAACCTGCGGAGAATATTCTCCTTGTACATTAGCGAGCGGGGTTTTGAGACGGTGGACAGTCACCGCTGGAGTGCCGCAGGGTTCAATTGGACCCGATTCTCTGAAACGTAGCATATGACAGCGTACTAGAAATCCAAGACCTACCCGAGGGCGTAAAGGCCCTGGCCTATCTACACCTCCTGGTAACGGCCTGGTGAGAAGCCTAAAGAAGGCAGCCAGCGTAGCTTTAGGCCAGGATACAACTTGGAAGCGTTATCTCAAGTTCGCCCCCGGGAAGATTGAAGCACTCATCCTCACTGACAGGAAGAGGATAAGAGGACTCTCTATTATCGCGGCTGACCATCAAGTTGAGATCAAGCGGGACGCGAAATACCTCATTAAAGCGAGTAATTCTGCATATGAAACTCAAGGGATCAGTTTACCTAAGCTAAATAGAAGGGAAAATCCCCCAAAGATCTCGATCTATTGCTAGATTTGGTAAGAGTGCGTTGGAAGCAACAGAGGCCTTTTAAAGACGGTGACGGTCTCACTAGATAGGGCCCCAGCCTAGGCCGATATGCATCTCAAGACAGCCAAGAACCCACACTAACTCCGCTTGATCCAGAGACAATGACCAAGAGTAAGTCGGGCGTGCCGCACCACCTCGACGGAGACCGTCCTAGTTCTTGTTAGAACACTTCCCTGGGATCTTCTGGCAAGCGGAAAAGGAGTACCAAACCTAGAATAATAACTTGACCACGCAGGTGTCCAGGACGCAACCATTGCTACCTGGCAGGCTGATTAAGAGCGGACAGAGCACAGGCAACGGACCAAGAACTTATTCCAGACCTCAGAGCCTGGTATGGCTGCAGCTTTGTTATAACCTTTACTGCCTCTAAATAAACAAGTTTGATCTTTATTGCAAATATTACATGCACAGAGTACATGGACATCTACTAAGATGATCTCACTAAGCCATTCAATCGGTGGTAGCGACGGGCGGTGTGTACAAAGGGCAGGGACGCAATCAGTACTAGCTAATTACTAGCACTTATTGGGAATACCTCGTTTACGGGGCACAATTGCAACCCCTTATCCCCATTAAGATAAACATGCAAACGTTATTAGACTTATTAAAGACTGGAAAGCTCATTTCGGCTCTCAGTGTAGCGCGCGTGTGGCCCCAAAGATCTAAGGGCATCACAGACCCGTTCCTGCTCTGTTTTAAAGTGTTAAACACACTTGATCCTGTTTAGCACTTCTCACAAGCCCTAGTGTAGTTAGTTATTCACATTTACCTGTAAGCATAGAATTAAATAATAAATTATATGTTGTTTGATTCTATTAAGGAACGCCACAGAAGTTTATGTGTGGTATTTGATAGACTAGAGTCTTGTTCCTTATGGGAATTGACGTGTACTGTGTCACACAGGTGCTCGATAGCAATAGGACTTTCCATGAGATGGAACCAATGCGTTGCGTTCTTCTGAAGGTTTGAACATTTGGTAATAAATAAGTACCTCATATCCATTAAAAAATTGCTGCCAACCCCCTTTGAGGCTCAGCAGTTGTAAAAAGGTCTTATTTAGGGTGATAGTGAGAGAACATATGGGGTCACATTGGAAGAGATAACCAAAAACAAGCCTGCTCCTGTCTCCTGCAGAATATTTCAAACGTCTGTACCCGGAGAAGCTAGAATGAATCTGTCCTTTTGCGGGTTAATGGCAAGGGAAGGTGTTTTTTGCATATCATGTGAGATGCCACATGGTTGCAGTTGCAAGTGACTTAAATCAATCTAAGAGGGTTTTGTTTCAATCGTACAAGCACCGTATCACTTGGATTCTAGGCCATATGGTCGAGTTCACAACACTCGAAGTTATTGTCGTTAATTACTGTCGAAATTTTTGTATTTCCGGTAGGTGGTATAAGGACGATAGGCTCATGAGGAACTGTTACAAATAATTATTACTTATTTCACGTTCCTTGGTTCTTTATTAGACGCCACTACAAAACAATGCCGGTTTGAGTTTATACGTGATTAGTTGGCACCGTTGGGGTAGTTAGGCGCCATAAGTTCGGGATTGCCTGTTAATGGGCGCCTAACACGTGTTCTCCTCATATCGGTAGTTATGTCTATATATATAATAGTGCTTACTTTGCAGATGGCTTTCTGAAGACAAGTTCTAGGTTAACTTTAAAATGATTTACACGCGTTTGTTTGCGGCTGAGAGTGTGCTAACAAGGTATCGCTTAACACCAATGTTATCACACATGTTTTTTTTAACTATAATATTCTAAAACATGTTGCCTATTCTTTTCCCGCTGCAGTCTAAACGGATGTTTTAACTTCAGAAAGAGTTGTTTTGCCTTACACTATCTTAGACTGTAGCCGGTCCCTTACGACGCACTCTTACAGGACGGTTTACAAAATGGCAGTAACCCCCTATACAACCGCAGGTAGACATGCGGGATGATCAAGAGGGATATAGCTGAGTAGAGAAGAACGGCAGAGACGCCTCTCCCACGGCTTCGAAGTAATGGCAAAGTAGTACCGAGCCTGGGGTGGGTGGGAAAGAATCCGGGTTTAGTGGGTATATGAGTCCTACACTAGTCACGCAGGCTGCTAGTAGCGCATGTGCATCATGCATTCCCGAATCCTCCCAGATAAAAAAAAAACAAATCCTAGGTTACCTTATGACTTGAGGCCAATGCTTATCAATAGTGTTTCGAGTTTTAGGTAAAAACCACTACAAGTGGCTCGTGCGGCAGCAATAAAAATAGGGGGCAATTAAAAGAAGCTGACGAATAACCGTTTGCTGATCTCAGCTAGCTGCAAAAAAATCGTAGTCAGTACCAAGAAACTACTAAACCTTTGCCCTCTGTTATAATAGATACACCGGAAGAGAAATTGCCGAGCCAGTGTACAAAAAGGAGATCTAGCCTTGGTATTTTAATAGGAGGACGCTTGCCAAAGTCAGTGCCTAAATCACGTGCCTATGGCGTGGAGGCTTCGATCCTCTACAACCGGTAGAGAATTTCTGACCAAAACGTGTAGGTCGGTAGAGGCGGAGTTCGAGCTTCCGCAACGTAATTGCATCTAAAATATAAGTACAGCCGCTTGAACTTATAATGATTTAAAGTTAAAAATGCTTAATGTTGAAGTACACTTACACGGCATCGACTTTTCCCGCGTAGATCTAGCTTCTCAAAAACACACCTATCGAACCCGCTCCGATGTGCCCCTATCCACGAGTGTGGCAACGACCAGCATCGAACGACTATCTTACTCGTTTTGCCAAAAAGCAATGCAAATGAAATGAAGTCACACTGCAGAATTTGACCTAAATAGATAACTAATCTCCCACGCATGAATGATTCCCCATGGGAGAAGAGCTAAACTACCCCATCGTTATGTCCGTTCTATAGAAGATAACTGCACGCCTTCCCTCACAGCAATCAGAAATCAGTGTTGACTGAATAAAATGCATGACGCTGTAAAAAAGAGGCGTCCTAGCCAGATTATTGATTAGCGAAGTATGCCTGACTTTCACGGCGGCTAAGACGCGCCCGATGTCAGTAGGTGGGTCAAGGGCCTCTACAGAGTGTAGTTCTTTATGTAACAATGATATATGTTTCACCTGACGAAATGCAAGATCTGCAATTTCGTTTGATCACCCATTTGTGTCCAGTCTTAATCTTAGCTTGGCTTAGCGTGGAGCGGTCTGAAATTCATCTAAGCGGGTCTGTGCTGTGCATGCTGTATCTCTCCTCATTGTAATACATAGTGTGTATGCAAAAACTGCTAAGTTGTCTGTATAAACGACATGTGTAAGCAAAGCACCGCATACTGTTCTCACTAAAAGCTGAAACGTGTATCTGTAATGTAGCAGAAAACTCTCGAGGTTAAAGCACAAGTTGATCCCGATTTTTCCCAAATTATTGGGTAGATATCGGAGTAAAGATACGTAACACTCTCGCTCTAGCCGTTCCTCAGCAATCAATGAATCAGTGACAGCATAAGAGACGAGCAAAGTGGGTATATGGGTTCGCAGCTACAATATGGAAACAATGGTCCAGTCTTCAAAGTAACCCTTCGAAACAGGCCTTGAAGTAAGTAACATCCAATGTAATAATTGTTTTCTGGCCGTAATCGTTATGCTACAGGGAATCACTTACTACGAACCTGCGTTACACAGTGGTCTGAGCACTAATCTCTTTAGCAAGAGATCATAGCTTAAAAGGGAACAGTTCTAGTATCCTGGCAATGCGCTGACCTACGCGTCCGTCCTTACGTCGGACTTTTTGCACGATAACTCGGTTTCTACATCTCTACTAACGTACGACTTTACTATTTGCTTCTCTACTTTTCTAGTCTTATTCCTTAGACAAGGCTAAGGCAATGTAGCTAACTAACTGAAGATAATTCTAAACATCAAATATGAGAAGTGTTTTGCAGAAAGGGAAAGGTAGATCAAGTGGCCTTTATGGGGTGGACACTACCTTGAAAACAAATATTTCTTATTATTTTCCGATTTCTCAGACTTTAACGTCGCGCGAGAGGCGGTAGCGATGTGGGCCCGCTTAAAAGACTGCAGTTTGTCTAACCTAAAGCCGCACCCAAACGATTAACATTTTTGGTTAGAAGAAATTCTATACACAGTTTAAGTGGACGTTCTGCGTAACCACGAATGCTGAGTGACGAGCCACGAATGCTACTGCAGACTTCCCCGCAGCGGTTACAAATAACGTTGTCATAGTCGTCATGATTCTCAGACCGTCTACATAGGGTGTGGTAGAAACGATGCGTAGCGCATCGTGTCATCACATGTCTGTTAGTACGGCCCGATCCGTTCCACTCCGCGTTTTTCATCGCGCCGGTGTTAAAAAAAGTCCTGATCTTCCAATGGATTCGTCAAAGACCGCGGTGCGGGGAAAGTTAAAACGACGCCTCAAATCTTCTGCGAGGAGCGGTTGCGCGTTGACGTGTGGAGTCCCAGGGTTCGTTAAAAAAAATCCGCCATTTACGGAATTGACCCAAATTAAGTCAATTCCGTAAATGGCAACAGAAGCAACCTTCAAGTCGAAGAAACGGATGGCTGTGGCGAGGGATAGACGCTGCCGCTACCAGGGCCTTTCATAACGTGCTTTGAGAACCCTGCCCCGTTGTAAGGCAGTGTTAGTCCTAAATAAGAAAAGTTGTTCACGTAGGCAAGAGGGCAGCTTCCAATATGAAGAGTATCGTCCTATGCAATTTTGCCTCCTCTTCGGAACTTAAGTGCTTCCGTTTTAGCAAGGTTTTTGTAAGCCCGAGGCCCGTGACGGCTGTGTTGAGCCTCGCTAGCGCCTGTTGAACTTGAAAACGACTTTTCCCATAAATAGCTAAATCGTTTGCGTACCTTGTAGTAGTAGCACCTTGACGAGATCTCTTGATCCTCGTATTTATTTCGGAAGGTCTTTCAGGATTACAGAGAAGAGGAGCGGATTTAGATTGTCCCCCTGAGCGAGCGCGGTTGTTTGCAAAAACGCTGTCAATTCCGAGACACCCCCACGAGATTGAGGATTTTAGAAGGAACGCCAACCCCTGCCAGTATATCGAGCATGCGAGCACGAAGAGCGGTGTCAAAAGCAGCTTCGAAATCGACAAAAACCGCGTACAAGGATTGACTTTGTCTAGAGAGGGTCTCCTTAACATCTTCTAACAGAATCCCGCACGCTGTTGCCGTCGAGCGACCCCTTCGAAATCCATGTTGTTCGTCAGGGATAACGTTCGGGGCCCTCCAGGAAGTCGGTTATCAGGAGGACAAAACCTTGTAGCATACGCTTTTTTAGCAATGTCCCGCCAGGCCGACGGGTGAGTTGGGTCGCCTTTGCCTTTCGGTGTCACCAGTAGCGTAGCATTTCGCCACTGAGGAGGGAGAAGCCCCATGTTAAGGCATTCGTTGAATAAGGCTGTCCAACACGGTGCCAATAGAAGCGATTCTGCGAGTGCCAATAGAAGCGAGATGTTCGTTTTGACTACCGTCCGGTCCAGGGGCCTTATTTGAGCACAGCCCCTTTAGAGCCTGCTGAGCCTCTCTTATAGTGAAATCCTTGACGAGCTCGTTACGCTGCTTTGTAGTACCTTCGTCCCATACAGAAGCAAATAACGGCGCTACGCGTGGGATTGTGTCACTTAATGCGAACATTTCAATGAAGTGCCCCACGAGTGCGACGGAGCCAATAGGGCATGATGTCTATCCACCGCGAGTAAGCCATTAGAATGACGCTCGCTCTGCGTCTGATAGGAGTACGGCCTCTTGTTGCTCAAGGTACTTTTTCTTCTGCTGGGTGTATGTCTTCCGACAGACTGTTCGGAAGTAGGCAGCTAGAGGTCGGGCCGCAGAATGCAGTTCCGCCAAGAGACGGAGGGCGTCCTGGATCACGCGAGCAGTATGACAATTGCGAATGAACCACGAACGGTGTTTCCTTGTGCTAAGCCGCCGAACCGAGGACTGGAGAATCTCTACAAGGAGGCCAGCGTACTGGTCTACGTCCCGGACCTCGGGGATCGGGAGAACCTCATGAGAACGTTCCAGCAGAGCTAGAATGCCCAGTTTCCTCGACAGTGGCAATTTTATGAGGGCTCGTGTTGGGTCGTCTGATACATTGATTTCTAACGCAATAGGGATGTGCCTTCGTAGGAGACTTTCCTTAAGAAAGTTTTTCTCTCATGCAGCGTTTTCTGTCTCTGCTTACATTTGCCGTGAACACATCGATAACTGAGCTCCCTGAGTGGCTATGAACAGTCGGGACTGATGTTGGGGTAATTATCCAGCATCTGTAGTCGGCAAGGTTATGGCTAATTTTTCAACAAGCACGAAAGTGGGTTCTTTTTCAGCAGGGTTTTTTGGGCTGATCCTCAACCTACATCTAACGTCCAGGGATTTGCTTTCTCATTGCTTCGTAAGACGGATCCCATAAATACAAGCGTGCAATGGTAGGGCTCGAACTCGTGCACCAATGCGTCTCCTTCGGTCGCGAGGCGCACACGAATGCACCACAGCTGGCACAGGCTTGACAACCTATGAGAACTTTTACATGCTGAGGGCCAACGCCATCCGGACCGCCACCGGAACTGTTTGGAAAACTTCTAATGGCGTTTCAGTTCTCCTACAATAATTTGAGACGCAGGAGGTGCTGGCGTCGGTGTTTCAGGGTACGCGGGATCCTTGGGGTGATTTTTTCAATAAATTGCTCTAGTTGTTGCGTCGATTGGGGCAATCTAATCTGCAAAAAGCAGAGCTAGAGCAGCGGAAGAGACGGTCATATTGGAACCGCTTTGACTGCACGTTTTTTGCTCTTCGACTAACAGTTGGCGAAGGTCGTCCATTGGTTACCTCAGGATTCTCTTCCAGGCATGCGCCTCTACAAAATCTAAGCAAATTTTCGCGTAGAACTGATGTGAGTGTGCGCTCCTCTTTTTTACCGGTTTACTCAACATCATTGTTGGAAATTTAATCAGCCGTTCTCAGCAGTTCTGCTGGCTGACCACAGAACACACGTCGTTGATAGTCTTCGACATTTCGACGGCAAAATTTTCCCTTAAACTGCACAAATGTTATTCATCAATAAACTTCACTAAACTAAAATAACTCCACAAAGACTCCACAGTTAATCGTATTTATATTATATAGATTTATTTTCAATATGAACCCTTGGCGTGGAACAACAACAACAGCAACTATTAATGACGACTCCATCATCACATCTTTAACTGAAAAAAAAAGGTTCGAACCTTGTTCGCTGATGTTCCCGACAGCGGCTCTTTGACGCTCAACATGCTTGCCTGATAAATAAAGCACTACCATACTATGTTGCTTCGATTCCGTAGTCTCTGGCAATCTCTACCGAAACCCGCGTAGTTGTCACGAGGCGATCAGACTTGTGAAGCGAAGAGTCAGCTGATTCGTTTGCCATGCTCAGCGAAAACAATCGTTTATGCAGGCCAGTGTGGCAAAGCTCCAAAAGATAGGGACACCTTGCCTAATTTGCATCGTGCATATATAAATTAAGATCTTCAGAGTAGATCCAAACAAATTATACGGCGAACCACATAGCTTACGATTGTGTATGATAGTAGAAAGCAACCACCGTAAGCATGCCGAGCCTTGCTACAACTCTGATATTTCTGCGGCCTTACTTACGCCTTAATTGAATACATGCGTTATTTACCCATGTCGCGACACATAAGTTGCAGTATAGGTTCACACGTACCGCCAACCGAGGAAGAGAAAACAAAGAGCAGACCACATAGGGATACGCTGCATCGCATGTCGTCAATTCCTACTCTGCTCAGGCGTAGTCGGAATTGACTTATTTGTAGTAAGCCCTACAAATAATCAAATGCATGCTGCAGCCGCTACGTGCAATGTTTCCACTGATTGAACGCTGTATCAAACTCTTAACAGTGAATGACAAGCCATCACGGTTTGATGGCCAACGTTCACTACGTATCATGATGATCCAGGTCGAACAGGGCCACCTTTCCAATCCATGCATATGGATCGTGCAGCGTCAAACATCTCGTTTCTGCGGTCGAGGAAGGAACGCTGCAAGCTAAACGAGTGCCTCTGCCCTGCCCAAAGTGGAGCTCGTGCGCGAGCAGGGCTTCTGTGGTTCTCACTTAGAACGGCTCGCGACACTCACGGAGCGATGGAAAATGTCTTTTAGTGGATGCTGCTACAGGAGGTGTGAGCTCCTTGACACCAAGGAACTCACACAGGTCTGTGCGTCGACCATACGCCACTCACTACAAACCTCCAACCAAATCAAGACACTCGGTTATATGTGCCTTTCCACGGACAATAATAGCGAATAGGTTACACAACGACGTTATTTGAGCTGATGAAACCTGAGTTTAGTCTCGCACAGCTCACTTTAAAGTGGGTTGACATCATGAGCTTAGACCATATCTCCACATCCTAAGGTATCCTACCCCCAAGAAATGTGCTAAATAATTCTGTCATAAAAATCGATATCACCATTCATCTGGTACGCATAAACCCTGGAATAAAACGCTTGTTACGCTTGAAATGCAGCTTAATGCAGGTGTTTTATCGCGCTTGGTTCCTAGGTAAGTCCAAGAGTTGTACGTCATGCGTATATGTTCGTCAATATTAGCAGCGTCATCTAATTAGCTTTATTTATCAATTCATATTACAATTTTGCGTAAGTGAACGTGAACAGCGTTTTATCGTGAGTAGTTTAGACAGAATGTGGCAACACCTTATCTCAAGCGAACTTTAGTCTGCTTGGGAAATGATTCACACCATTCATGATGAGTGCAGTTTGCCTTTCAATCAGGGCGAGGAACCGCTTCGTGTATGTATTGTCGGACTGTGCGCCGATGGTGGAGATGCTTCGGCTTGGGCTGCGTATGCCTGTAACGAAGCCACTTAAACAGTTCTTGGAAGAGTGGCGACGCAAAGCCACGGAGGTAAAAGCGCTCGAGGTTCATCGTTTACGGGTTCCATCACCTCGTATGCTCCCATAAGGAATTCCATGGTGGAACCGTAGGAAAACAAATAAGAATATTTAATTATAACATGAACCATCTTGTGCATTCTCTATTTGAGTAGTATATATATATATATATATATATATACAGGTGTCCGAAAAATATCTATGAATCGACATTCAGAATTGTAGAGCTCTTTAAAGCAAATATTTTTCCAATGGAACATGGTCTCCAGGAAGTCTTGTTTCGGAGTGAGAGTTAAGTTACTACAATTTGTGACACTGGTGTTTGTGCCCGACATGGGAGCATAAAATGTGCTGTTGCGAGACAACTAGTTATCCTACACAAAAACTTCATATCATCGTGTTTGTGAGAACATTCTGTTTTTTCCGAGCATGTAACGCTAAGCAGAAGATGCCACGTAGAAGAGAATTCGCAAAACTGAAATTTTTTGAATAGCCTCTATGATCTATACCTCAAAATCATAACTCTACAACCTTTCACAGCGCTTGAAGCTAACATCTTTAGACAAATACACGACGATCTCATGACGATAATTTTGGTACCAAATCTATGGCAATGCGAGCCGTGGTTGCGGGGTAACTAAGATTTTTCGGAGGGCATGTCGAGAGTAAGTACATGTATAAATGATTGTGTGGTGACGTACCGCCGCCATGTTGCGCGACAGCCATAAGGTCGCCTCGCAGTCATTTACTCAATCTCGACAGGCCCTCCGAAAAACCTTAGTTGCCAGTTACTTAAAAACACCAGTGTCACATATTGTAGTTATTTATTTCTTACTCTGAAACAAGACTTCTTAGAGATCATGCTTCATTGGAAAAAATGTATATATATATATATATATTGGACAGAATATAACTAGAGTTTTTAGGTAGATTTGTAGATGAATTTGTAGATGTTTGAAATGCCGCTACGCATCTGAGAGGTCTGCTATGTTTACAAACTAGATATCTATGTGAGTGCAAAAGTACGTAGAAATTTCGAAAGCGTCGTAAAGTAATCTTATTTATTATTTTGACTATACTAATTCCGTCGAAATGGAAAACAATGACGGTTATAAGCGGCAATATTGTATGAGTTCAAAAAGGTCTTGCTTCTTCGAAAACTGTCTGAAATATTTGGAGCGCACTCGGGCCTCACGAAGCTTGGTACAGAAGTAGCACACCTTCCCTTAGTCCCGCTCTGCATACCAGTATTCTACGTTCAAGCATCTGACCGCGAAGCTGGTCAGTACAGCCATCAATAGATAGTATTGTAGAAGTCCTCCGTCAGTGAACGCGTTGCCGCTGGCTAAGTCGATAAGTCGTAATCCAGAAAGGCTTACACAAGTTATTAAGGCAGTGCTATAGAACTGCAATATAGGACATAGCGTACTGAAACTGTTCGGTACAGAAGCACTCCGAGGAGTGGATTTTCTAATTTCGACGGCAACTTGGGCATTCATTTTGAAGGGGGGGGCTTCTACGGATATGACGCATTAGCACATAAGGGTTAGGGACAATGCAGGCTAAGTGGAGGGGGGGGAGATCAATATTTTCGAGAACAAAAATTGGATAAATGAAAAAAAAGGAATAATAGCGAAAAAACAACAAATTGCAATACCGTCAAGGGGGGTTGAAATTGTGGCAGCTTGTTTAAACTCGGCGGGTCTACTGAGACCATGCCAGAACGTATCTGCCTGGGGTCAAAGCAGTGCCAAGAAAGGCACCGATGATACTAGCGGAGGGTTTTAATGCGAAGTTGGACAAGGAGAGCTCAGAACGAAATGAAGCACTTTTTGGGCACTATAACGGAGATTGGATGTTGTTCAGCCAGCAAGCCAGGCTAAACACCGTTGAATGTAGCACTGGGGCGTGATTCATCGACGTTTTTGCGCTACAGACGGAAACGTGGATGATATAACATGTGGGGGAAAATACATCATTTCGGGCGAGGAGCGGAGTTTAAAAGGCACATACTCATGGGGATGGCATTCAAGATTAGTAGCGGTAGAGAAGAGTGTAGTCGCAGGCTGGGTACCGGGACCAAATTGAATAGTGGGATATTTTTAAAGGTCGTTGGGAAGCGTGTTAATTATGTTTTTCAAAGTTACCTTCAAAAAACTTCACAAAATACTATTAGAGCTAGATTGTATTTAGTTATAAAGGTATTCCGATTAACAATGATTGTGCATAACAGGCGCATCGCAGGTGTAGGTTTTATAAAAATGTATTTGTATACCTGTGAGTTGCAGTTGAAGTCGTAAAATATCATCTCAAAGAGACCACTCACTTGCTCTAAAGTTCACAGAAAAGCCTAGCTCAAGAAAAGAGTGCATACGAGGTCACACAAAATAACGTAATGTGTATATACTCGTATACATGCGCAAGTATATATATATATATATATATAATGAAAATCCTACACAACAAATACCCTATGCATATATATATATATATATATATATATATATATATACATATATATATATATATATATATATATATACATATACATATACATATACATATATATATATATATATATATACATATATATATATATATTGATACGCTCAACGGTTACTTCTGCCTATATTGGACTACGGCGCGAAACAAAAGCCGAAACGCAAGCCTCTACGCAGACGCATACGCCCATCTAGTATATAGACACCTACGTAGTACTGCAGTGGCGGGCGCACAGCGGGCGCTCCGAAGAGCTCAAAGTCGAAAAGAGCTGGTGCAACAGCAGCAGCAGCACCACCACCACCACCACCAGCTTTGCCCCATGGATCGTTTGGCCAGCTACACCATTGGATCTGCTCCGACGTCGGCCTGCCTGCGGAGAGGCCTCGGGAGGACTTTGTCCTCCTCTTCGTTTGCGTCTCCTGTAGCGCCTTCATCTTCTTCTTCTTTTTTCTTCGTACTTTTCGTCGTACTCTCTCCGCTTCAACTTGTTGGTAGTTGAGCAGCTAGCTCTCTCTCTTCTCCACAGCCATTTCTTGAGCATGTTTTCTAGCTTTGCGGCAAATATGTGCAGTCAGCGGACGAAGGGAGGGCGATTGTTCCCATCATTGAGTACAATTCGATGCTGAAGTTACAGCTTGAACCGGGTCGAGCACAAATCTCGACGACGACGACAGCGCCGCGACTACATCAGCAGCAACAGCAACAACAACAGCAACAACAGAAACAACAACAACAGCAGCAACAACAACAACGGTATCAACTACCACAGTGGTGAAAAAGCGATGTCAACAGCGCGAGAACAAAAGATGGGCACGTCGTCTCTAGAAGCCTGAAGAGTGAGCCAAGAAGCCATCCGTCATGTGCTGTTCAAGCCAAGAATAGGCTCATAGGCTCATGATGTGCATTAGATAGCAACAACAGCACAAACAGCGCTGGCTCTCCTACAATTTCTGCGCTCTCGTTGACTGGCCGGTCCACTAGCATCTATTAGCGGGAAGAAAGTACGCCACGTGTTGAAACCTGCTACCGCACCGAGCCGGTGTACAAACGTCTTTCTCTTTAGAGCTGATAGATCATCCCACGTTCACGTGCCATTTACAAATATATATATATATATATATATATAGATAGATAGATAGGTTTTATTATTATCATGAGTGGCTTACATTTGTACATAGGTTCACAGCTCCTCAAAGCCCCATCAAAGGCTAGTATGGTTTTTAATATAGTTTTAACTAAAACTTAAAGAGTGGTGTGTTACACTTGGAGGACTAATTCATACTTTAAAAAAACATCTTCACGCCAAAAATCACTTGCGACTTCCTTCAACAACCACGGGCACCATTTTGTGACATATCTCCACAATATACCGTGCACTAAAGTCTACTTACCAGTATCGCACTCAATCGGAATTGCCGTATATATAGATTTATTATTTGCATGATGACATGTGTGTGCCTTAATACGTATCCTGTCACCCTTTAAGATCAGGCGCACTTAGAACAGCAGCAGCAGCATAGGCATGAACA
>QVRM01004287.1:25000-34802 GCA_003439945.1 Dermanyssus gallinae
CGAGTTCTTGTCGTTGTGGACATATTTTCTTGTCGAGTTCTACCAAAATTCAAAATATGTACCTAACGTTCTGATACACTCTTGCTGAAGCAGGCCAAAATGCCAGCAAGTATGCATGCCTTCACTTTCGATATGGCGGTCACTACGTGAGGCAGCACTATTACTCTGGTACGAAGTAATGGGCATTACATTTCCTATTCCTTGAGAATAGTCTTTTAGGGCGTACGTTTTTGGTCGTAATGGCTACACTTTACGGTTCTGCACGTAAAGGCTTCACCATAAGGCATAACCACATATCGACTTTTTATGACGTTCCTTAATCTCGCTCTTCGCCTTTCGCTAGCTTACGTCGGGTGTCATTCAGAGTATGCAAAAATTTTGGCCGAACACGCCGATATGATTGGTTTCTTCATGCGTTGGCCGCAGGAAGTTTCTACTGCAATCGAACATTTTGCACAACTATGTAGGAAAAAAGGCAGAATAGCTATTTTTTAATCAACCTCACTCCTAAACAAGACGTTTCCGCCTCTTATTGCATTGGGAAAAATGTTCTCTTGCCGAGTTCTATCAAACCTAAAAATAAGTACATATTGGTATGATAGACCCTTTATATATATATATATATATATATATATATATATTTATATATTGTCGCTTGGGTACATATATGTATATCGAAATTCATGCAGGAGTGAAAACACCAAGGGCGTTGTACAAACTTTTGAAAACCCATCTACTTCGCTGGCGCATGAACACAATCGGGAGATTTATCGTGAATAAATATCGAATTGCTACCATAGAGAGATGGCGGAACATTTTGGAATATAATTAAAAGTCAGCTACGTCTCCTTTAGATGGCACTTTAAAAATAAAACGCCTGACTTGTTCCAAAACAAAGCGATGGCTACAAATAAAACTCTAAGTTAAACGTTCAAACGTTCGCACAAGAGTTCCAGTATCTTGTAATGAATTGCCACAAAAAATGAAATGTGAATGTAATGCTACGGTATGGAAACGAAATCGCTTTAGGTAAATATGTCAAGTGACTCATATATATATATATATATATATAGGGAGAGAAAGAGGAAGATAAAGGGAGACGGCCAATATATACATGATGCACACCGGGTTTCATTACTAGAGCGACGATGAGATGAAACTCACACCCCCACTAAAATCCGGTCGTTCTTTTTGTCCCTTATCAGGGGTTGCCGGAGTATTGCCTTTTTGACATTACTTTACCTGGCCTCATTAGCCTCATCATTTAAGGCCATTCGATTTGTCGAGCTTCTCCAAAATCGCACATACGATATAAGGTGAGTCAGTTTCGCCGACACGGAATAGGTGTTGCTGAAAGCAGCCACCGTGACCCGTTGGCAGTTGTGTGAGTACGTATCCATTCAGGTGCACTTTCATAGAAGTGCGGCATGTACCATAATGCTATCGGCTACTGGTGCTAGGAGGCGACGTCTATGGTCGGTTGCACCTTTAGTCCGTGGGGAGATTGTTTGCTGTTTGGCTGATGTTTAGGCAGCTTTTTACTCTGCCAAGGCTCCGTAACTGACTGTTCTTTCGAGTTGACCTTCGTCACAGGTCAAAATCAATGGCAGATCATCTGCGTAAAAACTCTTTAAAATCCTCTCAGATCAAAAATCTCTCAGAGATCGACCCACGTTTTTAAATGACAGATGCAATGGTTAGGTCAGAATGAAAGGGCACAGGCAGGACAAACAGGCACATAACCGCCCGCTTTGCTGTGCACGGTTTTCACCATCTTCGATGTCAGAACGACGCTTGCCATGAACCCTGCGGCACATGTGTTTGTAAATATTCTTGTGGTATATGCGTAAGATATCATGGCAGTGAGTGCAATGCAATCTCCTCTCTAGCGAAGCTGCACTGAGCGATTTTAATATTAATATCATTACGAGGCTGTAGTGATATCAATCGTACTGTTGTATATTTTGCCCAATCTGGTGTGTAAATAAATCATGTAAAATCATCTGCCTAGCGTCCCAGGAAAGCCCTGGGGACCTCGGACCAATAACTACATTGTCCACGCCTTCGTAAGTAAATACTTGATCTTTTAGGTTTGATGCTAGGATACGTCGTAAATAGGGACATACGCCTTTGTTTGCAAGTGCTTTGTTTATGGCGTTTTTGTCTGCATGATAAGCGTGTTTTTGACACCCATAGGATGGTCAAAAAGTGTATTTTTGCTTCTGGTGCATTTTTCTGTGCTGCAGCTATATTTAGCATTTTGTTGCTGGCTAAGTATGTAGAATGCTGAACTCGGAAGTCATGTTGGTTTTCCAACTGCAGCTCATTGTCGTTTAGTTCAATTACTAATCGCCCGTTCTAATGAGCTCAATAGCTTCGGATGAGCAGGAAAGCATACTGATAATGTGGGTTTTTTTCGAATGTTTACATTCGAATGGTGCAGACGTGTTTTGACTGAGCTCTGTGTTTTGTGCAAGTTTTAACTTAACTTTCGACTGTCTTGACGGTAGTGCTGTAGTGAGGTGATTCTACAAGAGCCAGTGCATTCGAAGAGCAATGCCGGTTGAACGGAGTCCGCCTTTAAAGCCACCAATTCCACCATTGGTAGCATCAGAGCCAACCGCAGAATTATCAGCTGATACCCGTGACGTGCAGAACAACACCCGTGACGTGCAAAACGACACCCGTGTCGGTGCTGCTACAAAAGCGGTCTCCACTGCTGGTACTGACGTCACCAAGCAACAGCCGCCGGCAGGTACTGACGACGGCGATGGGGAGGAGAAGAACAACAAACGGAAAGCCAGCAGTCCGCCTCTACAGCAGCAGCTGAGCAAGGCTGATGAGAAGAAAAGAAAGAAGTTGACAGTTTCAACAGCAAAGAAGCAGTCAGCTGGAGAACAGCCAGAGGAGAGTGGCAACGGCGTTGACAGCGCGGCTCCAGCTGCAGCTGACTCCGATATAATTGTAGATTTGCAAAGAAATCAAGTGGTTGTTAGTGGAACGCCGCTTGAGGCTGGAGATGATGCAGGATGGCGTGAGGTAGGCGCTGGGGGAAAACCTGTGGTAGCTAAAGAAGCAATTACCAAGGTTCAAATCAAAGAGAAAACTGATGCTGTAATATTTTCAGCCGAAGATAATCAGTTGGAAACAAACTTTAATGCCATATGCGACGACATCGCAAAACATATTTCCGGTCCGGTAGAAGAACCCACTTTCACTAGAGCGGGAAATCTAGTTATTGTCGCAGTAAATCCTGAGGATAGGGCAGCTCTGTTGAGTCTGCAGTCGTTAGCCGGTGTTCCTGTCACTTCTCGAATAAGTGGTTCCAGATCGGTAGTAAAAGGCAAGATAAGCGGTGTGCACCCATCGTTGACCGAATCTGCTATTACCAGTGCTCTTAAACCGCTTGGAGTCACAGAAGCAGTTCGTGTTCGATCCAAAAACGCCAGAACGGGTTTTGTGATGGCCACGGATAATGTCATTCTGACATTTTCCGGAGCTAATTTTCCGGCTGAAGTACGATTGGGTTTTAAGTCACACGGCGTGGTTTTCTACCGGGAGCCTCTTCATTGCTACCGCTGCTACAGTCTAGACCATCTGCAGTCGGAATGTCGACTAGCGAGTCCCCGATGCCGACGCTGTGGTTCCACCAGTCACATTAGAAAAGATTGCAATCAGCCCGCTTGCTGTTGCTTATGCAAAGGTAACCACGAAGCGACATTTGGGTCGTGTGTGCAGCGGCTAAATCGTATAGAACTCTTAAAGAAGTCCGCTAAACATGTCATTCAGAAACAACCTGAGGCCTTACCTGTTAAACTTTGCGCACCCGTGGTGGACATAAAGCCCGCCGCAAATTTTAGCAGGCGCAGTTTTGCCGCTGTCGTCCAAAATGGAGTCAAAGTTTCTGTAAACAACGCGCGCGATACGACAGCAAGGGAGCCCGCCCCAAGTCAGCCTGTAAAGACAGTCGCTGAGAACGTGAGTACTCCAGCACTCAGCATAGAAAAGATCCTGCAGTCGGTGACAGAAAAGCTTATCCCGCGGATAGTTGAAACAATTGTGGCTCAAGTAGGAGCTGTTATCGAAAAACTAATCGCGTCGATCATCCCGGAACTGTCTCTGAACTCTCGGGCCGTACCTGCGGAACAATTGGCTCCCGCTGCCCAGTCTGGTGGGATAGACATCCGTAAAGAGATAGAAAATGCAATAAAAGCGGTCTTCACCCCTAAACAAACAGAAGACTCAATCGAAGACCCGGTTCCCTCGCGATCTCGTGTCTTAGATGTCTCACAGGTGGTACAGACCGAAAACTTATAATGACCAGTCGGCAAACTGATATCCGACGCTGGGTCTCGTCAACCACGCAGACAGAACAACTCGCAGGTCAATTACAAGCAGACACGCCCACTCAACCAATAACATCGAACCGACTACCGAACCAACCATTTCAAACCGACCCCGACCAACCTTTTCACATCGCCGACTATTTTACGAAAGTCGTGGAAATTAAATCTAAGCTAAAAATGATATCTTGCACACCCCGCTCTCTTAGAAGCCATGTTGCAGCAGAATTATCTAAAACTATAAATGATCTGTGCTCGTCTGCCTCACCGGAAAATTGGGAACGGCTATTTGCTTTCCCTTCTCTTGTGTTTAGCATCCCCGCAAAAAAGAAAAAGGACGCACACTTACATCAGTTATTCGGGAAAACCTGGTACGCTACCGTCGAAGAGCTAAAATAAGTGAAAACCCTCACTTGTGTGGAACAAAACGCGGGACGCCCTCGCCATGCGACACCGACTCCCGACGGTCAAAAATGGTACAGACGAAACTGGCTCTTGGAGATATTTCGTCGGCCGCCCGCACGCTTTTGTCTACTGACGAGATCGCCCCAGTCGATCCACAAACCCTCGAGAGCCTCTTAGCCAAGCACCCCGAACACCCCCCAGATACAACCTTCCCAGACGCACCAGCGACCACTCCACCGGGATCTGAAATCTCCGTTACCCCAGCGGAGATCCGCAACGCAATTAGAAGTTTCCCCAATTGCTCCAGCGGGGGGCCCGATGGACTTCGCCCTCGCCACTTAAAGGATCTCATTGGCAGGCAGGATGAAAACAGTAATCCCTTGCTGCTTTCTCTGTGCCGCTTTGTTACTCTGGCCATCAACGGACAACTACCAGATTTTATATTACCAATATTTTACGGAGCTTCTCTGATCGCTCTCCGGAAGAAGGACGGTGGAATAAGACCTATCGCAGTGGGGCTTACTCTACGAAGACTTGTCGGCAAAGTCCTTGTTAAGAAATCAATCAAAGACATTGTTGAGTTAGTTGCCCCATTGCAACTTGGCTGTGGTATTAAGGGGGGTACCGAAGCTGCCGTACATGCCACCGCTGCATACATCGAATCACACAGAGCCGCAAACCAAAAAACTTTGGTAAAGTTGGATTTTCAAAATGCCTTTAACATGATGCGGAGAGACCACATTTTAAACTCGGTTAAACGGCGAACCCCGGCGCTGTACGCCGCTATCTACCAGATGTATCGCTTCCCGTCCAACCTCTATTGGCAAGGAAAGACTTTGCTGTCGAAGTGTGGGGTGCAGCAGGGCGACCCGTGTGGGCCTGCCCTCTTCTGCATAGGATTACATGAGCTTCAGGCACAACTGCAGTCAGAATTGCGACCGTGGTACTTAGACGATGGACTACTTGCAGGCGATTTGCCTGATGTCCTTTCCGACATTAAGAAGGTCCAGGACTTCGAGGCGGTCTCGGGCCTGAAGCTCAACGACAAAAAATGTGAGCTCCTTGTGTTATCGCGCAACGACAGAGAGGAAACTGCTGCCGCAGTGCGAGCAAAACTACCCAATATCAAGTGGCTAACAGAGGAAAACGTTGAATTGTTGGGTGCACCGTTAACTGACGCAGCAGTTGCGGGTGCCCTCCAAAAGAGGCTCTCAGATGCGAAACGGTGGTGCAGTAGATTAAAACATCTAGACGCACACCCAGCCCTGTATCTTCTACGACAAAGCCTTTCCACGCCTCGTTTAATTTATCTTTTACGATGTTCTCCCTCGTACAAGAGAGATGACCTGCTCCACGTTCTCGACGAACTCTTCCGGACGACACTCGAATGCTTACTTAATGTGCGCCTAGAAGACAACGCATGGGCCCAAGCTACGCTGCCAATCAGCGCGGGTGGCCTCGGTGTCCGTACAACTAAGGATCTGGCCTTATCGTGCTACGTGGGCTCGATCACAGATTTTAAACATCTAATTGTTTCCATAGGCCCGGAAGGTACATCGGAGGTGATTGAACGGGCTTCGCGCACGAGCCTGGACGAATTTGAATCGCGGTGGGAGGCTTTACCGGTTTCCCCAACGCAAGAGTCTCTCGACCGCATTGTCGTAGAGCGAAAACAGGCCTATCTCCTGTCTCAGGCGCAAACCACGGCTGACAAGGCCAGACTACGAGCTTGCTTCGATCCGATGAGTGGCAAGTGGCTTCAGGCCCTCCCCTCGCCGCAACTAGGTACGATGCTGGACAATAACACACTCCGCATCGTGTCTGGTCTGCGGCTGGGGGAGTCGGTCTGTGCCGCTCATCTTTGCAACCGGTGTCGGTTCCCCGTAACAACAACAGGGGTACACGCTCTATCGTGCCGATACAGCGCCGGCCGCCACCCACGACACTATGCAATAAACGACGTCGTCTGTCGTGCACTGCATAGTGCACAGGTGCCGGCTGTGAAAGAGCCACTAGGCCTCAGCGCCAATAGTGGGTTACGACCGGACGGCAAAACTCTAACCCCTTGGGAAAGAGGTCGTCTACTTGTATGGGACGTTACCGTGTCGTGTACATTGGCCAGGAGCTACGTCGCTCGAACAAGCCAGAAAGCTGGCGCTTCTGCTTGTCTTGCGGAGGACCGCAAGTTAGCGAAATACAGAGAACTCAATCCGCAGTTTATCGTCCAGCCAATTGCCATAGAAACTTACGGACCCATGGGTGAAGAAACGTCAAAATTTTTCAAGGAGCTTGGAAAAAGACTGAACGCAGTCACAAGGGATCCTCGTTCTGGAGAGTTCCTACTGCAGCGAGTATCGATCGAGCTTCAGCGGGGAAACGCGGCGTCAGTCGAAGGGTCCCTTCCCTCCGCCGAAGGGTTCCCTGAAATCCCGTAGGAATAGAGACGTTCCTAATACTATGTTGATTAAATAAATAAATTGTAAAAACGTATAAATGTGGGTTTCTGGGCTTCGGGTTCAAAGGTCAGCCGTGCCGTTTACCAAGGCTTAGAAAAATCTTAGCTAGCGAAAGCCCATTATACGTTTGAATACCTTTAAGAGCTTCTGTAACAGTATTACTTGTAGGAGGACCGAATCAGAACCCGGTGCTTTTCCTGGCCGTTCGGTCACGAAAAATCTGACTCCTTGGATTGAGACATGAAAAAAACGTACACGGGCATTATTAGCCTTACAAAAAACGTAAGGTTTCTGCAGAAATGCAGTTATAATCGGTTGGTCTACTGCTAGTGGCGGCTATGTGTGCCACAATTCACTACGCACGTACTGTGTAGTTGAACTGTACACACTGACTCTTTGACTTAGTCTATTGAACTTAGGCTGGTCCAGTACGTACAAAAGAAAACACAATCGCGTTCGGTCACTAAACTTCGTAAATTTCTGTTCTGGAATGCCATTTTTCATATGGTCTTTATTCTCCATTGCATCTAACTCCTTCACAATCCCTAGGCATGAATTCTTGTCGAGCCCGGTGGCGTGGCGCACTCGTGGTGCGGCTCGCGACCGGAGGGGACACATAGGTGCACTATTTCGAGCTCCACCGTTGCGCATTTGTATTTATGGGGTCTGTCGTACGAAGCAATGCGAAATCATTCCGGTGGACATTTAATGTTGGCTGGGGGTCAGCTCGAAAAAGTCCTTTAGACCCGAATTGCATGTAGCCTTTTTGTCATAGGAGTTTTCTTTGCTCTCCTCGCATAACAAATTGCCGTGTTTTACTTTCCTATTGTGTAATTGCACTATCTATGGCTCTTCGTGCTTTGCTGTACTCCTCCCATAGATAGGAAAGTTCTGGCCGGTGCTCTGCTGTGCGGTAGTACAATCGTTCGCTTTTCGGCAATCTGGCTAATTCGTGGGTAACACGGAAGTGGCGGAGTCACTTGGCTTTCGTAGACTATGGACAAAAGCTAAATTCTCGGCAGGCTTTATTTAGTTGCCAGAGGTTGCCACTGGCGAGTATTTCGTCGGATGAGGTGCGTTTCTTTTGACCGCTTTCTCTATGCAGATGTATTCTAGCCTGATATAGCATTGCCGTTGTGTGGAGAGAAAGGGCTAGGAGGAGTTAGAATCACAAAGAAGTTACGTAAAAATGGCTAGATAGGGTTCGTGTTCCCGTGTATGTTCTAGTCGGCTATTCTAGGATGCGCTATATCTTCTGATACAGATGTTAGATTTAGCGCTGATTTGTGTCTTATTAGATTATACCTAGGAGTGTTCATGAGCCGCAGATCCGTTCAGCTCGCCCATTTCCGGAGTATCTCTTCTTTTTTTTTTTATGGAAATCTGCTTGTGCAAAGAGTGTGAAGCGTGGGCTGCTTTTGAGTCCCCCTCCACCATCGCCTTTCGGTGACCGTGAGTACTCATGAGGAGTTTTCGTAAGTTACTAAATTTGAATTTGTTTTTCAAGAAAGCCCTCGTATTCCTCTAAGCTGGAGTTTGGAAATATATAATACATTATGTAGATCGCGAGATCGGAACTGGTGATGAAAGAGAAGTGTGCTTCTTCTCCAACCGAGGTCGGAGGTTTCCTTGTAGGGACGATCTCAATCGAACAGAACTTGTTGATAGAGTGGGGGGTCTAGGTTAATAATAATAATAATGCCAGGTCGTATCCTTCAGAGGCATTGCAGAGAATTATTTGCACACATTTCGTCTAGCCGGCACCAGGCCCAGCAAAGGTCTATCAGTAATTAGCGTAGAGTTATACTTGTTGTATAATCCGTTGAGCCTCCTCAGGCGGCGGTTTAGCAATGTGTTGTTGCTTATACGAGTTTCCTTGAACGGTAGAAGGCTGAACGCCGTGTGTGGCGTCTGTCCTTAGCAAGCCCAATCGACTCATCCGGACTTTACCAGTGGCATCGGTACTAGTCTCTCCTGTCACGCATTTGACCTGTAGCTGTTCTTGAAGCTCTTGTACCGTCTACTCCAGCCATCGCTGTGTCTGTCCCAAATGTTAAAGAGTTGAAGCCTCCCTCGGGGCATTGTGGTAAATATTACGTTTAGGTACATTTAGAGATGCAGAGTTCGTACTGGCTTAGAAATTAGACAGTATACACTTCAATTTTTTTTTTAAAACTAGTTTGCAAACTAGTCTACTCTAACGTGGGCCTGCCGTAAGTAAGATCTGTATATCAGTAAGAGATGTAAGCCTTTCTCGTCCAGATAGTTGGGCGAAGGAAGACTGGAAGACATGTGAGTTTTCTTTACGACACCAAAGTTCACTACTTCTATTTTCTTAAGGGGGGCAGGGCACCACGTTCTGGGTGTCCATAGCTTCAGGGGTGTAGATTTCTCAGGCTTTGCTAATGGTAATGGGACAGCTGTTCTTTAGCCTTTTCGGTTGGAAGCTCGCTTGCCGGATCTGCAGAAAATATGACTATATATATATATATATATATATATATATTTATATACATATATATAACATACAACACAAAGTCTCTTTAATGGAAAAGGAGTTTTAACATATCACTCACTATTTATTACCGTCAAGTACGG
>QVRM01004288.1:0-25866 GCA_003439945.1 Dermanyssus gallinae
GTTGTTGTTATCTATGTTGTTGTTTGTTGTTGTTGCTGCTGCAATCACGCCACGCCTCCAGCTATTGGCGATGATCTTCCCCCCCAAAAAAACAGAACAAAGCTAGAACCGATATGTTTCAGTCAGAGGTCCAGCAGCGCGTTCGGCCTCAGCGAATCTTCCCCTTCAGGCGATAGGGAGGCGTGCCATGCGCGACCGACGGGCTTGTGTTGGTGAGAACGGTCAAGGTCAACTGAAGAAGAACACGGTCCGAAGAACGGTCAGCGGTGACGGCTAAACCGTCGTGTTCGACAAAACTAACCTCTATGATGGTGACTCAAATTAGCAGCTATCGAACTGCAGCTTTGAACCTGCCGACTCTGGTGTCGCGACCACCATCCATTTGTGACTAATCAGCAGGTTAGACTGACCTTGATCTTCGAACGAACAGGATTTGTGGCCAGGACGCCAAAGAGCAATAGGGAAGAGAGGTTGTAGCACGGGCCCATGGGTGACACGAAGAGCAGCAGCAGCAATATAAGCACCCACAATGACGATTTGAAGCTACAGCAACCACACAACAATAATAATAATAATAATAATAATAATAATAAAAAAATAATAACACACCGCGGTTTCCTATTTACACCACAGCTCCGTTGAGCCGGGGCGGGTAGCAAAGCAAGCGGACGCCAGAAAACGGGTTAAATATGCCGGACTGGAAACAAGCTATATTTTTGTGCCTATTGCCATGGAGACACTAGGACCAATCAGCAAGGGAACCGAAGCATTTCTCCAAGATTTAAGTAAGCGAATTCAGGAGGTTGTGTTTCAGCGAGTTCAGGAGGTCTGGGTTTCGAACCCGGTCCTCCCGAATGCAAGGCAAAGGCTTTGCCACTAAGCCACAACGACCGAAGAGAGGGTCAATTCTTGAGGCAAGCGTTGTCCTTGGCCGTTTGCAGAGGGAACGCGGCATCTATTTTAGGCGCCATTGAGTGAAGTAATTATTTAAAAAACTTTGCAATAATACGTTCAGACCTCACAACTGTAACATTGTTTAACATGTAATAAATAATAACAATAATAATGATGACTACAACAAAACTACTACTACAAAAAGTACAACATTGGCTTGCATTACTAGCAGGTCACCAATAGCAACACACCGCCATAAGGACACACCGCCGCCAACAACATGTGTAACGCACTGTTATAACGACAGCGATGACATCAACGGTGTCCAGCGCACTCAGTCAGTCATGTGTCATCTGTCATTGAAACGAAAAGAAACGCGAGGATTTTTTTGTGACGCTGCATAATCAGGGGATCGTCAAACGGCTTCAAACCGCCGCCGGTACGGACGCGTCGATTGGCGTCACTTTTGTACGCGATACTGCACAACTATTTGTTCTTCTTTTACCTGTGGGCGGTCGGTAACATCTCGAGTAGCTAGATAGTATAATAGTATCTATCTAGTAGCAAACTCCGACACATCGATAACTTCTCTCATCTTACGGACTCATACGATATGTTTACTTTCACGTATTGAGAAAGCTTGATGACCAAATTTGACAACTGGATTTGATACTGCAAGGCCGTGTGCAGAAGCAAGCAAGCAACTACGACGAGGCCGTCTATATATATTTATATTTATATATATATATATATATATATATATATACGAGGTGTGTTCAAAAAGTATCGCGACTTTTGAATTTTCGCGGGTTACGTATATTCGAATTTTGTTTTTTTTTGCCGTTATGTTGGTACTCATGTCTCTCACTTATGCCGACAAGCTGGGCCATTTTGAATGCTCACTTAATTGTTGACAGCTGCTTTGCTTGCACGTGTTTTGGATCGTCTTCGATTTTTACCTATTCAAAAAAATGGATCAAAGAACCTGTATCAAATTTTGTGTGAAAAACGAAATTAAGTGCGCGGATGCATTCCGAATGTTGACTGTGGCATACGGAGAAGCTACCTTGGACCGAAGCAACGTTTATCGGTGGTACAAAATGTTCTCAGAAAGCCGAGAAGATGTGAACGACGAAGAGCGTGCCGGACGCCCGAGCACTTCAACAACAGACGAAAAAATTAATGAAGTGGAGAAAATGGTATTGGCCAATCGTCGAATCACCGTTAGAGAAGTTGCTGAGGACCTAAATATCGATTGGCTCGTGCCATTCGTTTTTATCAATGATTTGGGCATGAGACGGGTCGCCGCGAAATTCGTACCAAAATTGCTCAATTGCGACCAAAAACAGCATCGCATGAACATTGCTAATGAGATGTTGGACTCTGTCCGCGACGACCCAAATTTGCTCCAGAGGGTCATAACTGGTGACGAATCGTGGGTTTATGGTTATGACGTGGAAATCAAAGCTCAATCATCTCAATGGAAGCTGCCGCACGAACCAAGACCGAAAAAAGCGCGCCAAGTTCGGTCGAATGTGAAAGTTTTGCTGACAGTTTTCTTCGATTGCAGGGGCGTGGTGCATCACGAGTTCTTGCCACAGGGTAGAACGGTCAATAAGGAATATTACCTGCAAGTTATGCGCAATTTGCGCGAAGCAATCCGCCAGAAACGCCCGGATTTGTGGAAGAACAAAAATTGGCTTTTGAACCACGATAACGCCCCTGCTCACACATTGTTGCTTGTGCGCGAGTTTTTGGCCAAAAACAACACACTAATGATGCCGCAGCCACCGTATTCCCCAGATATGGCCCCCTGTGACTTTTTCTTGTTTCCTAAACTGAAGAGGCCCATGAAAGGACGACGTTACGCTACGCTTGACGAGATAAAGACGGCATCGATAGAGGAGCTGAACAAGATAAAAAAAATGGTTTTTTGAAGTGCTTCGAAGATTGGAAAAACCGTTGGCACAAGTGTATAATATCTCATGGGGATTACTTTGAAGGGGACAAAATAGATATTCATGAATAAATGAATAATTTTTGAAAAAACACAAACGTCGCGATACTTTTTGAACACACCTCGTATATATATGTATATATATATATATATATATATATATATATATATATATATATATATATATATATATACTTACAGCAACGCGCCTGGCAAAATGCTAGCGCCATTCTGTGAGAGGAGGCCATCATACCTTGATCATAATCGAGTAATTTTCACCGCAGTCCGATCAAACGTGTCTGCAAGTCCCTAGTAAAGTTAAACTATTTTTAGCAAGTATGTTTTTGGCAAATATGATTACGTATAATTATATAAAGTTCGTATTCTAAATTCGAAGACATGTGGAGCTAATTTAGCATACAACGTTAATGATTGACTATATACTAAGATTTTAAAGATTAAAGGCCATTTAAATTTGATATTTGAAAAAACGACCAAGATAACGTATAAATCCCGTTCGGGATATTGGTCGTTGCCAATGTAACACGTATATATATATATCCGAGGAGCTAGATGACGCTTGTCGGAGTTTTTTTGGAAACTTTCCGAGCCATCGTTTTCGCCGTTACGTTCGAATCACGACCTCAATCAGATTTGAATTTGCGGCCGCGCCAGACTGCAGCGCATTGCCGATTCCATCACTGGCGAAATGCACTTGGAAAGCTAATATGTTTAACAGGATATAGTCCGAGGGCATAATAGAGGGATTCTATGGGCTTCAGACCTTAACGAATAGTGCACGTGCATATATGAATGCCCTGACTTTATCATGTGATTAGTATGTTTAAGGTATCTAGAGATATGATAAACAATTATGTAAGACAAAATCGAATATGCAAGATAAACAACCACCTAAACGAGATAGAAACATTTACCTTGAGCACAATACTATTGATTATTATGCATATCCAATAATCTTAACTCTGTGTTTATTTCAAATTTTGAAGCAGCCTTAGAAAGCAGTGCTTTTCTTGCCGTCTGTCTGCCGACTTATATTGAACAGTTACAAAAAGTAACTAGACAAAACATTATACATTTATGAATTATTATTTATTTTGAGGGTTAGAGGGAAATATGATTAGCTAACTGCACTGCCAATCGTATCGAACAAAACCAGCCGATATGTCACACGAGCCAGGCCTATCGACGCAGCCCCCAGTGATGGTATCGTGAAGAAGACGTGCTCTGCAGACTGCGCCTAATCATAGAGGACAGTATCAGGACGATGGTTATTTAGACAAAGGTGTTGGAATCCGCACTGCCAATCGTCACAATGCATTGCACAATGCTGGAGAAGGCTCAGCCACAAACGAGCTCAGTGGAATCTAACTCGCTGGCCGAGTCAATCTAGCTAGCTTTCCGTGGCAATCCTAGATACACTGCAGCACGCTCGTTGTCTCCTGCATCATCACTGGCACCACGGAGTCGGCCGGAGCCAGCAGGGCAGCACAGAAGGCATCTCAACTCAGTTTAAACCAGAAGCTTTTCGAGAGAGGGTTCAAATTCTAGTCCGCAATTTGGGCTGTAGAACCTATTATTCTCAGGGGCTTCTAAGGATATCACACACTTGCACAGTAAGATGAACGACGGGGCAGGCCAAGTAGGGGAGAGGTGTTCAGTGCTAGGACGAGAGCAGATATTGGGGAAATGAGAAAAGGAATCATAGTAGAAAACCTTGCAGCGGAGCGTCAAATTGGGGGAGGGGGTGAAATTGTGCTTATTTAAAACTGGCAGTTGTAGAGTAGTTCACTAAAAGCATGAAACGTTCTGGGATCTTCTTAAGCGGAGTTGTGGAAGCGTTTCTAACCAGGGGGGGGGGGGTCAAATAGAGTTCTATAAGCGCAAACCTGTAAATAAGATAAAATGTGCAATGGTTCCGCATCAAGAATGCATGGTTGCAATGATTGCCTTGATTCAACGATCGATGTAAAGCAGCGAAACATGCCAACATTTTGCCCGAAACATGCCGGATTTGCCCGAAAAATATATTCCACTAATTCCGGTAATAAGGCCGTTTGCGATAACGTGAAAAAAGCCGGGAGTGGGAGCTGCTGCAAGATGCAGAGGACCACTAATCTCACAGGCAAAAACAGAAAAAACGGCAGTGCCTATGAACGACTGATTAGTCACTTTGCTAGTGTGCCACGGGGAGCTGACAGTACCGCGAAATAAATACTATTACACAACGGACTTTGGGACAAAGACTCCGCACAGAATCCGCACAGGAATGAGTAGCTCGTGCAGTCTCATTTGAATACGTTGCGTGTACTCAATAATGCACCGTGTACACAAATACTTACTGATGAGTACGTGACCAACTAAATCGCAATGTTCCAGAATGTAGAGTCAGATCAGAGTCCGATTCGAGCAAACACATCGGTAATTGGCAGAACTATAAACGCATATGTATTTCTTGGTTATACGTTTATTACCAGAGCAATCAAGTGCTGCTAATATATTTATATATATATATATATATATATATATATATATATAAATATATATATTTAAATATTAACATGCATGTACGCATATATAAACGATATCAGCCGCTCAATTAGCAGTAGCTTGATTGATAAACGTCATCACCGCACGTCACACGGTCATCTGGGCGCAATTTGACTCAGCGTAATTAGGCGGGTTAATCGTTACAATACGTCTCATCGTACAATATAATTCGTCGCTGATAGACGTAGGTTTGTCTCCTGTACGCTAGTGTTCGATAAACGACAGCAGAATCGTGCACAGTTGCTACACTAATTATATGGCCGCCAGGAGGATCGTTTTGCTCTCTTGGACGCGTTTGCGTTATATGCATACATTTGGCATCCAGGTGACATCCAGAATCGGTGATGTTTCCAGGAAATCGTATCGTTTTCTGTGACGCGTAAATGCGCCGCCAGCGGGCTTAACGGCCAAACTGCGGCTATGCGTCTAGATTCGATTGCTCGGTTGGCTCACCTGATCTACTCGTGCGGCCACAATTCGACTCAACTGACCTGCTGAGGGCCCAATGCATGGATGAATGAGCCGAGCATAGAAACAAACGCATTCAGCGGCATTATCAACAAGGCCATATCAAATCCGGCGATCCAATGATTACCTATATTGCCTCCACGTTACCTCCACAAAATGTGGCTCGTGTGGCTAATGCGTGCTAAAATGTTGGTAATGCGTGCTTAAATGTGGCTAATACGTGCTTTTGCACGAGAACATCAATCAGACAATCGCGCCGTAACCATGTCGGTTGGAGACGATAGCACACCGGAGCATAAACGGGTACACTTTGTGACTGCTTGTTTAGAGTCCCCCTATTCCCAACAGCACGTCTCACGTAGGGTTCGTTTATTGATAGGCCTGAGGAAAGCATGCCTACCTTTATTCAGAGCATAGTTAGCACATTTAACAACTATTTTATTTTAACTATTTTATTTAACAAACACGCATGGATCAGAATGGAACCAGCAAAAACGTAGTAGTGTATATACCCAAAGCCAGAAGACCGCCATTGCATTGCATGAATCATGTAGGGACGAGATTGACGGCAATGCAGCTCGTTAGAGTCAACTCGAACTAGTTGCTCGTCCCACTGCACTCACTGATCGTTTGGAGTTGTACTTTTCTATATATATATATATATATATATATATATATATATATATATATATATATATATATGAATGTTCGATATATGAATGTGCTATAAATGTTCTATGTGTTCGGGCTGCATCACCGCCTACCGCCCACCGACCACTGTGTGCACGCTGTTATGCTTCTGGACATTCTGGAGAGTCCTCCGACGGAGTACACCTGTCATCATACCGAGAGAGAGAGAGAGAGAGTCGCCAGATGTCGCCGAATGAACAACTTTGAATTCCAAACTAGGCTGCCGCTGCTGCCTCTCATCTCGCTGTCATCAGCCGTTGTCAGACGTTCGCAGACGCAGCCAACGTCGCGTCCCCTACGATGACGTCGTTGAAGTTAAATCAACACGCGCCCTGCGTTACCGAGAAGAGCTGCTTCAAGGAGGAGCGCAATCGTGTCCATCTTGGCATCACGGCTGGCCCACGCAACATGATGATGTTGTTTGTATTCTCGCGAATACAACATCACCCTAGACGCTGCTCCAATTGCGGCGTCCACAAATGGCTCTACGTACAAACGTACTCGGCGACGACGACGACGACGACGATGGCGGCGATCAGGTTGACAGAGAGATAGATAGATGACACGGTCGCCACCGCGACGTCGGCTGAACGACGTCACTAAATAGAAATTCCTCGGAGGTGGCATTCTTTGCGTGAGAGCTAACGAGCGCATAGAGAAACAGACAGGGTGACAGACGGATTAGACCACTGTACTAGAGTTCTATGTCGCTGCTGACACACCTACGTGCTGAATATATATATATATATATATTTATTAATATATAAATAGATGTGCATATGCATACATACGCGAAACTAGCTATATTTCTAGTAAACATAATGAAATCTGACCGGCAGGGTTTCACGCATATATAGTGTCGCGTGGGCGTCGACAATTTGGGGTATCAATTAGGACGGCGACAATCACAGCAGCAACAACAACAACAACAACAACAGCGTCTACGGGCTGGACTGCTCCACTGGCGAGTTTCTAAGAAACGGCTACGTGGCGGCACGTTAAGGTCCCATCTAGTCCCCTACTTGGGTATCACCGCTCTTAGGGTGGTGAAGACAATGACTGCAAAACAACAACAAAGCAACAACAACAATCACAACAATAATAACAACAACAACAACAACAACAACAACAACAACAACAACAACAACAACAACAACAACGTTGCCGCCGCAAGCCGGATCGTCACGATAAGACGACTGAAGGCAGGTACAACTCCCTCACAGTGACCTCCAGTTGCCATTGGGCCTGGCGCGCCATATCTTGGCGTTTGCTCGAGCAAGGCTTGTGTTTACGCGGCAGAGGGTTTCAAAGATAAACGGTGTTAGAGGCGTACGTTTACAACCATCCAATGTGTGGAACAGGATTTTTTTAGACTTGCTCACAAATCCTCCCTTTTGTCGTAATTCCTTGGATTCCTCGAAGACGGTGGCCACTTATAGCTCTTGTTGTTGTTGTTGTTGTTGAAGTCTTCTCGGCGACGCGGATTACGTCTGCTGCTGCTACAGCCAATCCTATTACTTTTACTACTCTTAGAAGCTGCTAATGCTTGTGGTGGCGTACCTGTTCTAATTTTGGTTGACAATGATCACTTTCGCTTCCGGATCCCCAGAGCCGTGCCATGGCTAGCAGCCAAACAGATCAGGACAGCTCCACTACTCCTCACGCCTGCGCATGTTCACAGCCACGCCGGATACTCCATTCACGTCCCTAGATGTCTCACTATGCTATTCCAGAACGGCGTATTCAAACTGTAACCAGTTTAGTTGTTACAACGTTTCGTACCTTTTTATTTGAACTTCACCCCCCCCCCCCCCCCCAACCCTAGTATATGGATAGAGAAAGCCTGCGACAGCAGGTATGTTGAAAAAACAGCGTTACTGCTACGATGGCACTACCCCACCATTTTCGGTTGAAAAACCTAGCTCTCAGGGTTAAATTATTTTGTGCTACCTATAATAATAATAATAATAATAATAATAATAATAATAATAATAATAATAATAATAATTAAATTAAACTTTAAAAAGACTAAAATGTCGTTCCAGCGATTTAACATGTCGTGGCGTGCCGCGGCGAAAACGTTATTAGAGCCCTTTTCGGCAACCGTCGCGTTCCGCTACGCGCAGGAATAAGGCAATCTCTTGGTTTTTGTCAGAAGTGTTGGACAGTAAAGCGCTTCACAGCCTGCATTTATAGGGGCCGACGACACTTACCAGCAGTCGGCTATGGAAATCCGATGCTCCTCTAGGGCGGAATATGACGCAACCTGGGTCTGTTATTGCATGCTTTGCTTTGGCCAAGGCATACGCGTGAAGTCCCTGTAAACGCCTAGCTCAGTTTCTATTTTCCCGGGAGCAAGCTCCAGGCTTTTTGACTGAAGCCAAATGGAAAAGTCTGCCGAAGTTCTGTGCTGTCTGTGGTAGCTCTTCAGGATCCCTAGGGGGACTCACTAAGGCGAGAGCTTTGGCGTAGGCAACGCAACTAATGTCCGGAGAATAAAGGGGAGCAGAACTTGACCCGGGCGGGACGTAATACGTGTTAAAATCGTGGCTGGTTCTCCGCCCGGCAGGTATAAAGCAAGTACCCGGCGCAGGTATGATCAAACATATGTGCGAGGAATGTCTGTATCCGCCAGTTTCTCTAACTGGTAGGATGTTAATGATGTTTATGGTGCCCTTGAAAATAAATCGTGCGTACTGGACGGCAAGGGAACTCCGCGGCGTACAGAGCTCGGCGATCCGCCTAACTCAGGGTCTTGGCTTCGCTGAATGTGAAGATCAAGGTACGTCTCCAAAAAAACACATTCCCTCAAAAGGGGTTTAATGGCAAGGTCGAGTACTACTGAGCCTCCGTTTGTCCGCTGCCGTCTGCCGTAAGCAAAAGGGCTAGTGTGCTCCGGAAATCTGCCAACAGTTATGAAAGCTAGGTTTCTTTAGGTAAAGTCTAATTGCTCTCAGCAGTTCCAGCAGCAACGTTCCCGTGGAAGACGCGACTGTGTACTCTATACTATATCAATCGTCTGCATAGCTACAAATATCGTCCAACTGCACAAGCGGGAGAAGTATAGCGCTCTACTCAATCGATGAGCTTCAAAACTCTATCAGGGAGTTTTCATTTAGTTAGCTTGTCGAGTCTTACGATCAACAGGAGAAGCCAGTATTTATTTGTAGATGGCCTCAACAAACCTACAAATTGTTAAGTATTTTGCTTTAAATATATATATATATATATATATATATATATATATATATATATACCGACACTACTATTGTACATATTAATGTGCAATTTTTAACTTCTACTTTTGACGCTATTTTGCATAAATACAGTACGTGACAAAATATGACATAGTGCTCCCTGGGTAGAGACGAACAGAATGATGGTCTAAAGACCGCTTCATTTTAGCGATTTTAACAACAACATCTGCGTAAAATCGCGCCATCGTTCGCGTACAAGACTTTTAAAGAAATCTTACCACCGCTGTGGACCAAGACAACGATGGCATCACGTGACGGCAGCAACACCGCCGGAAGACTCAGCTGCCAGACTTGCGGGCGAGTATGCAAATCTGGCGCGGGCCTCGCGAGCCACATTAGATTGACTCACAATCAACGAGAAGTTCGTGCCACCTCCCAAACTCCTAACCGATCACAGACTAATAATTTGATTTTAAGTTCCTCACAAAATGACACTGCTGCTTCTAATGATAATTTTAACCCCCCTAGTACTTCACGCGTCTCCCAGCCAAATTGTAAATGTCCATCTAGTACTTGCTTAAGGGTCTTTAATTCTAAATCAGGTCTTAATTTACACCGTCGTCGTGCCCATCCGGACGAATATAATGAGAACATTTTAGCCCCCCCCTCTAAGAAGGCCAGATGGAACCCACAAGACCGTGAACTTTTAGCAACATTAGAAGCAGTTTTTATATTAGATAATAATAACGAAACTCCTAGAGAAATTGACCACCTTTTAGCTACTAATTTTAACTCACGCACACCTGGGGCGATTAGGGGCCAACGTAATTCTCAGGCGCATAAGGATCTGGTGGAGGACCTCCTTAAAAAGAGGTCTCTCCTGGATTCCAACCTTGACGGATCTGAGCTTCCTGAGCGTAGTCGGCCTCGATACTCTGAATCAGATGGCCCCTATAATCCATCCCAAAAAGATATTATTATATCTAAAATACAAGCCCTCACAAACACATTTCCCAAACGCAACATAATTTCAACAGACCTTACTCATCTGTCAAATATAATTTGCTCAGGTGAGGACCACACTATCGCCTTAAACGAATTTCTGAACAAACATTTTACACACACTGTCCGACGTCGTGCCTTTAGAGAAACACCTTCCACTGAAGCGCGAGTATCTAAAAGGCAACAGCGACGTCAAGACTACGCAACCACTCAAAAACTTTTTAGCCAAAACCGATCCAAATGCGCTCATGAGGTGCTGGACGGCAAACACACCATACACAACATGCAGGCCACCGAAGTTGTAGAACACTGGGCCAACACGATGACACAACCACCCCCTGAACCACTCCCTTGCCCCGTATACACTCCCAACTCTGATCTCTTTGAGGTTTCCCTCCCTATCTCCCTAAAGGAAACCCACGCAGCTCTCCGCGGACCTTCTAAAGCACTAGGCTTGGACGGGATTTGTCTTTCGTCCCTCCGTAAACTCCCGTTAGAAGTAGTCTGTTGTATTCTTAACATACTAATAATTAGCGATATTGCCTCAGCCCATGAAACTGCTCGCTTAGCGTTCATCCCTAAAATTAACAATGCCACATCCCCAAGCGATCTGCGACCCCTATCTATTAGTTCATACTTACAACGAACGCTTAACAAAATTCTCTCTAGACGCCTCCAGAACTCTATTAAGCTTCTCCCAATCCAGCGAGCGTTTCTCCCCTATAATGGTACCTTCGAGAATCTTGCGGTTCTGGATGGTATCCTTAACGATGCCAAGTCTGCAGGACGTGAGCTCAGACTTGCCTCAATCGACCTCCGTAAGGCGTTCGACATGGTGAGTCATGACTCCGTCCTGTGGTCACTCCGGACTCGCGGATACCCGGAGGTATTCATTAACTATATCGAACGCTTGTACCTCTCTTCTAAAACTCTCATAGAATTTGGACAAGAATGTCGCACATTTCGGCCAACTAGGGGTGTTAGGCAGGGAGATCCTCTGTCCCCCCTCTTATTTAATCTAGTTCTCGACGACATTCTTTCAAAATTAGACTAAACTAATATCGGGTACCAACTTACTGATGACTTCCGCCTTATGGGCTTAGCCTTTGCGGATGATCTCATCCTCCTAGCCTCCACGAAATCCACTCTCCAACGGCTCCTTAATATTGCGGACCCACTTTTAAAATCCCGAGGCCTTGAAATTAATACTAATAAAAGCTTTACTATCTCCCACCTATTTAATAGGAAGGAAGGTAAAGGTTTTATCAATACCGTATCAGAATTTAACGTTGGAGATCGGCAATTGCCAGCTAAAGGTATGAGCGATCGATGGAGATATCTTGGAGTCGACTTTGACAGCAATGGCAGAGTTGACTCCACCAAGGATATACTCCTTAACTTACTCAACAGACTCACGATAGCTCCCCTTAAACCCCACCAAAGACTCATATTTTTGAAAGACTTTCTCATTCCCCGTCTCCTATATAAACTGGTCTCCGGTCCCAGACCATCTTACGCACTCCTTAGTGACCTAGATAAAGAGATCAGAAAGGTTGTTAAGTCGAAATGGCTTAAGCTCGAAAACTCGGTGCCGAACGCCTACCTGTACACGCACACAGCACACGGCGGTCTGGACATCCCCTGCCTCCAAACATTCATTCCCAGAATCCGCCTCTCCCGCCTGACAGCACTACAACACTCCACGCACCTTGGGGTCCAATGGATGCTAACCACCGAGCACTTTAAAAAAGATCTTGCGAAAACAAGACTTCTTTGCGAGCGCTTGGGAACCTCCATTGAGACCGCTACACAAGAGACCGATTACTGGTCTCAACAACTACACAACACGTTCGATGGGGCACATTTTAAAAAAGCACACGAAACGCCCTTTGTACATTACTGGATTAAGGGTATGCCCTACCTATCTGGTAAGGAGTATTTAAACCTACTAAAGCTCAGGATCAACGCACTACCAACGCGTGCCAGATTGGCCAGGGGACGCCCGGGCTACAACAAACGTTGTAGGCACGGGTGTCATGCGCCTGAGACGTTGGCTCATGTCGCTCAGATGTGCGATATAACACACAAACAAACCATAAAGAGACATGACGACGTCTGTGATCGCGTGGCGCGTCTTCTCCGCGAAAGGGGTCATGAGGTGGTTCGTGAGCGAGTATTCCGTCGACCGGGCGCACCGGGTCTAAAGCCCGACATCGTAATAACAACACCTACCGAGGTCTGGGTTTTAGATGCCGAGGTTTGCGGCCCGAACCGGGACCTGGCAAAAGCACGGCAAGACAAGATCGCCAAATATGACGTCGAGTTCCTAAGAGCGGCGCTCCCCTACCCGCAAAAACCTCGCAGATTCGGATCCATCACTATCTCTATGAGTGGTGTATGGGACTCCGAATCTGCGAGGACGCTCTTGGGGCTCGGCGTCACGAAGAGGAATCTTATGGATCTCACCGTTTTAACTTTGCAAGGAACCTTGAGGATATATCGCTCGCACCGGATCCATAAGAGCGGGGGCTACCATCAAGCAAGGACACGGACAACTGATTCTTAACTTCACGTGACACCTTTTTATTACCATTTTTATTAAGGCGAGCACTGCCGAGTGTGCAAACGTATTGTAAATGATTAATAAATCATCACAATATTTTCTATATATATATATATATATATATATATATATATATATATATATATATATATATATATATATATTGTGATATTTCATTAAATGCTAGTTTGTTATGGCATTGCCACAAGCTTACCAGAGACTGTAGAGGGACGCTGTTTCTCGGAAACACTGTACTATTCTACTGCGCGTCTTAAAATACGCTACGAAGAGTTGAGATACCTACCCGTAAAAAAGTTTTGTTAGAAACCATGAACATAACCCGTTTACCTCCCACTGACCATCGCATTACACAGTGCATGCACTTTAGCTGTATGCGTCCTTACTATCAAATGTTCTAAAACATATTTGTACTCTGGAGAGTTTCGAAAGATGATCTGCCACACACTCCTTATCTCAGCCTCTGAGAGTGAACCTGAGAATAACACGAATATCCTTGTAAAAAACGCTTGTCTATGGGTAACTTGTTGGAGATATTGACGTACACTAGCCGGCACAGTGTTAATGCCTGACCACTTTAAAATCAGGATTACGTGGTATTTTTTCACTTCCACCGTTTACTTTGTCTTTGACCGACCTGCGTTTTATGAAACTAACTACGCGTTTCTTGTTTCTTCTTTGTTCATGTATATGTATAGATATATATATATATATATATATTCAAGTTCAAAGATGCAGATTTTGCAATGCTTAAGTTGTCGGTAAATAAAAATGGTTACAAAATAAATCAAACACCGAGACAAAGGTCACACTCGGCAATATTTTAAAGAATGCTCTGCATTAGCGCATTACACAATACGTTATCACAATAAGTATCTTTATAAGGATTTCTATACAGCGTTTGTTACAATGCGGATCAATAAGTGAGGCAACACGCTCTCACATATACGCGCAGAAAAATTGATACACTCATACAGCATCTACGTAGTACACCACGATATAAAGTAAAACACACTGAAAAATTAAAAACTAATTTAATCGGGGTTGTTCCCTTATACAAAGCACTAAAAATCCCTAATAATATATATATATATATATATATATGCAAGCGTGCCTTCTGAGCACCAGAGAAGTCTTCCGGCACGCCAGCTCCGCGCCCGTATATTTATATATATATATATATATATGAGACGCCCTAAAATGCAAGAAAATGTACATTTGGCACTATTTTTGCTGGTTTGCTTACCCAGAAAAAAACCCTAAGTAGAATATAGGCAGTCCGTCATTATTAAAACTGAAGTTCTGTTCAACTAAGCAACGCCTTTTTATCGCTAAACATTATTTCAAAAATTGTGAAACTTTTACTGCCGAAATCCGCTAGTTGCGTGAAATTTTGGTTGACCACTTCATGTTGATGGCTTCGTAAACAAGCAAAATGGTTTCTGAACTGACGAAAATTACATGAGTTCCCTGAGAAGAAATTGCGTCCCGAACGTGATTCCAAAAAATGGGTTTCCAACAAAACGGTGCCACTTGCTACACATTACCTATAACTATCATATGACTGCACAAGGTATTTCCTTGTCATGTAATGACTCGTTTGGGCGACCAGAATTGGCCGTCTAGATCGTGCAATTTAGCGCCGTTGGACTTGTTTCTCTAGGTCTGTTAAAATCAACATTGTACGCTATCAGACTTACGCCACATTGTAGCCATAGCCACAATTACGGTAAACATGTGATTGCACATTTCGTTAAAAAACGCAAACGTGCCAGCAAGGCACGTTCCCACTATGATCAACTAAAAATGTCAGTATTATAAACAAATATTTACATTAGAATTTAATTATATGTATATATATATATATATATATATATATATATATATATATATCGCCGCCTCGGTGAGGAGCATCTTGCACAGGTGGTCAACGTCCGAACTTGAGAATAGTATCTGTCACGTTCGTTAGGGTCCTTTTCAAACAGTAGCACTGGGCACCGTCCAGTGCTACTGCTTGAAAAGCATCGACTGCACTTGGCAACAATGTATGCTTACACGTGTTCCCCGCGCATGCTACTCAAACGGCGTCATCAGTACAGATGCACCAGCCATTACTATTACGTAACGAAACGTGGCGGAGGTCATAAAAGTTATTGATAGATATTCGTCTTGTCGCGCATGGATATTAATATCGTGTATAGCCCTGTCATCTGACGTATCTCCTATATATAGCGTCCGCTGTGATTAGACTATCTTTGTTTCTTTGTTTGAGAGCAATAGACACACACACGCACATAGACGAGCATCTCTAAAAAGGTATCGCTTCTGTTCAAATGAAAGGGTACGAAAGGTCAATGTGGGTAGAATTGAAGTCTTTATTCGTAAAAGTAATCACCAGATGCCTGAATACAGCTATAGCACTGTTTCAGGAGTCAAAGGATTTCCCGTTCCTAGAATTCCTGCGACTGTGACTAGAGTCAGTTCTCTATAGTGTTCTTTACCTCGTCGTCTGAGTTAGGGCGCCTCTCTTTGGGGTGTTTTGCCAGCGGACCAAACGGATAGAAGATTTAGGGCGACATACTCTGCCTGTGCGGCGGATGCTGAAACAGCTCTCACTTGAGCTTGGCCAGCACACTGTGCGTGACTCTAGAGGAGCTGTGGAGCAGAATCAGTCTCTCCGTGAGCAGCCCAGGCCACTTTCTTTTGATGGAGTTGCGTAGGTTACGTAGTATCTCACAGTACACGTCACTGTTAACGGATTTGCGTGCTCGAGGAATTCAATGAGTATTGAACCTCGAGCGCCGAAAAAGGCAGTGAGCATCACCTTGCTTGCGAAGAGTACAGTTTTGATTCTTTTTTGAAGAGGCGACGATGATGCTTTTATTGCACGCTATCCCGTTTGGTTTCAGACTCAAAATGATGACACTCATACTCTCATCACGGGTAAAGATGCGATCCAAATCAGCGCCCCGACGTCCTCACACGTACTACCGCGTCAACTGAACGGTGCACAACTGCCTGCTTCTCTCATCCGGCATGCGCGCAACTACGTCAGACGCTCTCTCTAGGTGTCTGTCTTACTACGTTACTCTACGGTGACATATTCAAATTTCAGCCGGTTTGGTTGTTACTATTTCATTTTAATTCAGCACGTATATTATATAAATGTGTATATATATATATATATATATATATATATATATAAGCTCCTGAAATGGTCCCAGCCCACTCTATACGAGATAGAGTAATGCACACGTTTTCGAGACACAATTGTCGCTCCATTTGTATTTTTAAGATATTTCATAAGTATATATATATATATATATATATATATATATATATATATATATATATGCCCGCATATAAGATTCTCAACAAAAAATATAATTAAATAGGTCAAATAGCGTAAAAATGTTTTTAAGTCAAAAATTTCATCACACAATTAGAAAAACAATCGGTACTTATAGATCAAGCTGCTACGGAAATGTATATATATATATATACATATACATATATATATATATATACATATATATATATATATATATATATATATATATATATATATATATATATATATACATATACATATACATATATATATATATATATATATAGTATGTATAAAACCAACTTACCGTATCCTTTGGGTCCATGGTGTGCAGCTAATGCCGCCGCGTTCGACAGCGATCGCGTGTACAGCACGTACGTGCTACTCTAAAAGCGGCGAAAGTTTTGCCAGTAAAACGGGTGTTGTCCCTGTTCACTTGTCTTGCCAACCGAATTGAACTCGAACCTCGGCACTGCACATAGACACACTAAGTACGACACGGCCAGCTGGCCCATGCACATCTGCCGATCGACGCGACTTTAAAAATTGTTGGCTAAATTGCTGACGGCTTGATTTGTGTTTGTGCTTTGACTCGATTTTAATTACCGTCGAAACCAGCGCGCTTAGCTGATATCGTCACCTCGTTGGCGCCACCCTCACCACTTCATCGGCTTACCGCCGAATCACGTGAGCATCTCCAACAACAACAGCTATATCATGCGAACGCGACGCAGCGACAATCACTACTGCTGATTAATTAGAACAGAAAGCGGAACACCGACATAGACACATGTTCTTCTGATAGGAGAATACTCAGGCTGTCGTCGTGGATAACCGGTGTTCTCGGTCGTTGTTGGTGTTGCTGCAGTTGTTGCTGTTGTAGGTGCGGTTGTTGTGGCTGTTGTCTTCGCTAATCACTCATTGTTGAAGCAGGCGGGGTCGCAAAAAAGCTTCTTCAAACTTCAACGCCTTCCTAATAGCGCTTACAGCCAGCTAGCTGTACGTATATGGCTGTTTCATTAGATGTATTCCGTCCGCCGCGTTTCTTGCTTGACTGTCACGCAACCAGTTACGCGAACTTTACAGCCTTCTTGCGCCACTAGTCGACACTGAGACGCCACCAGCTGCACGCTGGTAAATCTGCTGGCGCGTTTACTTCACGCACTTGTTCTCTAGAAGCTTCGACGGTCTTCAGCAGCTATCGACGACCGCCTTGTTCCATGTTGCTGAGTCTCGATATCGAACCTCAGTGTCAAACGGCAACAACAACAACAACAACAGTAGCAAACAAACAGAGAGGAGACGTCACCGACCTCGAAGTCGACCTCAAAGCTGGTCGACAGTGAAACTGTTAGAGTCAACACGAAACACGCCGATATCTTCCTAGTGCACCAGTCAGCAACACCAACAGAAGCACGAATCTCCAGAAGAGAAACATAAGAAGAAACTGTGGTAACTGCTGACGAATGAGTACCACCGATCGCGCAATTAACTGATTGACCCCGAACAACAACAGTTGACGTTACCTCGTTTAACCTCGCTACCACGTTCAGCCGCGTCGCTAACGAACAGACGCGCTTCTCAATAGTTACCCCCCAACCAGCTAACGACGAGTTAGCTAACCGGCAGCGTCGCGCAACCGAACTCTATCCGAGCTCGTCGAGGGCGAAACACTCCGAGGAGCTCCTAGCTGCCATAGATGCCGATCGCCGGATGAAGACTGTACCGCACACAGGTAGAAATCGGCGCGCCACTTTCACAGCTCCTACAGCTGACCGAGGTGTCTTCGCTGTCCTAAAGCGTAAGCACTGGTGATGATGAGGGCTGCCAGCAACGTGTTCCGTCCCTGAAGGAAGTATGATCTCGTCGGAGAGGTTGCAGGGGGGGGGACGGGTTTCGTCGTTGTTTGTCGCGCGTCTGATTGTGTTTCGTCCGCTATCTTTTAGTTCGGGCGGTTTGTTGTTGACTTGGACGCTCGGGCTTGCCGTTAATTCACCCACTTCCTCTCGTTGATATAAGGACGGACCGTTATGCGAATAATAGTTATAATAAAACTAGTAGCAACACGATTAGTTCCTTCATAATTTTGCGGCAGTCATTCGTTTGCAGTGAGCGCCGTCGAATCTTGCGTATTTCGCCTCGTTTCACAATCCGGAGGCACGCACACACTCACTTATATTTACACACACACACCAGTGTTACGGGTTGGTTTGATCTTTCGCATACGCACGGTTACCCCGAACCACGCGAAACAGGCGGTGCTGCGGCGGTTGGAGATCACCAGCTGGCGGGCGTCACGATAGCCTCTCTCGACTGTTGTTGTTGTTGTTGTCTTGTTGTTGTTGTTGTTGTTGTTGTTGGCTGTTTCGACAACAAAACAATGATGACAATGACGACGACGATGACGACGACAACAACGAGAACCACGGCCACAACAACAGCAGCAACAACAACGACGACGACAACAACTGCAAGGAGAACAATTTCAACAACACATGCAGGCTGCACGTGATGAAATGAAACCACCTGACGGAGTCATCTGTTAATGCCGCCACCGAACACGCGACGCGTCACGTCACCTCACGTCACGTCATATCATGCCGTCACGTCGTGGACTGTCGTATCGAAACTCGCCGACGAGAGGTGGTCCTTGTTCTTCTGGCAAAGCACATCACCGTGTTAATCATCAGCTTATTGACTGTTTGGAGATTTGCGTCTTTTTGTTTAGCGAACTGTTTATATCTCTATATCTATTTTCGTTCTTTACCCTTAAAATATTCATATATATTCATATATATATATATATATATATATATTTCAATTTATTTTTTGTATATTACAATATGCATGTGGGGCACATACTACGGAAGATTAGCTATGCCAGCGGGTGTGTGTATATTTTATATATATATATATATATATATATATATATATATATATGTATATATATTTTTGTTATGGATGTGTGTGAGATATGTCGGCCACCACTTTTTTGGTAGTAGCATTTGCAGTATTGTATCTATTTTGCAGCAAATGATTAGGTCTCCATTTTAAGGCAGCGTTTCGTTTGATCTATAGCTCGCTCTGTTGTCTGTGACGACTGCTGTTGTTGTTACTTAGTAGTTAGTATACATATGCTCAACTTGATTGACTGTATTCTTCGTGTCGTTATTGTTGTTGTTGTTGTTGTTATTGTCGCCGTTTTTCTCCGGCTGTTCCTATCGTTGCCACTGCAGTATTGATCGATTTATCTGATTGGTAAAAAAGCTCTCCTATACTTGTCAGTGTTCTTGCCGCTGCACTTGTTTACCACTTTACTGATTTAAAATGAAAACCATATGTATTTCTTTTTGCTCTAAAAAAACAATTATAGCTATGGTATTTTTTGCCCTACAAAAGCAATTGTGGCTTCGTGGATCTCCGAGAGCCCTACGGCAGACGGAAGAGGCTTTTCTATTGCCGCGTAGTGTTGCCACAGTGAACCTCGATCGATATGCATCCGATCGGGCCAGAACAGTCTCTATGGCGATAGGCAAATCTAAAAATGCGCTTGTTTCGTTTCTACTTTAGATAGAAGCGAACTAGTTTCTACTATTGTACTATTGTTGTGAGTCGCCGTTTTTCGTATTGCTGATAGTTATCATGTGTGCAGTGTAAAGGCTAATACATTCATATTGTATTGCTCGTAGTGACGGTACAGAACGGTATGTGTATGAGTTTCTACTATAGTTGTTGTTGTTGTTGTTGTTTGCCAAACTATAACCGCTGTTGCTGTTCTTATTGTTGTTGTTGTTGTTGTTGTTGTTGTTCTTGTTTTCGTTATTGTTGTCGTTGTTGTTCTTGTTGTCGCTGTTGTTGTTGTTGTTGTTGCGATCTCTGTCGCTTCTCTAGCTTCGAGTACAACGGCAGCTGCAGTAACACCAGTCGCTGCGGGACACAACACAACAAAATAAGCTCTACTCCTCCGGATTGGCTCGCTCAAACCGTCACCGATACTCACTCGCACACCCAGAGAGACACAGAAATTTCCACAGCAGTGGAAGAAAAATCGAAGTACGCCTGATAATGGCAACGACAACAACAACAACAGCAATAGCTCCTCTGGTTTTCTTCTTCACAATCGCTCAGTATACGTCAAGACAGACCCTTATTTGCGTCGACCGTCGCACTTCCGTCGCTCTGGTAAAACTTTCACAGTTTCACCTCACACTGTGTTCACCTTCACACGGACACCTGACCTTTGACCGGCCCGACGTCGTAACGAGAGTCGTGTTCAGCGCAGCGAATCTTGCTGTTTTGCTGGCTGTATCTCTTCCTGTCTTTCTCTCTCTCTCTCTTTTCTCTCTCTCTCGCTCTATTTCTTTCACTTTGCCAAACGCTGTTTCATTTCTGCCTTTTTTTGTACACATCTATCCATATGATGCACATACGAATGTATGGTATCCTCAGTGGACACCACCACCACCACACGTGATTGTGCCGCGCTTCGACTCACTGCAACTGCAATTGAAGTGCAACGCGTTGTAGACGTTGGCATCATCACAAACTTCATGTAGACGTCGGCATCACCACATGAACCTCATGTAGACGCAAGCATTACCAAAAACTTCATGTAGACGTAAGCATCATCAAAAACTTCATGTAGACGTACGTCATCACAACGAGCTTCATAAAGGCGTTAGCATCATCACGAACTTCATGCAAACGTAGGCATCATTATGAACTTCATGTCGACGTGAGAATCATCACGACGAACTCCATGTAGACGTAGGCATCATCACGAACTTCATGTCGACGTAAAAACCATCACAATCTTCACGTAGACATAGGCATCACGACGACGAGCTTCATAAAGGCGTTAGCATCATCACGACGAACTCCATGTAGACGTAGGCATCATCACGCACGTCATGTAAAGGTAGGCATCATCACGAACTCCATGTAGACGTAAGAATCATCACACGATTTTCATGTAGACGTGGGCATCATCACGAGCTCCGTGTGGACGTGGCCATCATCACGAACGTCATGTAAAGGTAGGCATCATCACGAACTTCATATAGACGTAAGAATCATCACGAACTTCATATAGACGTGAGCATCATCGCCACGCTTAATGAACAACAGTAGCAGCAGCAGCAGCGGCAACAGCAACAGCAATAGCTACCTCCAAACCATAATAAACATCAAAAACAACGACTTCAACGCGCCGGTAGCAGCCTACAAGTCGTTCACAGCGACCAACATCGATCGCAAAGTCGGCTGCGTGTCTGTCCTCCGCCGGTGGAAGATTACGCGCGCGCATAGATTAGAATCGAACACAACTCGATCGACCTGATGCTGCTGCTACTAATTGAGCACTGCTGAAGTGTCGTGTCGAGTCAGAGCACAGAGACAGCGGTCACAATTGCTTGTTCGGTTGGAGACAGCCGCCCCGTTTCTACGACGACTAATTGGCCGATGATGTTGATGATGATGATGATGAAAATAATTATAATAATGATGATGATGATGATGATGATAATATAGTAATATTGGTAATGGGACTGATTATAACAATTATGATGCTGATGCCGATGGTGAAGACCACATCGAGGACAATAACAATGACGACGACGACGACGATCTTATAGCGACGGCGACCACGACGACGATAAGTCAATGAGAATGCCGACAAAGCGGGAGAAACGGCGAGAAGATGATGAAAGCAACCCGAATGCGAACCCGATCTGACCAAGAAGAAGAAGATTCTCTTGCTGCTTCTGCTGCTCGTAAACAAGATCTCGGAATGAATCGATATCCAATTCCGTAGTGACAAGTTGCCGGCGGTTGCCGTGTTGGATGTCGTAGTCGTCGTCGTTGTTGTCGGTTGACCGGTCGGTCGGTCGGTCAGATCAGATCAGCGCCAGACGTCAAGACACCCCGAAAGCCGAGTAACAAAGAAAATGTTGCTGTAGAGTGGAGCGAAGAACATCAGCGAACATCCGAACAGCGACAGGCGAACGTCACGCCTAGAACAGAGCGCCGGGTCGCCGGGCGGAGACAACAATTGCGGCGGCGGCGGCGGCAGCGGCAGCAGCGGCGGCGGCGAGAGCTCTCGTGAGCGCCGATTCGACGACTCGTAACAACAACAACAACAACAACAACGACCACAACAACAACAACAACAATAACGGCCACAACAATAACAATAGCAGCAACAACAACGACAACGACCACAACAACAACAATAGCAACAACAACAACAGCTACAATAACAGAAACGTGGATTTAAACATTCACATGTATATATAATTCCTAAATTACGACAATAAATAACAGAAATAGCAGCAGCAACAACAACTACAACAACAACATCTTCTACAACAAAAATAACAACAACAACCTCAACAGCAACAAGAACAACAACAACAGCTACAACAATAACAAGAACAACAACAACAGCTACAATAATAACAAGAACAACAACCGCATCAACACCAACAGCAACAATAGCAGCAACAACAACGACAACAACAACAAAATCAACAGCAACAGCTACAACAACAATGTCAATAACAAAAGCAACAGCAATAGCAGCTAAAACAACAGCAACAACAACAACAACAACAACAAAAACAGCAACAACAATAACAACAGCAACGAAAACAACGACGACAACAACAGCAACAGCTACAACAATAACAAGAACAACAACCGCATCAACACCAACAGCAGCAACAACAACAACAACATCAATAAAATCAACAGCTACAACAACAATGTCAATAACAAAAACAACAGCAATAGCAGCTAAAACAACAACCACAGCAACAACAACAACAACAATAACAACAACAGCAATAGCAGCTTAAAAACAACAACAACAACAACAGCTACAACAATAACAGCAACAACAATAACAACAACAACAACAATGTCTACGACACCTTCACATGTTGTCTTGCCTCGCTGTCGTCGTTGTCTCTCGCTGACTCGCTGTCTCGGTCGTGGCAGCGTGCGCGGGCCGGCAACCGGGTGGGTGAGCTTGCCGGCCGCTTGACACTTACTCACACTCACTCACTAGTCTCTCTGCTGCTGCCGCCGCTGCTACGACCGCCGTGAGGGCAGCTTCTGCTGCGAGAGGCGAGGGCCGACCGGCCCGACCAGCACGAGATCGTCGTGGTAGTAGTGATGGTGATGATGGTGATGAGGGACTCTCGCCTACGGCTGCCGCTCCAACTACTTACCGACCGACTACTGCGCCTTCTACGAACGACTCCGACTACTTGTAAACGCTAGTACTACTGGTAATCATGCTACTACTGCATCAGCGGACTCATACTATATTGACATAGTAGCGAATATAGCCAGCCGGCTACCGACAATTTTGTACATATATATATATATATATATATATATATATATATATATATATATATATATATAAAATACAGATATGTATATATATAAATATACATATATAAATATATATATATATACATGTGTGTACGTGTGATCGAACATCCATGATGCTATATCTCCGTACAGGATCAGGCCATGACAGGACAGCAGCCTAAGCCAATTATGAGTCTCAGCAGCCAGCTGGAGTCGAGAGTAGTCGAAGGGCATGAGTAGAGAAGGGGCGGATAATAATAATAATAATAATAATAATAATAATAATAATAATAATTAATAATAATAATAATATTAATAATAATAATAATAATAATAATAATAATAATAATAATAATAATAATAATAATATAATAAATAATAATAATAATAATAATAATAATAATAATAATAATAATAATAATAATAATAATAATAATATAATAATAATAAGGAAACCGAAGCATTTCTCAAAGATTTGAGTAAGCGAATTCAGGAGGTCACGAACGACCGAAGAGAGGGTCAATTCTTGAGGCAAGCGTTGTCCTTGGCCATTTGCCAGAGGAAACGCGGCATCTATTTTAGGCGCCATGGAGTGAACTAATTATTTAAAAAAAACTTTGCAATAATACGTTCAGACCTCTCAACTGTAACACATCGTTTAACATGTAATAAATAATAATAATAATAATAGCGCGTTATGGCGCGCCGCAGTCATATAGTTACAGCGAGCGGTTACAAGCGAGGCGAACAGCACTGCCATCAAAAACACACCCACTAGGAAACGACAATGACTACAATCACTACGACTACTTATAATATATAAGTAGTCGTAGTGCTACGACGACTACTACCGACTTTAAACGAACTATGTGTGATTGTGTCAGATTGTGTTAGCGTGTCTCCTTTGTTGTTGCTGTTGTTGTTGATGCTTGTTGGCATTGCGATCGACAAAGTCGGCTGACCATGACCGCTGACGCCAGTCAGCAGACAGTGCCAGACAACGCCAGGCTGCATCGGTCTGAGGGGAACGATCAATGGGTTCTTCTGTCTACATCAACAGCAACAGCAACAACAATACACCAACAACACCACCAACAACATCAACAACAGCAACAATGAACATAATAACTTCAGCAACAACAAGAGCAACAAAAACAACAAAATTAACAACATCTACAACAACAAGAGCAACAAAAAACAACAAAATCAACAACATCAGCAACAGCAACAACAATAAAAAAACAACACAACACCCCGACTGAGAAGTTATGACGCAGAGGTCACGTGCCACCTGCCAGTGAGTGCCAAGAAAGAACGGTCTAGTGAACGAAGAGAACAGAGATAAACAACGCGACAGAGACAAGAGAGAGAGACAACCGGACCGAACCACTGACTCGTGGCGCTTCTCGGAAGCGAAACGACACAGAGCCGCTACTGCATCGAACTCGTATCGGCGGGCGAAATTTCATCGGTAGATCGGTAGACACGCATCTCGTATAGTCCAGGCCGCCCGGATCGGCCTCGGGAGCTGCACGCTGATGACATTGTGATCTCTTCCTCCTCACTTTCGTGTTCGGTTCGGTTCGAACCGATGCGGTAACGCGGATGCAATCAGGCCAGCCGCCACCAACAATCAAAATTCAGCCGGCTTCGACACGACGGCCATGGAAGAAGGAGGAGGAGGAGCCGAAGGAAAGCCAAGAAAAACGACAGAAAGAAAATCACACGCACACACACACAGACGCAGACAGACAGATATCGCACATAGAACCACGTCCACAACTCGACGAAATGATAAATG
>QVRM01004289.1:0-29142 GCA_003439945.1 Dermanyssus gallinae
AACAGTATGCATGTTATTGCTGTTCGCGCTGCACGCAGTGAGGTGCTTCACCGTTCTCTAAGTATGCTCGTGTATTTGCTTTTCTCTGCGTTTCTTCGTACGTTTGTGTAAACAGCGGAGACGAGCCCGTCCGACACGTCGCTCGGCCTGCACAAGCCGGTCGTGGCGTGCAAAGTATGCGGCGATAAGGCGTCCGGCTACCACTACGGAGTGACGTCGTGCGAGGGCTGCAAAGGTTTCTTCCGACGCAGCATACAGAAGCAGATCGAGTACCGCTGTTTGCGGGACGGCAATGTCTCGTGATCCGCCTCAACCGGAACCGTTGCCAGTACTGTCGCTTCAAGAAATGCCTGGCTGTCGGCATGTCGAAGGACTGTAAGTACAATCCGGAGACAGCTTTAACTTTGCTGATTGCCGGTGTTCCGTGTTGTTGTCTATTTGTTGCTCTCGTTGTTGTTGTTGTTGTTCGTACCGTGATTGCTCAACATGGTAGCTTGTTGTTGCCCCTATGGCATTTGAGCTTGTTGAATTGTTTCTGCATCATCACACTCTAGGTGTCGACGAAAGGTTGTATTTAGTAGAGATTCCCTTTCTGAGATCGAGCGAGGGTTGTAGTCGTCCAGCGAACTCATTCACGTTCTGTTTCTAACCAACGACGGTCGTCGACTGTGCGCATCGTCGTTGATGTCGAACGTCGGTGTTCGTCCGATTTTTGCGTTTCTTCTGGTTGCAGCTGTCCGCTATGGCCGTGTGCCGAAACGGTCCCGAGAACGGCAGAAGAGACCCACGTGAGTTCGTCCGACGATCAGGCGGCTGTCGCAGCAGCCGCCGCTGCCGCCAGGGAGCTCGAGACTCGCCAGCTTGCGCTCTACGACGTCATCCTAAGCATCTCGCAGGCGCACCACGCCCACTGCGCCTTCACGCACGAGAAGACGCGCGCCTCATTCGCAAACCCATCATCATGGTAACCACGCCGACTACTGCAGACTTTCCAGATATATACACACACAATATATATATATATATATATATATATATATATATATATTGTTGAGAGATTATAAAACGCAACATATCACTTATTTGCCATTACCTTCATGATCAGCTCGTATGCATTTGTGTTTACGTGTCGTATCGCTGTGTCCCATATCAGACGACATCTGAAGTGAAGCTGGAGAATGGTGTAGCGTCGACATGTTCGAGCGTCGAGTCGCAACGTGTCGAATGGTGGCAACAGCTGGCGGCGCTCGTAAACGCCCTCGATACAGGACGTGGTCGAGTTTGCGAAACGCATCCCCGGCTTCCTCGAGTTCGCGCAGGACGATCAGCTGATTCTGATCAAGCTCGGCTTCTTTGAAGTGTGGCTGGTCCACGTGGCTCGCAGCGTCCTGCCCGACGATGAGTCGTCACGAGGCGCCGTTACCTTCGCCGATGGAACCTACGTGTCACACGAGCAACTCGACTTCATATTTGACGTAAGCTACTTTAGACATGTATAGTATATACATATATATACTTTTTTGAGAATTGTGTTTCCTAATAGCCAGTTCTAATTAAATACTAAAACTAACGTGACTATTTATATATAGATATATACATTTGATTGGTCGTTCATTACAAACGGTCGTCAGTCTTTGACGGGTATATATTGCATATGTATGTATGCGAGATATATATATAATATAAGATATATATATATATGATATGGATATAATATATAATATATATATATACTATACAATGATCTATCTATATATATATATATATATATATTTATATATGTATATAGATTATATATATATATATATATATATATATATATATATATATATATATATTATATATATAACGTCTGTCGGATATTAAATCAGATTGCTTAAATTAGTTGGCCATTTTTTTAAAGCTTCTAAGAAGTTTAATTTATGGTAGGACAATCGTCTCTTTATTTGATCATATTATTAAAAAAAGGAACGTATGCCGCTTATACGTATCAAATATTTACTTGCATTTCTGTTCAACAGACGGAGTTTTCGACATCGATGTTTAACTTCTTCACAACGTTCAATGGACTTAACCTCAACGACACCGAGATTGGACTTTTTTGTGCTGTCGCTCTTCTAAGCAATGGTAATTTATTTTAGATATAACGCTGTAAGGTCGCCAAAATATAAATACTGCGTCTAATCAGTATATAAAACAAACCGCTCAAAATATCTGTCGTTGCTACGCCATAGTTTTAGATTTATGATACATATAGAGCGGTCGTGACTTGGCTGCAGACATTACGAGACAATGTGTATGCTGCTGGCTCACATCATCTCTGAGTAACTAGAATGACTCAATGACCCTTTCTCTAACAAGTTCGCTCTCATTTTGTTTGTGTCCTTGTGTTTGCTTTTTTGTTGTTATTTCTGTTGTTGTTGTTATTGCTGCTGGCGCATTGACACGTCCGGCGTCTGGCTCTTATCGTTTTCGCTGGCTGGGGCCGGGACAGCTTTCTCAGAGAGGACATCGTTGTACGACGTCAAGACGGTCGAGCAGTGCCAGGCAAAGCTGGTCGAGGCGCTCAAGCTACAGGTGTTGCGCAACCACACCGGTGACCAGCAGCTGTTCAGCCAGCTCATCGGGAAGCTGCCCGAGTTGCGGCAGCTGGGCAGACGGCACGCTGACCACCTGCAGTGGTTCCGTGCCCGCTGGGAAAGCCTGCCGATGCTGCAACCGTTGTTTGCCGAAATCTTCGATATACCCACGCCCGCCACCGGTTAGCGACAAATGGACACCTCCGCCTACAGCAACTGGGATGATCATTATTCATTGAGCAGCAGCAGCAGCAACAATAACAACAACAGCAGCAGCAACAACAACAATAACAACAACAAAACTGGACACACCATGGCGACAACGCGGCGACGACGACGACGACGACGACGCCGACTCCAATGACAACAATACCTTTCGATGACACGATCATGGGTGGTTTATTATTCTAAATATGCTCCTCTCAATGTATCTATATTTCTATTTCTCCTTAAATTTATCCATACCTCTATCTACACTTTTATCATCATTTGAAATCGTCGCCGCTCGTCCCTAGTCGCGAGCTGATCTGAGTAATGGCCAGACCACGCCACCTTAATATAGAGTACATCGTCTCGAGAGGTCAGTCACTCAGCATAACCATCTTACTATCATCATCATCACCAAGAAAAACTACTGTTGCTACTGCTATTATAGTACATCACTCTGTAGCGCTGCTGTCGCGGCCGCAGAGACTGACGAGCGGTTGAGATTAACCGCTACACAATTGTGATTGTTGTAATGTTAGATTTAATTAATAATGTAATTAATAATTATGGTGGCTTTCTGGCGGCTTTCTTAGAGATGGCTGCTGATGTCGCGATGGTACTGATAGTTGAGATAGGTTGGTTGGTGATGACGATGATAGGCTCATGAGACGATTATCATAGAGTGGAAATGTGTGTGCGTGACACCAGCGCTCATTGGAGTGGAGCGTAGTTGTGAGTGATTTGTTGTTGTTGTGGTTAGGACTGTTGCTTCTGCTCGACTATTGTTGTTGTTGTGTTATCTTCAGTGGTGTAGCGCGTTTTCGTTCGTTTTGTAGCTAACAGGTGAGATAGAACGGGGCTAAGGTCATGAAGAGATGAGAACGATAACATGGATCTAATATAATCACTAAATTAACACTAGTATAATGAATTGCTGGATGAACACGGAGAACATGAACACCGAGTGTATCGAGACCAATATACATATTGACAGAGACGGTGGCTACCGAGCAAAGTTAGTAATGCATCAAAAAGCACAGCGATGTAGACGTCCGGTTGACATGTGGTCATTGTAACACCGATAATGAACGAACAAACAAATAATCCGCTTGTTTATATATGCTACGTCTAGCTAGAGATTCGACTATGGATCTTCTCATGACAAAGAGCGGGAAAGTGTACCTGAGTCTGCGAGTGAGGGTGAAGAAAGAAGAAATGAGGCAAATGCGGGAAGACAAATCGGGCCCAGCTCGATGGTGATAGTGTGCGTGTTGCGCAACTCGAGACGCGGAATAGCGTGGAATGTCCATGTTTGCCGCCTGGAAGAACACACATATACACGATGCGGTGGATAGACATTGTAATGGCACGACCCTAGAACGCTAGCAAGAGAGAGCTATTCGCAAGCGGTCAGGCGAATTGAGTAAATGCAGCAATTAAGGGCGATTACAGACATTATCGAATACAAAAGTCAACGAGATGATAGAAGGAGATAAAGAGACAAGGGTAGACCGTGGTTAAATCGATACCGGCCACTGATATGGCCACACGAGTGAAAAACCATGGACGTATCGGTAAAACGCTGGTCGCCAGTCAAACCAGATCACTCGCTCAAGATTTGGCTATATCGAACGTTACGTGTTTGTATCCGGCCATGGCTTTTCGGCAACGCGTGCGTTTCAGAATGAATAGAAAACTATAAAGAAGCAGGCCAAAACCTAGTTGTTGTTAGTCTCTACAAGCCTCGAGCAAGACCGACATGTGGGTGTCATTTCTTGAGATGATGTGTTGTGTTTAAAATCGAGACTCAGTGTAAATATTCTGCTACCTACCTACCTGTGCTCAGCCCGGTACCAGTTAAACAAGTTGTCCAGGAAATGCTTTGCATTCTCGATTCGAGTTAGAGCCCAGTTGACCTTGACTATTGCCTGAAGACACGACAAGGTGTTATATTTATATCTATTAAGTAATATCCGTTCTACGACCTATTTAAAATCAAAGTCCATCGTTGAATACAGGTGCTCGTTTGGCGACTTTTTGTTCAAAACTCTTGTTTTTTGGCTCACTACGTTTCTGCATTGGTTGAGTGATGGTTGCGATTAAATGCTAGCAAAACAGCTAGTGGCCCGCCGTATTGAGTCAATTCAGGACTACATATAAATATCGCCTCGTTGTTGGATGATTGACTCAGCGAGCGTCAGTGTTGGCTCCTATTACCAGGTGGCCACTGAACATCTAAGTCATAAGGACCCGTTTTTACCTATTTGTTCTCGCTAGTGTAAAACCGGGTTCACAGTTTCGTTGAACGTGGTCGGGAAAACAGCAGGCGCTTCTAGCCAACCTGGCGTCGACCTGGCGAATGGTACAGATTGGAAAAGTCAGAGCGGTAGAACATGTTTGCCTTGCTAGGCAGATGTACCCAGTTAACCGGTGCGCATATGACAAGGAGCATCATGTGGAGAGATTGCCGCTTCGACTCTTTTGATTGAGTTTAGTTTAATGCTCTAGTAGCGTATGTCCTTGTTTTGGGTGTACCGCATAGCAACCCGTGCATCCATGTACAAAACACGATTCATTCAAGAACGGCAAAACGTTTTGCTAATTTAGTCATAGCTGGCTAGCCAAAATTTTGCTTTGCGTTGCTTTTTACATCGTCTGACCACGTGCATGCTGGTTCGATGCTGACCTTTAATCACAGGACGATCAAAGGTTCGTGCTCTGATCTTCTGGCATCGTTCTTGACCCTTGAGCCTTAGAGTCGGCTCCTGTACGCAAAGCTAACGTTGAGAGATTAAGATTGTCAACCCATCGCCGCCATTGTGAGACCTCGATCGTACCGTGTTTACACCACACACACACACATACAGATGCGCACACATACACTTACAATGCATTGTAAATACCATTACGACTCTTCTTTTTTTACACTGCTCTAGAGGATGATCCCTGATGGGCGAATCTTAGCCAATTGGCATTTGAGTAGCAGGGAAGCGACGATTTAAGAAAGCACACGACATGGCATTCTCGTTCTCTTAACAAAGTCCAGCCTACGAGATTTGAAAAGGAAGAAAGCAGTACGTCACCGCCGGATTTGTTGCACATGCGCGAAGTAAGGTTGTTGGGTGATCTGGAGTAGTTTGCAAAAGAGAGTGCATATTGACTTGACATATGTAGTCATACGTGTTAACATGACTGGGCTCAAAGCAATTACTCTTGCTCACCCACAAGGCATGAACATTCCGCACAACCCGATAGCTAGCCGCCGGCGGTCAGATCATCCCATTGTTTTGACGGCGTCACAGCTTGCCGGAAGATGGAATCAGAGTGCCTTAAAATGCATAGAACATATAACATCTACGATGGATAGCTAATGTAAAATGTTCTATGATAACTGACCAAAATCACGCGGTGTACATACTGATCGTCTGACTTATGATAGTCTGAAAAACGGATCATCATCAACGTTCATCGCTCCGTCCAGCTTTCAAATAGTATAAAATGTGTACGCATAATTAGTAATTGCAACGCTTTGTTTAAAGGACGGAAGTGTCGTGTGCTAATTCCTATAGAATTCCAACTTTTATACACTAGGCAAACGTGCTGTGATAATCATCATTATGATATATATGCAAATATATTTATATATATATATATATATATGCACACGAACATTATATTATCCGCATACAAACAGGACCACTACACTATATATATATATATATATATATATATATATATATATATATATATATATTACTAATGTTATTATTATTGAATGGCTCCGACTTAACTAGTTCCGACTGAGCACATGTGCCGGGTTGGGCGAAAGTGACTGCAGGCGACTCTAACGCACTGAGTCGCGGATTTGATCCCGGCGTAACATATGCCCATTTTCGATGCAATCTTTCTTAAGGCTTGGCGATTTGGGCTAGAATTGTGCAAACGTAATAAACTAAAGTGCCAGCCTCTTTCTTTGAAAAATTCGAATTACTGTAATAATAATATAAATCGAACGATGGCCATGTACGAATGAGGCAGTAATGAAGTGGATTGATAAAATGTCATACCGAGATCTTCCACTGTGAACAGAGCCGAAAACACACTACAACGAAACACATTGACTCATACTAACGGAGTCTGTTATACGCTCAAGAATATGCATCGTCAATGAAATCAGATTCGACATAATTCGACACAATTAAGAGTCCGTAGCTTTTTGCAAATATATATATATATATATATATATATATATATATATATATCGAGTAAATACTCAAGGGAAATCACCGTAGTGGACATTTTATTTCTGTCGGTCTCTTTCTCGCTCCCTCTTCTATTCCTCGCGTCTTCTTCTGCGCGATTTCTAGTTCTAACAGCGAATTGCGTTGTAGACCAACGCCTCGGTCTCGAGCAGTCGAACTGGGTCATGTCATTTGCCATTCCCACGCCAACCGTGGGATCTACATCGCCTGTAGGATAGTCGAGAACGTAAACAGTGAACTTGGCCTTACACGGAGAGCCTGTTCTGCGTACGCATGAGTCGGAGCAGCGATGACAAATGCTGGTTAAGTTGAACGTATGATGATAACGATTACATGAAGAAGAACAGTCTTAATCATATTGATGGTGTTAACATTGGGTGTAAATGCATGTATAAACTGTGAGGCGGTCTTGATGGTGAGCGCTGCGACTGGTTGAATGAATGATCGAAATAGCGCCCAGCGTTAGTCGGCGAGTGGCAAATTAAAGTGCGGCGACGTTGAAGTCTTTGACAAACACGTTGCATTTTACTATACCATGGACACGAATTATAGGCCTGCGGTGCAACGGCTCGTCATGTTGTACATAGTATCCAGCGGGTTTCCGTTGTATCCAATAAAGGCGTTATGAACATATATAACAGGCGTTAGACGGAGCGTAGAATAGCAAGAAAGTACAAGGAAAGAACGATACATACTGTCTTTGAATAATGTTATATATAGTTAGCATAGTTATTAGTGACTGATGTATGGATAGGCTTTCTTTTTTGTAATGATAACCCAGCTGGTTATCGATATTGATTATAAGTAATGAATACGTTATTTATTTGATTACAGCAGTTATATTGATAACCTTAAGTATATTATGATTATTAATTAATTCAAGTACGACTGAGAGTCGATGACCGTGATGACACTAAACGTACCTCTAGTTCATTATCTAACAACCGAGTGTTTTTTGTAGAGTAAACGAAGCTGGAAGAAAAAGCTCGTTTTGCTAAAGCTAAATTATAACAAAGGCCGTACAGAAAAATATATAATAAATGAGACTTAACAATAACACAAAGAAACGTCTTGTTATCATTATATATATATATATATATATATATATATATATATTTTTTTTTTTTTTTAAAGCCAAAAGCACTTTTATTCAAGGGCCATATATGCTTAAATGTATACTAATTAAAATAATATATTTAACATCTGAACATAATTAAAGTGTGGCGAGAAGATCTTACCCCTAGGTCACCATGGCTTATACTGCATCCGCAGCTTAGGCGGTAGTACGAGACACGCTGCTTTGCTAGTACGATACCCTAGCCCGTGCTCTAAGATCTTCTGGCTACCCTTGTGTTCTTGAACCCGCAGGTTTGTATACAGACTGTCAGAAAACCTTCGAATAGTACAAATATTCTGAGCCTGTTAGACCTACACTGCGGCAGCGGAGCTCGTACTCTCTCAGAAGCTTCTCTCATTGACGTCGTGCTCTATGAAGAGAGGGAGGCAGAGATTCAAACACGCTGCTCCCTCTAACGACCGTCTGCTACGAATGTATGATTTATGAAATAAACGGACTTATCAGTCGTTGTACCCAACCGCCAAGAACGGCTTGTTCACTCCCGTAAATAGCACATAGAAATCCACTAATTCGCTTAAACAAAGGCTCCCCCGAAACTCTACACAGACCACTCCCGTCGACCTGATGGGATAGCCCTAACAGCTTTTGAGAGTGGGAAGACACTCGTCTGGGACGCTACCGGGACTGTCTCTTCATTCGCTATCATTGGAACGTGCAACGTAGTAACGCCACGGCGGTGCTTGGCACTTTGTCCAGGTGGTCGACACCAGGCTTGGACCTAGAGCTGATGTAGTTTGTCGTCACGTTCACTGGGGGACAATTGCTTACACCCTGTTATGAGTTATATAACGGGGTTTCTATATATATAAAGGCGAGCACTGCCGAGTGTGCAAACGTATTGTAATTGATGAATAAATCATCACAATATTTTCTATATATATATATATAACATATTGTGTAAGTCGGTGCAATCGGTTGTAGCTATAACTAACGACGAGATACGTCTAAACAATTTACTTGTTATCAACAGTAAATGGAAAAATATACACATCTATATACAAGTAACCGGTAATTTTTTGAGCAAAGAGCTCTTGTCACTAAGGCTGTACGTATAAAAAAAATATATATATATGTACATGTATACGTAATATATGTGTATGTGATGCAACATATGCAAATATATATAATATACATATATATAATCGAAACAGTGCGGACGGTCTTTGTCTCTCTTTACAAGAAGTAGGCAATGTTCTAAAACCGCCCGTTTTCTCAGCAATAAGGCTGTCCGGGCTTAAGATTGTTCCGGGTCTGATATATGGTTTTGAGAGGGTGTGGAACCACATAGCGACGAATTTTAGCCAGCTTGAGCCAGAGAGATGTTTTTAATTTCACCGCTTTTTGCACCTCAGGTCAGGCTGTCCGCCAGCTACTGAAAAAAAACTGGCTAAGGATAAAGATGCCGGCCACAGTACCTTACGAATGCTTTATTTCGGAGTGGGAAGCAAAAGTATAAAAGGCCAGACGAGAAGTTGGGATGGTTTGCTCCGGCATGTGACAGTCGCTACGTATACACCAGATACAGAGTGTATTATGAAAACATTATTAAATGTACAAAATACTCAATGTGAGTAAAATAAACAGAATTAAATATGTATGCTGTATTTTACTACCCGATACATATGTATACCTTAGATGCAATTTCGTCTAGCCCGGTGGCGTGGTGCATTCCGCCTGCGCCTCGCAACCGGAGGTTGCACATAGGTGCGAAAGTCGACTACATGATAGCGATATTTTAATTGATAAACTGCATCTTATATTTTATTTACTTAAATTATGTCCTGTATATTCAAGCTGAGTGTTTTTATCATACACTCTATTAGGTTTTCTTGATAATTCTATATGTCCTTCGCGCTCTCTGCGAGAGAAGTGTCGCCACAATTTTTGTTCCAGTGGTGTGCGTTCCACTGCATGGTACTTGGGACACCTCTGGTGACAGAACTGGCATGTGCACAACTCATGCTCCTAGTGAAAGGCAGCGTTTGAACATAGCAGGTAGTGAATACCATGCACTGTGTACCTAGTGTGTACGTGGCGAATGTCACATGAAGGACCATCCAAGGCATTCAATTCGTCCAAACCTCCGACCTCCCGTCTAGCCTGTTCGACTTTAGCTTCCCACTCCGAAATAAAACATTCGTAAGGTACCGTACGCGAATTTTTCGGTAGATGGTGCACAATACTGCTTCTTGCTCGGGAAGACAAATAAAGGACGCGCTTCATGTATAATGAAAAACACCTCCCAAGCTGGTTAAAATTCGCCAGCGTGAAATGGTTGTACACCCTGTCAAGACGGTACATCAGCCTTTTTTGCCTGTGAGTACTATTATATTAGCTACATCCATTTAGTAATCAATCATATGTTCACCTGACGTGCAGCCAGACAATGTCTTAACAAGGCGGCTTCGTAAGCTTCATTGCCGATCAGCCTTTTTCGACCCTTTATTCAGTAAATAAAGGCGTTTTCTATTCTGTTCAGTGAGATTGTCTACTTGATGTTGTAATCGCTCCGATTTAAGTGTTACGTTGCAAATAATGCTTGGAGAATTAGTCGATATGTGTGACGAAGGTGTGACGAGGGATCGTGGGTGATTATCAAGCAAATAAACACTTGGCTCAAATCAATTGACCATTATCCCGCACCTACTTTTCCTTTTAAACAGACAGTATAGATAGAACTTACGATGTTTTTCGGTCTGACGGTTTTTCACTGCCCAGCCAGGTGTGACACACACCTCCTCAAACGGCCGCTTTAATTCGACCAGCTGCTCCTGGAATTACTTCTGAGGCAGTTCAATCAAATAATCTCTTTAAACTGCCCCACTGATTCATTCATACAAGAATAAAAGCTCAAAGTGTCTATTTTAGACACCATACTAGATCTGAATCGTTTATACAGTTCGGCATTTATTTCCCGATAGAATTGGTAGTTTAATAATTTACAATATCACAATATATAATTGACCATGGATGATAAGGACACACAAGTATTTGGTAGCGTCTAATATGCCATTGTCGAATGATGTACTAGACGCTACCAAATAATTAACAATATTTATCAAGTATTTATATATATGAATAAATTAGTACTTGATATATATATATATATATATATATTAGTAACATTGAGGAGGCAGTGTTTTCTATCTTCGTGTTACATTTTTCCAGTGAATAGGAATTGCCATTAGCATTACTAACATTTTAATTGTAATTTTACTTACATTACTCATATAAATTATACGTAGAAATGATGAAAACCTGGCAGTGACATCAGTCTGTGTCATAACGTCCATATACAGACTTTTCGTTCTGTCTTCAGCGCATTGGAGAACTTTTCATACAAACATTGATATAGTGCCCATATAGGAAACGGGTCCATTTTACGTAATTCCGTAGAGCCGTAATATGACCCCTCCCCCCACCTCCCCCCTTCCCCCCGCCCCACGGCGCGAGACGGCGTATCCGTAAGCGTCTACTGGGAACGGCCAACCGACACAAACAGATCGAGTCGAAAGTTCTGCGGGTCATCGGCCAATTTCAGCGCGTGTTCCAGCCGGACCGTCATTCTGCTCAATGGCTGCCCTTCTGACAGCAACGACGAACGCGTGCGATGGACTCTCGAGCAGTGATACGACGAGCGCCTTGGCCAACGCTACCGCATCACATCCGGCGGCGTCTTCCCGAAAGTGATACTTCCACCAAAAATCACGCTGGCCCATTATATCGACGGGTTTATTGTATTTCCTGCCAAAAAATAAGGTATATCAGCTTTATCACCAGTGTAGCACTAATTAACTAACACTATTACAATAGTATGAGGGAATTCGATCAAAAAACTATATCTGTCTTCGCCGAAAGCAAGAATAAAAAGCAAATCCTTTGAAACCCCCCTTTAAGTCAGGAAAGAGTGACCTCTCTTTGAGCGAACCATTTTTTTCTTTAGAATGTGAGCAGAATAAACATTTTTCAGTAGGAATTTGAGTACAACGTACGAAATGTAGAGCCTGTCGACGACTCTGACATCGTAAGTCAAGTATTTACGCTTTGCACATTTGAGTTAAATGTGTTTCAACAATTTATTTATACGATATGCGTGTGTACTAATCATAATAATAGACATACATATTTATAAATATATACATATACATATGTATGCCCTCTATTGACATTGCAGAGCCTTCTTTCAGTATCTGTATCTGTGAACGTACTTGGCTAAAATGAGAGTAGCGGCCAAAAGTCTCCAGCCCTGCAGGCAGGCTCGCCTGTCCCAGTGATCGAGATAGACACCCAGACGTTCGGCAACGTCTTGCACATCGCTCACCTCCCCGAGCTCGAGAATGGTTTCGGCGTATTCAAGTGCGAGTTCGTCACCTGGCGACATCGCCAGGACGCGCCGAATACACGCCAAACGTCGGATCGAGCTGTCGGCACTATCCGGACGCCGACGAAGGAGCTGAAAGCGACAGACGGGCCGTAACATAAGACGGCGCTGATATATGCTTTGTTTACTTCTTTCTGCTCCAATCAGACTGCTACCGGTTACAGATTCAGCAGTAATTGCTCTATGAGTTAGAAAAATGGTAATAAAAAACAATAGATGTTTTATTAAAAACGACAAACACGTGTTCAAATTATCAGTGGCCCCAGTAAGAAGCTTTCTCTACCTGTGTTGGGGCATAGAAGTCGTCCATAAGATGCAACAAGGCTGGAGTATACGTACTGCAGGGGGAGCCGTCTAGAAGCCGCAGTAACCGCTTAGTAGTGTAGGAGGACGAGCGAATTTTGTCGGGACCAACGTCCCAAATCCTACTTACCAATTACTACGGTACCCACCTGTTATGGTTAGAATTCTAAACAAACACGTTGGCAAAGGTTGCAGAGATGTTTCCGATGTAAATATGTATGTTTATATTTCTATCCAGATATTAACACACATGAGCGACCGCCTTACCTGACAATAGAAAAGAAACCCCGTCAGGTGGTTTGGATTGCGGCTGACGTACGTCTTTAGCACCTTTTCGAAGCTAAACTCTTTGTCGAGCTGCTCATAAAGCATCGCCATCTGTAGGAAGACGTCTCCGACGACGCCCGGAACGCAGAGGGCCGCTCGGAGCGACTTTCGCACCCTCGAGCGGTGTTGCTCGAGCGCTACCTCGCGGAAGCCGCGTTCATCGTCTGACAGCCGTCCGGACAGAACCTCGGGATCAGCCTGCAGCTTGGCCAGCTCGCGCATGCGGTGCAACGCGATATACCCATGAAAGATGGCAAGTGTCGGATCGGCCTTGCGACCAGCCTCACGATCGAGGAGATGATTGTCAGCCCAATTCGTCAGCGACTCAAACTCGTGCGTAAGCTAGGACGTGAATGGTTCGTACAGATAATAATGCATAAGCAATGACTTAAGTTCATTTCGTATTTATGCATAAATATATACATACATATACATACATACAAATATAGCGGTCATCTATGTACGTATGTATGAGCAATATATATATGTATGTATGTATATATATAATTGAATCATGTTTTTTTGTTTTTTAATTATTTTTATTTGCCGAAAACTTAAGCGTTGTGAAATGCAGTTCCGTAAATAAAATTAAAAAAAAAAAAAAAAAATATATATATATATATATATATACGGTTTACATACATATATACGGCATTACTATATGCCTGTTCATTTGTATACGCAAAGATATAGATATAAACATATATAACAATGCTGCATATAGCCTTTCGGGTAGACCCATTACCCAATGGAAAAAGGCCCGTTGCTAGGGGGGCTTTAATGTGTTTTCCACTATTGACTTTAGTTAATCCTGCTGCGTGGTACGAAGAAACGAATCTTTTTATACCAGGCCTGTAAACATTACGGCTAGCCACTCCTATACTGGAATTATACGCATTAACACTTCAAAGTGTACAATTAAATCTGGAATAGCTGATGTATCCAATAACGAAACAAATGTCAAATGTATCTTTTCCACAAAGAGACACTTTTAAGAAACGTATTTATTCAATGTGACGGCAGTTTGCTTAAATCAACGCTTCAATTTGATGCCTAATCTGCTCACAGGAATCTCGCAGAACCTGCCAAATCTATACTTCCAAATGTCTGCTGAATGGAGGCAGTGTATAGGCGTTCAGAGGACTTAAGTCTGGACTGCTAAGCCATTAGGGGTACCTATCGCAGAACATGCTCATATACCTCACCGGCCACCCTTTCATTAAACGACTGGAATGAGCAAGTACGCCAGGCTGAAATACGTATTCCAAACTATTACACACATAATTTATCCACAGTTTCAATACATTTGGCAGGACATGCAAATAAACTTGCTGTGTCACTATTTAGCCTTTTCGAAAAAGTATGGTGACATACTAATACTCCTCCTTTAGTACACCAGACGTGCACATAAACTAAAAATATTCTTTGTCTAAAAATATATATTCTGAGGCCAAAGAAAGTCAGTCATCTCTGCCGGACTTATATGGTATATGACTGAGTCCTAAGAGCTTTGGAGCCAGACAAAAGTACTGCGGGTATTCAGCTTTTATTTTTTTCAGAAAATGTCGAGCTAGAAAGATCCGCCCCACCTTTTCATATTGTGACAAATCACGAGGTACCCTATCAAGCAGATTTTTTGGAGAGTCTGAGGTGCCCGTGCAGGATATTATGCTGACTCTTGCCATTCGAGCCCAGAGTCTCCATTAGCAATGCCAGGTTGTCGTCATTCGTTGCTGTTTTTGGATGACATGCTTGTGCTCGTCTTTTTCTCACACAGTTAGGTGAGAAGAACCGAGTAGATCTGCCCAAACAAAAATGACGCTATCCGCTAGTAGATTCGATTCTTAACCCACTCTCTACTACGCGGGAAATTTCACTTTTCCAGGTCCCTTCCCACGTATAATAGCACCAAGAATCCGTCCAACGCGAAGAGCAAAAACAATATCTGATCTTTTCTGAAATTCTTTAAACGAAGTAGCACCATCAGCCATGGTTGGTCTTTGCTTACATTCTACTTGAAGCGTAGATTGACTGCAGTTATTATGACTGGTGGCTACTTGGCGCACGCAGGATAAAGCCCCAGGTTCAACATAAAGTTAGCCCACAAAGTACACTACAGAGTACAGATAAATCTGCCTCGTTTGTTTAAACGACTACGTTTCATATAAGCAGCCGCGCCAACCCATTTAATTTCCTGGCAATATATGAGAATAGCTTGGTTCACTATGTTTAAATGCGTGGAGATACCACAATCGTTTTTCCGCAATTTTTGTAACCCTAGCGTATTTAAATTCTATACACAAGTGAAGTCTCAGATGCCCCCTAGCGCGCGTACCTGCATCCACTTGTAATACAATAGTAATTCAAATTTCGAATCAATATATATATATATATATATATATATATATATATATAGTTTTGTATATAATATATATATATATTATATATATATATATATATATATATATTATATATTGGATATATCTATATATTATATGTATATATATATATCTATATCTCTCTATCTATCTATATCTCTATATATATCTCTATTATATATATGTAGATGTATATATATATATCTGTTTGTGTGTACCCTCTTCGTACTGTAGCATGAGGAGGAGAGTTTCGAGGAGAGCCGCGGTCCGGACGACCGGTTCAAGCGGTAGCGCGCAGGCGGCGAGATCAGCAAGGCGTCGCCGATCGAGTCGATGATAGAACGCGGCAAAAAGGAGCCCTCGAAGTAAAGCCTCAAAGCCGCATCCGGCATACTCGTTGTGCAGAAGCCGCGCAAGGTAGACGGTGCTCGAAACGCGTCCGTGCCGAAACGCGTAACCCATCAGGTTGACGAGACACCCGGACGAGGCTGTCATCCAGAATTGCCTACTCTGAGCTCGAGGCGTTGCGTAAATGACGCCGCCGTGAGGGCTTGTTGAGGACGTCGACGACGACGACCACGACCTGATCGAAGACGACGACGACGATGATGAAGATGATGATGAAAAAGAACACTTCCTGGCGTCACGTTTCGCCCGTGTTCGCGCACCTGCCGGCGAGCTGGACCGGGAGGACGCGTTTTCTGACGAGCCCGACGAACTGATCAGGGCTTTGGATTTGGGCACCTTCCTTCGGCGATACATCATGCAGCGATCAGCAGTCAGCAAACCGTGGCGATATGCGGTCACTCATTGATGTGGTTGCCTTCTTCGTCGCGCGAATCTCCTATTGGGAGATCGTGGGCCCGAAAATGACCTACTACAACAAAAAGCAAGACATACTGGGAAAAACAGTTTTGCAAACATAACAACATCGCGCACGTTTGCATCAATCATGGGAGGGTGATAATTGTTAGTATCACCTTGTTTTGCTAAATGCGCGTATATATGTATGTATATATATATATATATATATATATATATATATATATATATATATATATACGTGCATTTAGCAAAAGTACGAAGTAAACTTGTATATAATTTCAAAATTACATCAGCCTCAAATGAAGTAACCGTAGTACCGCTGTATGGTTTTATCTACGCTTTATATTCGTATCTCCCATTTAAACAACATGCGGCTTGTTACTGGTTCACAAACAGCTCTTTTCACACTGACGGTTTTGCATCGGACAACATAAACACACTCACAATTCATTTCATGCTGCGAAAGAGGCCGTGGCACTCGATTAGATATCATATTTCCACCCAAATGAGGCTAACACATAATGAAGTGCCGTGCAACAACAGCATTGCATTCTAATTTGCTTGCAATCAAAGCAAAATACATTCAAACAAATAAACTGCCACAACAGGACTTGGAACAGCAGATCCTGCGCGACCTCAGGTTAATAATAAGTTAATGATCACCTGATGCTGGGAGAATCTTAATGAATATCAGGTTTAGTGATATGTCTCACGTCCAACAGAGCAGCGTCGCTCGGAGGGAAGCGTACCTCGGTGACACACACCCACACAAACTTATCACGGATCAAGCATATTGCGCTTAAAAATCTACATTCACATTCACAACTAGGTCCATGAACACATAATTCCTCCAATTCCACCTGCAACTATAGTCAGGTGGCATGTTTCGATTAGTTGTCAGAAAGTTGGGCGCCATGTGCTCTGCCCGCGTAGAGCGTAGAGCGAGAAGGTCCCTCGCCCACAAAGTACGAAATTGGCACCGCTTCGAGAACAGAGGGTTTGTGTGCAGCAACTAATTCCGTCTCGTTCAAACAGTTCATTTGCTGGTTAGATTAACAGTTTCACTTGCTAGTCGTTTAAGCGTAATGATTCAACTTAAGCTATAACAATTGCTACCATTTCAGCAGTAGCCGGCTTCTTGGGTCTCCTGCATTTGTCTTTGTTACGTTATTCTCATTCTAGTAAGATTCTTGTGTTTTGTTCAGGGATCACCCGTTTTTCCTTCCCTCCAAACGGCGAGGAAACCGCGACGAGGAGGTAATAATGATACTTTCGGTATTCAATTTTGAAAGACACCGAATTCTTTCAAGTGAAGTCAAAATAGCAATACTGCACTGCTGTTCGAAGTGTTCCCCAAATTGAGCTTGTTTGCAGTAGTAGTAGTAGTAGTAGTAGTAGTAGTGCTACCGATTTCAATATTCGTCCAGATCTCTTTGTGTAGACCAACTCTACAGATGGTACGACATTAATCTTACGCGGAATTCATACGATTTTAGTACTGTTTTAAAGATATTATTATCTATCCTTGAAGCCCACAAGAAGAGCGAGACAAGGCGCGTTCGTCAGAACGATACGATTGCTCCCCCCATCCCCGCGCTCAAGAGCGAAGCTTCTATGGTAGTCAGCGATTTCAACAGCAGCAGCAGTAGCAAAGCCAGCTGTTATGGCGGGCCTCTGCTCACCGGGAGGCCCCACGAAACGGGGCCTGGCAAAGTTCGTTCGAATCCTGCCCTCTCCCATCTGCCCTCGATTGGTCGAGCCCTCGTTGTTTCTCTCTCCCCTCAGTTGGCGGCGGCGGTGGCGGAGGGTGGTGCTACATATTGTTGGGGGTACATGACATCACGTTCACCGACGAAGAGCAAGCAATCCACGAAACAGCCTGGCGGTTGCAGAGCAGCCGGAGCAACAACAGTCTGGCAGCAGCAAAGCTGTTATACTTCCCATCCGACGAACTTCACAGTAGTTAGTGTATAAATGAGTTCGCAGTCACGATTGCCACCAGTGCCCAACTTGCCTAACGACCATTCCAGCTCAGGACTTTTATGATTACCGCCTAAATTGTGTGTTAGCGTGTCAAATTGGCACAGCCAAAGTCTAACTGGCTTCGACTGATACAGTCGGACAAAGTGTCTAACAACTTCAGGGGAGAGTTTGATTCCATCATTTACCACCATCTGTGCGAAGAGCTTCATCCTAGTTGCTGTCATTGTTGTTGTTGTTGTTGTTACTATCGTTGTTGTCAAAGTCGTCGAAGTCGCTGAAGTTGTCACTACCTACCGCCTTCACAGCCTGACCGCAGCGCCATCATGAAGGCCGCCGGCTGCCTATGTTGGTCACCTCGATCACTTCTGACGGGCGGATCTTCAATTTCTCACTTTTTCCACTATTATCACTTTCGTGGCGGTCATGATACTTGTGTTCCTCAGTTTAGGTCCATCGGCTGGAAATGCTCTCAGCTGGCACGACATTCGGGTGAGTTGCTGCTTTTGCTGCTTTTATTGGTTGTTGTTGTTGGCTGTTGTTGTGAGTGCTGTTGTTGTTGTTTGGATGTTGTTGTTATATGTTGTTGTTATTATTATTATTATTATTATTGTCTGTAACGACAGATCATCGACAGCTTTGTCGTGGTTCAGCCCTGTATGTTTTGACTCTCGTTTTGTGTTCCGATGATGATGACCGACATGCGTTCATGTGTTCGATTTGACCCGGCCTTTCTGCTGGTGATACTCACGTTGGCGACAGTGCGCTGGCGTTTCACTTTGCCAGACAGAACAGCTCCCATGGGAGCAGTCACATGGCCTTCGTGTCTGTGAAAACGTTTGTAGAAAAGTTTTAAGGCGGGTAGATACAAAACGGGAAATTAATAAGGTAGCACAAAGTGAGCCCGCTCTAACTTAGGGAAAAGTTGAAGTTTAGATACACGGAAGGGCACACGTACGCAAGACTGGGTTTTGGAGCGCGCGCTGAAACATTACTACCAAGTCTCCACGTGCCTGGGGCGGTCGGCAGGAGATGTGACGGCAGAAACACCTCTGTGTACCACCTGTTGCCTTCAAAGTGCAGAAATACAAGCGTAACAAACATATATATATATATTTACAGACCTGCCGCGATCGGTAGGTGTGTATCTGGGGTTCCGCAGGGCTCATGCTTAGGCCCCCTAATGTACACAGTATTTGTACAGTATCTCGGGGCAATGCTTCGAGACATTGGTGTTACATATAAGCTGTATGCAGACGATCTTAATATCTATGTTAAGGCAAAAAAACGACAACAACGTCGCTATTCTACAGAAAGCGATTGATACCGTATCCTTATGGGCAGAGGAAAACCGCATGCAGATATCTACTTCCAAGTCTGCCGTTCTCAAGACAATGCCAGATACTATTCAGTATATGCTAAATGGCCAACCCATTACTGAAGTCTCACGCTACAAAGACCTCTGGATAATCTTCGACCGCCAAATGAAGTTAAGACCTCACATGGCTGAGATTGTCAAGGCCGAGTCTCGAATGTGTAATCTCATAGTGTGGTCTTTTATTATACAGGACCATAATGTGAACTTAAAGCTGTATCAAACCTTAGTGGTACCAAAGTGGACTTATTGCTGTCACGTATGGATGCCATTCTATAAAAGAGATGTTGACTTTTTGCAGAGCGTGCAGGATAAATTTGTGAAACGAGTTGCTTGTCGGTGTTGTCTACCACGCGAGCGTATCACATTGCCTAGTGTTAGCGAATACCAATCCCATGCCGATTACCGCATGTTTAAACAGCTAGCGCGTCAGCAACTTATTACTAGGTATTTTGTTCTAAGACCAAATAATGTCCGGAGCGGCGTCTCCATCCACCCCCACGAGATTCTTCGTGTGGAGGTGGTGAACAACTAATTTGCCTAGAGGATTGCACGTCGTTCATAGATTCGAAACGACTTTGCTTCTATTGTAATACCCCTTTTTCAATAAAGGTGTATATACAGGTAGTTCCATAAGTTCTTAGAATGAAAACCAAGAATTTCCAAATCATGTTTTTAAATTTATCTTATTCGATATACTCCCTGAGAAGCTCAATACACTTTTCCCACCGAGATTTCAGAGCTTTCATACCTCTTGAGTAAAATTCCGCGTCGTTAGACTGAAAATAGGCATTGACAGCAGCCTTAACCTCTTCATTGCTGGAAAAACGCTTTCCACCGAGACTATTCTTCTAAATGTTCGAAGAGGAAATAATCAGAGGGGGCCAGGTCTGGAGAATAGGAAGGTTGTTCAATAAGTTCGAACCTCAGTTGGGCCAGTTTTGCCGATGCTTGCCGGGACTTGTGTGCAGGAGCATTGTCCTGGTGAAACAGACAACCTTCTTCTGCAAAGCGGGCCGTTTCACGATGAGTTCTTGCTAAAGGCAGTCAACAGTCTTGCATAATATTCTCCTGTGATCGTTTTACAGCTCTCAAGGTAGTCGACCAGCATTATTCTACGTTGGTCTTAAAAAACTGTAGCCATCACCTTTCCGGTCAATGCCGTTGTCCGCACCCTCTTCGGAGGTCCTTCATCAGGTGCACACCATTGGCAAGATGCTTCTTGGGTCTCGGGAGTGTAGTGATGAACCCGGCTTTCATCGACGGTCATGAATCTGCACCAAAAATCCGACAGATTGTTCGACATCTTGGCCAAATTTCGCTGTAAAGCCAAAACAGGCGCGTCTTTTTGGCCTTGGTTGAGCAAATGCGGCAGCCATTTTGCTCTAAGCTCTTTCATCTTCAAGTTTTCGTGTAGGATAAAATGCACACTGCCTAAACTAATCCCTAATGCCTCCGCTATTTCCTTAATGTTCATTCGCTTATCTGTGCCAAGAATTTTTCGCACTTTCTCTACGTTTTCCTCATCAGTTGCCGTTTTTTGGCCTCCTGGACGTAGTTCATCCTCGGTGCTCCTGCGACCTCTTTTTAACACATTAATCCAGTTGGAAACAGTGGCAAAACATAGCGCAGAGTCACTGTACGTCTCGTCTAACTCAATTTTACTTGGATCGCATTCCAACCTTTGAAATAAAAATGCTTGATAACCACTCGAAACTCTTTTTTCTTCATTTTTAAAAATCACGCCGATACGCTGCACGGGAAAAGCTATCAAACGAAATCGCAACGGCCAATCACCATAATATTTTGAGTGCTAGCAGTCGAAAAGTTGCAGTTCCTATTAGCGGTGAAAGCGCGCCAAAATTCGAATTCTAAAAAGCTCATTCTAAGAACTTATGGAACTACCTGTATATATATATATTTCCTGTTTGAGCAAAGACAGTTGAACTGTACAAACAGTCCTTTACGAGAAGATTATATTGACTTGGAGAAAAATTAGTGGCAATAACTTTACGCGCATCGATTCATTGGCGTGTGTGTAAATAGATAATATTCTAGTTAATGTGTATATTGCTAAATTAATACGAATACGTTTAGTTATTTTGTGTGTGACTAAATTCAAGTTTCGCATACATATATATATATATATATATATATATATATATGGTGGCATAATTCCCAAAGACAGTAAGAATTAAAACTGCAGTATGCTTAACCAAGTGCCACATTTATGCGTATATAATTTTTGTTTCAACACACTGTGTGTCTTAGCAGTGCAGACTTTGCCAGGACAGCGTGTTTATGATTTGTGCGGCATTTTTACTAAGCTGAAATCAATCTGGACCGTATTGTTTTATTTATATTTAAATGTTTGTAACGGACTAGTGGAACGGGTAGTGATGGCCTAAAGGGATGCACATAAGAATAGTTTCTGCTTAAGCCATAAATAAGAAGAGAGATAGGCATTTTCTGAGATATGTTTTCATTGATCCTTTTATGGGACTTCGATTAATTCGAACGTGACGACCATGACGCACAGGTGTTCTACTCACCTGTGCGTCATGGTTAGTCGACCATGACGCAAATTCTCCCCAAAAAAAGTTCTACCCAGGCAAATTACATTGGAGCTTTCACCCTTAGGATGGCACGCTATATATGGTCACTCACCCAAAAGTTACGATGTCATTGTTCCCCTTGGTTACAATGGGAATCCTGTTTAATTTAGTTATATGCGATGTACGAATGCTTAATAATTCTTATTATCTCAATATATTTGAATTATTTCTTATTCGTTCATTACATATATGTATATATGCATGTATATATATATATATATATATATATATAAGTGCCTATGAATCTAGTCCTGCATGTTAGATGTATATAATATTTGTTATATATACATTACACCTAGAATTGTCATGTTGTATCAAAATGCACGTACGCATCAATAAATGTGGCTTGTTTCGCGCCGCTTTTCCACCTTAGTAGGCCTGCTATTGATTATTTAATTGGTATTCGTGTATTATGGGCTATATACTCAAACGGAGAATATTGTCTGCATTCGTTTTGTCATGACTATTAACATTTTAACATGCGTCGTAATGGTAGAGATAGTAAGTGACTTCCACTCGGGCGTAAGATGCGAACCAGCTACCCATGCGCGCTATATGTTTAAGCGATCATACTATATATCAGTAACGCTGATCATGGTGTTGCGTGTGGGTTGCCAGACTTACATTAGATGTACTGACTCCAGTACAATAAGGCGAATATTGCCGACCCGCCCTTTGGAAGCCTTGGTACACGCTTAACGTATCACTCTATCAGCTTGTCTAGCTTTTTTTAAATTCAGGCTCAGGTGTTGAAATATACTTCTTGTCGATATTGACAGCATCGCACGGTAGATTTCGCGGCCGACTGAACTATATGATGGGCGATCCATGTGCTCTATAGGCCGTACGTACATACTCGTGTCGTAGACTTTTAGTCCTACCCTAAGAGCGTGATTCTCCTTCATATATGCATACAATGTCCAACGGATGATGATCATACACTGGCGATTTCAGTCACACGGTCGCGTTTCGCTGGTTGTGGCGTCTGTGACGGCAGTTGGAACCTACTATTTGACCACATCACAGCAAAACGCAGTACAGCGCCCCGCCATTGTCGTTGTACAGCAAGGAAACAGCCGACCAGCTTCGGGAATCAGCAGAACAACCTGCATTGTCTGTGGTGGCACCTGAGCCAGCTTTGTCATTCCAACAACAGCAACAACAACAACTACTACAACAGCAAGAACAACAACAACTACTACAACAACAAGAACAACAACAACTACTACAACAACAAGAACAACAGCAACAACAACTACTAAAACAACAACAACAGGAACAACAGCTACTACTGGAACAACAACAGCAACAGCTACCGCTACTCCCTCTGCAATCTCGGCAATTGAAGCAGCCTGTGCTTTTCGAAGGCAGGAGGGAAAACGACGCTGTGACTGCCGAGGGTCGCGGCTGCTCCAACCACGACTGCTCCCGTCGGCGAATCAACTGTTCGCGCTGGTTCGGGAGTAGGTTTTTCCTTTGTTGTTGCTGTTGTTGTTGATTTGCCTACATGTATTACGACAGAGACAGCAAGACGGAAGGAGACAGGCGACAGAGCGGCGATAAAGACGGGCAGGGCTTTTGCATGGCACGACGGCGCAGACGCAACCTTTACCACCGCTACGCGAAACGCTCAATGTTGGTTCAATCGGTGTTTGCAAACAAGACTCCGTCAGCTATATGCGTGTGATCGACGTAACGTCAAAAACGTTACGTTATTATCTCGCCGGTTGCCTTTCAAATGACGATGATATGAACGGCTGATGATGATGATGAAGATGGTTATGGTGATGGTGATGCTGATGAGGGCTTTCGTAAGCGTATTAAGGTCGTCGCTGTGCTGGAGAAGAAAGACTACGACGACAATCTCGTAGATTCGTACATTAGGGCCGATTGACCGGACTCCAAAACTGGCTTCGGATGCCTCTAGGCTAAATGCTAGCCGGTGGTGGTGGTGGTGGTGGTGGTGTTGTTGTTGCTACTGCTGCTGCTGCTCATGCTGCATCGAGGAATTACACTGGCTTGCGTGGATGAGATTATGCAACGGATTCGTCATACACGATTTGGGTGTGGTCGTGTGTATGTGTGTGGGTGCTTATGGGCCTTTTCAGCTCTAACGTTATGCGAAACGCTTCTGTGGTGAACTTCGGCAGATGAGAGATATTTATTTGTATCTTGCTTCTCAGAAGCCTGCTTTGCGACCCCTCACATCGCACTAGTGCAGAGGTGGTGCAGATCCCTTCAACTGGGCACTGGCTTTCCGAGATGCTGGGTTGTGGAATCGGGTGCGGTTTGTGTTGAAAGCAGCAAGTGTTACGTAGCAGTGTTCACTAGGCGAAAGGGAGGAACCGACACGTCCATTTCGTTTTTCTACTGATCAGCATAAGACAGGCGTGCTAATCTTAAAGTTAAGATCGTTTCGGTTGGATATGTGTGATAACGGAATCGAACTCGCTGTTCATATACGTTTTGTCAAAGTCAATTTTTCTGATTAAAGAGCTCATATCCGGCGGTGAATTTCCGCTGGTCGTGTTTTCACTGGCGGCTTGCAGGAGTTTGGATGGATAAGAGAAGTGAGCTTTTCGTCGCTCCATTGAACAGAAGTTGGGCGTAGCTTTGCAACACTTTCTTGCGCGCAAAGAACGACAGTCACACGGAAAGCGGCGAAATTCGCGTGTAATCGTTACGCAAACGAACTTTGTGCAGGCACCTAACAAAAACGCCGACGTTGTCATTTATGTGTGAAGTAATTGCTTAGGCAGCTCTACAGTCGTAAGAAAATTCTTAAGCGACGGTTTGTTGTACCAGCATTGAAGAAATGGCTTTTGGTTCTGCTTTAATCAGGAAAAGCTTCTAGTTGGTATGAAACTGTGCTAGATAGATGTTGCGTGGTCTTATAAACCCGTTGTATATCTGTGCCTGCTATACTTTTCGATCAACTACATTCGACGATAAGAACTACTAGCGATCGACTAACAAGGAGATTTGTTGTTGAAGCGCGTGTAAATTTAAAGGCATTTCATACGAATACTCGAGGACATAAGAGAAATTGGTCAGTATTGAAGGTTGCGCCAATAGACTGAGCTAAGGTAACGGTTCGCTTGATTACTGACTATGCGTAGGTATTGCATTAACCTTAGATAAATTGCTTGCTTGTGTCCCATTGATCCTCGGAATGAGTATATCAAGCTCCTTTTTGCTCTATTGACTGGAGCTGGGTGGCGCTTAGGTGCGTTAATTACGGCTTTTCCAAAGCGCCTCTTTCAGCCGTAGCCCATCACAGTAAATTATCCTGTGGTTACCGTTCTGCATTGTTACCACATATGTTCGTTTGGCACTTGCACTGTGATAAATTCGTTTTCCATCGACTTCGGGTTAACGAATGCTTAATCTCCTTCGCTACAAATATGGCTTGAATTGGTTTCTACTGTTTTAGGCAGTTTGTAGTCTCGAACGTATGATAGATTCGACGAATAACACGCTGTATGAATAAGCACAATAAAATTGTATTTAAATTTGTAATTTTCAATCTTTGGTCTTGTGACCGTTTTTGTCATTGCCGTTACTTGCTCTGCTTATGCACGATTATCGCATGTGTGATTGAGAGCTGTTTAATTCTCTGTGCAACACGCGATCTGTCATGCATCGCCGGAGGATGTCTTTCAGTGAGTGATGGTGAAATTATAAAATGTATTATATCGATTTGGTTGGGCATAGTTTTAGATGAGATGAGTATGAAAGTGCGATTTCGAGAGACCATTTGTTTAATGGCATTAAACATCACGGCCTATTCCACAAAGATGTCCAACGTTGTTGGCCTGAAAGGAGGGTATCGTATTGAAGGAACAATTTACGGGAATCGAGAACCTGAGATCACTTATTCTTTTTTTTCAAGCTCAAAGCACATGCGCATCGAACGGGGTCATTCTGGTACCAAAACCATGATGGCTTGGTTTCGCCATTGACCAATTCGTTTTCTTGCATTCGCACATTTTCATTGGAAACTATACACAATATATATATATATATATATATATATATATGCTTGTTTTGTTTAAATTAGTAGCTTCACGTACAGATCGTTTAACGTACTACAATAATTACATAAAATAATATAGGGGATATATATATATATATAGCACGAATCTTTCAAATTCTTGTGTGTGGAATTTTATCGATGCGCCTTATCTTTTCAGCCTTGCCTAATTTGCACATTGCTTGCTGTCGTCGCTAACGACTTGAATAGTGCTTCTGCTATTGCATCGGGAGGGGGCAACTGTAGCCCTGTCTGTCTACTCTATGCTTACAATGTTGTGGAGTTCTACTCGGTCATGGGGAGACGCATTTCTCTGTCGTGGCGGGGGACGCAAACGTGCGTGATTGTGTGTCTATGTAACGCCATGTGCTAGCCGTGCATGTAGGCTCAGATGCTTGTCTTTGCCCGATGGGTGGGTGATGCAGGCCAACGATTGACGACGACGACGAATTGTATGACGACAGGTATGTGGGTCATTTCGTTTTATTTGTTGATCTTTTTCTTTCGTTAATACAAATTACCTTATTTTGAATTTACTGAGCTACACAAGGACTAAACCTAATTTGCATCTGCCTGCCTTTATTGTTCGGCGTGTCAGTATCGTCGAATTGGCGACTCATCGCATCGACCGCACGCTCGATAGGCGCCCCGTTCTAACTGCTCAATGCAACGAACAAGCCAAGCACAGATAGACAGTGTGTCGTAATGTCGGCGGCAGTTAGACGTAGCGATGTCAGCTGAATTTTCATTACATTTTTGCTTTTTCGCCGCTGCATAGGCCTGTAAGCAGATGCCACCACTGAACGCACATTCACACTGTCACAGCCGGATTGCCGGTAGGCGGAGCTCAGTTGACATTCGCTTCTGCGCAGAAAATGTCGTTAGTGTGTTTTTCATTTGTTAACTGCTGGTTTACGGTTGCAATAGAGCGGTGAACTCGTGCTTCAAGCACCTGAGCCACTTACACAGAACGTAACATGAGGCATTTAAACGGCCCTGCCAAATGCAGATTATTAAATTTGCTGAAACAACGACCCTGTTTAACGCCAAATCTCGTAACACGCCAGAAAATTTCCTCGGGTTACTCTAATTTACTATATTCGTTTTGAGTTAAAGTGTGCTTTTGACCAGGCGGCTTACGCTCGTCTTCCCGCAAAGGGTGCACTCGCTTCTCGAATCATTCTAGGTTTCGGCAATCCCAACAAACTATGCGATAATTTTGATAATGCCTTTTATGTCTTGCCTTTCCTACAGAGCCCAAATGCGCCTTCTTTATTTGTGCTATTTTCTATCGACATTAACAAATACAACAGAAGAGATTAAATTCGTTGGATACCATGGTTTCCGCCGCCGTTTTCATAATTTTGTTTATTAATGACTCTAAAGTCTAGAATACATATATAATTATTTTGTTCTCCTCAAACTCATGTAATGTTTTTCGGGATATTGAATGTATGTTTACGACTGCTAGTATTCTTCTATTCTTTGATTTCCACTTTCAAAAATGTAATTTACGTCAAGCGAGCACAATTACCTGCTTGAATACTCCTTTGACACCAAATCAACGCGCAAAGCCAATCCGTCACAGTCTAATTGTGTGACTTTGTTACCTAATTGTTTACCGGCGCTTTCATGAAGTAATTAGGTTACATGGAATAAGGTATGTCACGTTATCGACTTATTATATTACATTATGGAGAAATTATATTACAATTAAATTCACCTCAATATGTAATATTTAAGGTTCTTTCATGATATTTGATTTTAAGAAAATAGCTAATCAAACGACGATAACCAAACCTTGGAGGCGGTATTATCCACCTATATATATATATAAGTAAATAAGATATATATATATATATATATATAATATATATATATATATATATATATATATATATATATATATATATATATATATATACACGCTTGTAATAGGCTACGATGGTTGTGACTCTATAGCGTATAAATGCACCTATCGTCATAACTGTAGCTGATGGGCTTTCTCGAGCTGAGAAAGGTAGCAGCAATTTTACAAATACATTCTTCCGGTTTTATTCTGTACAACCAGGTCTAACAGAAACAACCCGCAGGACCAGGGCTGGAACTTGCGATAGCTGGCCTGTTGTACAGGGTTGCTATAGCAACGGCCCGTTTCGAACGGTGCTTGGCCCACCCAAGTCACCGCCGCTATATTGTAGCGTAACGAGGCGGATGGACTAAATTGGTTTTGACTTACACTTAGTTCAAGCAGTTGCTCCAGCTATATCTGCACAGATATATATATATATATATATAATATACTATATATTAATATGTTACCATTATTTGTAGATTCTCACAATATTTACGGGCTATTCCGCTCAAGTACGTCAATTACAGCAGCTGTTAATGAGCTGGTGTTCAGTTTCTATACATTTCATTACGTCGGCCGATGTCAATTTCACACAATATTTACAAGCACGTTCGTTGATTTGGAAACACTTTTCCTTTAGGCAGAAGTAGTGGTGGTGTCCGTGCCAAGTTATTTTGCAGTACTGGTCTGTTTTGTTGCAGATCTTTTTTCCATCTGTTGCTAAGAAAAGCGGGTCCGTCTGTTAAATTGTGATTCCAAAGTTCCAGTCTTGCCGTTCTCTGTGTTGCTTGTATGCCCAAGCGCTCATGATCAAATTGGTAATTACGTGCTCTACTTCTTCTATTAATGTAGGCTCATTGCACATTGCAGCACACCAGCGTAGA
>QVRM01004290.1:0-25081 GCA_003439945.1 Dermanyssus gallinae
CGTGCCCAGTATTCGCTCACGCTATCGACCGTGTTAGGAGCCATCTACTTAACTTAGTGATTTCAAATCGTTTCTTCTTTTACAGGCTAGCGTCCAAGTAAAGGCATTGGATAGTCTTTAGTTTTCCCATACCGGGACTGATTCAATATATATATATATTATATATATATATATATATTATATATATATATATATGATCTTAGCACCGATTTAAGTGAATCGAAGCGTCTTCCTCTCTCAGTTTTCATTTAATGATCGGAAACAGGAAAAAACCACACGGTGCCAAGACTGCTGTGGGCTGCTGTGTGCTCATTAGCGGACTACAGATGTGGCAAGAAAAGCTTCGGCTCCTCCAACCTGGTGGCGGTGGATGAACAATCGCCTTAGATACGCTTTAGAGCTAGCGCTCTTCCTGGTGAGCGCAGTGCAAACTTTTGGTACTTATCTGCAGCACAGTTACTGATCGCTCATCACTGCACCCCCTTCCGGTCTCTTTTGAACTGCGGACCATGCATTCGAGCCCTGCATCTCGTCTAGAGATGCATTTGTCACGTTTAATTCGCCATTTGTTGCTGTTCTTGTACGTCGTTACGAATTATTCGTTGCAACTATTAAATGTTCACTTTGAAATCTGCACCATTCATACGAACCCTCCCCCCCCCCGCCGACCGATCAAACTTTCTTCAAAAACGCTCATGTTCACTTTATGGATAAGAGCTACAGTTATATACAAAGTACGATACCTACACCAGCATCGTTTTTGTCACTGTGGCTCTTCACGGCGCCAACATGCGTGTGCTTGTCGTGCTTCACAATGTTGTCTACGGGAGATCCGACTTGAAAGTTCTACAGCAACTCCAAACCGGAACAAGGATGACGCTATTAGCTAGTAAACCCAATTCGTGACTATATATATACATATATATATATATATATATATATATATATAATATATATATATATATATATATATATATACATATGGTGTTTCAAAACGTATCGCGACTTTTGTGTTTTTTCAAAAATTATTCATTTATTCATGAATATCTATTTTGTCCCCTTCAAAGTAATCCCCATGAAATATTATACACTTGTGCCAACGGTTTTTCCAATCTTCGAAGCACTTCAAAAAACCATTTTTTTTTTAATCTTGTTCAGCTCCTCCTTCGATGCCGTCTTTATCTCGTCAAGCGTAGCGTAACGTCGTCCTTTCATGGGCCTCTTCAGTTTAGGGAACAAGAAAAAGTCACAGGGGGCCAGATCTGGGGAATACGGCGGCTGCGGCATCATTAGTGTGTTGTTTTTGGCCAAAAACTCGCGCACAAGCAACGATGTGTGAGCAGGGGCGTTATCGTGGTGCAAAAGCCAATTTTTGTTCTTCCACAAATCCGGGCGTTTCTGGCGGATTGCTTCGCGCAAATTGCGCATAACTTGCAGGTAATATTCCTTACTGACCGTTCTACCCTGTGGCAAGAACTCATGATGCACCACGCCCCTGCAATCGAAGAAAACTGTCAGCAAAGCTTTCACATTCGACCGAACTTGGCGCGCTTTTTTTCGGTCTTGGTTCGTGCGGCAGCTTCCATTGAGATGATTGAGCTTTGGTTTCCACGTCAGAACCATAAACCCACGATTCGTCACCAGTTATGACCCTCTGGAGCAAATTTGGGTCGTCGCGGACAGAGTCCAACATCTCATTAGCAATGTTCATGCGATGCTGTTTTTGGTCGCAATTGAGCAATTTTGGTACGAATTTCGCGGCGACCCGTCTCATGCCCAAATCATTGATAAAAATCGAATGGCACGAGCCAATCGATATGTTTAGGTCCTCAGCAACTTCTCTAACGGTGATTCGACGATTGGCCAATACCATTTTCTCCACTTCATTAATTTCTTCGTCTGTTGTTGAAGTGCTCGGGCGTCCGGCACGCTCTTCGTCGTTCACATCTTCTCGGCCTTCTGAGAACATTTTGTACCACCGATAAACGTTGCTTCGGTCCAAGGTAGCTTCTCCGTATGCCACAGTCAACATTCGGAATGCATCCGCGCACTTAATTTCGTTTTTCACACAAAATTTGATACAGGTTCTTTGATCCATTTTTTTGAATAGGTAAAAATCGAAGACGATCCAAAACACGTGCAAGCAAAGCAGCTGTCAACAATTAAGTGAACATTCAAAATGGCCGAGCTTGTCGGCATAAGTGAGAGACATGAGTACCAACATAACGCCACAAAAAATCGAAATTCGAATATACGTAACCCGCGAAAATTCAAAAGTCGCGATACGTTTGAACACACCGTATGTGTACGCGCGGTAGTGGCGTTTACAGTAGCGGCATAGTCCAGGGGGCTAGTGCGCTAGTCATGATTGTCATCTAACGAGATGTTGCCGGTTAGATTTCCGTTGTTGATCGAATTTTACTTTAGCGATGCTCAAAGCCCTAGATACCTTAACTTCTTTGTTTATGCTGCTGCTCTAGGCGCCCCGAATATAAAAGAGGTGGCATGTGTAATTAGGCATCCATGTCAAGCTAATAATGTATATATATATATATATATATATATATATTTTTTTTTTTTTAGGGCAGACACGGGCGATAGCCTTTTTTGCAAAAGCACCTGAACAGTTATAATTGTTTGAATTTATGTAATAATGGAAATTTCAAGCTCAATGAAGAGTTATTGAACATAAATAAGTGTCCCGTCCAGAGAAGACGGTCCCATAAAAAATATTATTTGCTTGACATGTATGCCTAATTACACATGCCACCTCTTTTATATTCGTATATATATATATAGATATATATATGAATAAAGTGTGCATGAAAAAAGGCGCGCTAATGCAGGAATCTTTTATACGTGCGCAGGGACAATACAAAGAAAAGTATGTAGGTCTGTAAACCCATAGTTGATGCGTATAGTGAAGGATTATGTGCTTTGTCTAAGCTGTGCAGAAACTGTCGTTGTTGATAAATTCTAGGCAAACAATAATGTTGGTTAGGTGCCATTGAGCTGATGAGTAGCCGCTTTATGACGGGCTCAAAATAACACTTTAGCTAACTTCATGTTTATATTATCTACTGATCTGTCGGTGCCGAGACTGTCTCCCCGCTTAACACGTGAACAAAGAAGTTTGTCATGTGATTTATGTTACGCTATATATTCTGAAAATTCTAGCCTGCGACGACTTTTTTACTAGTTTGCGCGACATGTTTTTGAGTCGAGTTTGCGTGTGTTCAGTTGGGATAACGCACATTATAAGCCCAATGTATCTCGTTGATGCATGACACAATATGATGCGTTTCATGACTATACATATAAAATACGCCATTGCGACAGTGTAGTTGGCAAAATAGTCGGCTGAGACGATTACACAGATACACTTGCATCACTATTGGCGCCTATGAGCAATACACAAGCTTAGCAAACGTATTTTTTCAAAACATCATAGGCCTTTACTGGCCTGTCAACCAGACAGCCGTGATGATGCGGACCGCATAAGGAGATCACACTGACGTCTTTTTGTTTGAATAGTTTCTCTTCGCTAGGGTCTAAAACGCTAAGCTCACTCTCGTTTCATCCACCCCATATAATCTCTTCCCCTCCGTTTCCCTCTCACGTTCTACCTTTTCTCAAGTCTCTTTCGTTTGGGGCCTCGTCTTCTTATGTCGAGTTTGTCTCGAACTCCAACTTGCTGTTAGCTATAAAGAAAACATTGGCACTCACCCCTTCTGTCCGACGGGAGATACCCCTGGAGCAATTTACTATTCCGTTCGGTCAGTACAGCCATCACACTAAATCGAGCAGCCCAGCTGCTGTGGGTAAGTAGGGATCGCCCTGCCCTTTCCCAAGAATAAATCGCTTTGCGACGTGAGGTGTGAATACAAACGAAATGTGAAAATCCATGAAGGAGGAAGGGCGAGCGATGAAGACGGACTCGGAGGTCACAGGAAGAGCGCCGAGGCCTTTGAGAGACTGCTTCGAGTTCCAAGCATACGTACCCACGAACGGCCCGCGTTCGAAATACGTACCGCGTCAGGCACGGAACAGAAACTCTCAAAGTTTCACACGAGACCCAAGAAAAGTCTGTTGAGTGGAGCTGGCGCAGCTTATCTGTGTCAAATCAACTTTACGTTGGATCAGAACTTTAAGTTCGATCCTATTAATCACATGAAGGCGGATAAACAGTTATACATTGACGCCTCACATTTTCACATTCACATTTCGTATTTACGCTTCAAAATCCAGCGATACCAATAAGATATTTTACTAAATTGCATTCGTCATTGCGTCCGGCAGCTGTGCATCATGCACTACCCATATATATATATATATATATATATATAAAATTGCTTTCGACTTAGATATTGTAGATATATATGAACTTTGATGGAGTAGACCACAACGTCAGAGATATTGATCAAGGCGTTAGGGTTACCATCCAAATTCTATGCGTCATACTGCGCTTAGTTCTAGGTCAAGAAAATCTTTAAAGTCAGTGTAGCTGGGGAATTCACTTGAGACCCGCACCAATAGAATTTGTCCATCATTTTTCATACTTTGAAACTGTTTTCTCAACGCAAGGATTACATTTTACCCAACATGCTAAACAAACAGCTCGCAAAACATTTTGTCATTTATTATATTATCCCGGAGACTCATCGGTTGTCGCTGAACGCCGCTTTCAGCTTTTTTTTTTTCATTTACAAATTGTGCCGACCGTTGCTTACAGATTGCAAGCCCCCTATTAACCGAAAGTAAAGTTAACAAGATTAATGTCAAGTTTCTAAAAAGAGTACTAGTAGTCAAACGCACTAGCTTCAACCGGCTTGTCTATCAATGGGCCTCGACACCACTTTTTGTGGAGGACCCAATAAATTTTTATGTCTTACCGAGAACGGAGGCTTTCGGCAAACATCTTGCTGACGAAATCCATCGGTGTGCAATCATACGATAATGCGGAAGTTTTGTAGTAAAGATGCTGCTATAACAGATCCACCATGGATCGATTCGTAGATTCTAATACGCATTTGGCACTCGGCGGGTTCGCACACGTGGTGAGGACGCCGCATGGATTAGTTTCTTTATTCGCATCTAAAATGAAGTAATTGCGCGTACGTGAAACATGGCGATATTTAGGTGCCAGGCCACAGGCTTTAAGAAATAGCCCGCATACTACGACGATTATGCTGTTTGATTTGTGGAATTGAACAGGCGTCGTGCTCTTTGAGCAGAATTCTGCCGAGCAATGAAATGATTACCAGCGAAAAAAACTGCCAATTGCTCGTTTGAAGTGGTAGGCGGTCGTCGAGGAGCGCCCCGAACCTCTGCCTTCGGACCTCACGAGATCGTTTTATGGAGGATATCGCCGTTCCTGTGCTGGCCATTTTGTACGCCATGATCATCCTAGGCGGTCATAATCGATAACTTTACGGGTATATTTGTTTGTTGTTTGTTTATTTGCATATGTTTATCTTTATTTGCTATTATTTTCTAGAATTATAGGAGGTTGTTTTTAATATAATTTTCCGCTAACACACCTAGATCGGGGATAACATCCTATATTTTCACGTTGCTGTATTAGTTTATCTATATGAACATACAGTAAGATCAAACCTTATAAGTTCCGTTAAGGTATCGGCTTTTTCTCTTTTTATGTATATGTACCTGAATTATTAGAATATACTATTCAATTTTTTTCTTACAGGGATATGTAATTAACTAGCTAGATATTGGTTTGTGAAGAGCGCTACCAGTTGAGCTTATCCTCGAGGCGAGCTGGGCATATTCGTTACTCTTTAGACATTTCAGCCTTGCGTGTCGTGGAGCAAGCGGCGGATGCACTGGCCTCCAGGTTCGGATCGTCGTATCCCAAACAAGCGCCTTTCCTTTCTCAAAGGGGATAAGTGTGAGGCCGTCCGGTTATTTTCCCTCAATATATATATATATATATATATATATATATATATATATATATATATATATACATACATACAAAAACACAAATAAAAGCCTGTAGCAGCCTTTTGAATCTTTAAAAAATGTGCAGGTGATTACTCTATTGGCACTTCTTGGCATAATTACTCTAATTTGCCACCACTCACTGCTAAGAACTTGCCATTGTTCTATTTCGTAAATAGACGTTGGTTTTATTTAATTTTTATTTATGTATTTATATGGTCGATACACACATCCTTACACACAAGTTTACATACAAGTTTTCAAACTCCAAGAAAGGTTGCTTCAATTCACTGTCTATGCGTCGCTCCAAAATCAATCAATATGAGCACTGTGAGACTTGTGGTATCAGGGTCGCTGCCACATGTTCCACTCCACCTCGTCGAAGTTTCCTTTTCCAAATAGAGCACGCAGTTGCGCTCGTTTAGCTGGCGATTATTTTTTTCAGGCAGTTCTTCGTACTACTACTACTACTACTGACGTTAGATACTTGCGCGCGGGCCGTCTTCGTTAGCAACGCGCTTCCAGCTGAAAAACGCCATTTGCCTACATTCGCCCTTCATTTTTCTTTAAAAATTCAGAGCCTAACGGGCGGAGCAGGCAGACAACCCAAGGTTGCCAAAAACGCTGACGTATGCCCCTATGTTGATGGGCCCAAGGCAAGGCCCGGCCCGGCCCGGCCACCGACCATCATGACGATCGTCGTTCAAAGTTCCCGCTGCTCCCGCGCGTTCGGCGTTCCATCTTGTATCTCTCTTCGCGCCCAGAGGAAGGACTGTATCTTCATAGACGCACACACATTTGCATACATCTCGTCCCTTTGACATGCTTACCCATCGTCGATATCATTTTCGTTTTGCATCTCCTGCTGGAACTGTTCGCCTACCGTCCTTCTGCTACGACGATGTTGACGGTGATGATGATGACCTATTATTATAGTTATAGTTATTATTATTCTACTAGTACACTAAGACTTCCGGCCCGTCGAAGTAATTCACTCAAGCGGAAACAACCCAGTGCAAACCATCGTTTTGCCCGCATAGACGAGCATGTTCGCAGTATCTATTTAAGCGCCCGCCTCTCAAGGCGGACTGCTACTACGGGGACCCCCGATCGGAAAAGCAAAGAATTAAAGCAGCTGTCGTGTAGAAGACTCCCGAAGATTTAAAAAGGCTTTCTTTCTTAGAGTGGCAATGAGTTATATATATTATATATATATATATATATATATATATATATATATATATATATATATATATATATATATATATATATATATATATATATATATTTGTGAAGAGTCGGTTTAGCTATTCCCAGGACTGCGTTGAAACTAAACCCTTAATGATGTCATATAAAATATATTAAAGTAGTTTTCAAGATATATTTAACAATCCTTTCTTCACTACACACGCGCGGGACCGGTCGCATAGACTGTGGAAACCCTTGAAAAAAATTGTTTATCGGTATGCGCTTGCTTTTATTTTATAACGATTTATTTGTTGTTTAGCATAATGCTTACATGTATTTTACAAAACTCTGTGTTATTTGTTTTTGAATGATTAATTTTTTTCTCATTTTCCAGGCTTAGAAATGGAAAAAAACGGGAGGCAAATATTGGCATTTTTGACATCTGCTGTTCTTCGTTTCTCATCGATGTCAAAAAGCTGCCGAAGCCACTCGCGACATTTGCGTCGCCTACGGGGAAGCTGTCTTAGGCGAGTCTACAGCACAGTGATGGTTTGCGAAGTCTAAAAAAAGGCGACTTTGATCTGGACGATATGCCTCACAGCAAAAGAGCGCGCTCGACAAAGAAAATCAAGAAAATAGACTTGAAATTGCGGCCCAACATCTCATCTACCTCCGAGCAACATGTCGACACAAATAACGTTTTCTACACAGAAAATTTCTGTATCGTCACGGGGGATAAGACATTGTGTCTATACGTCAATATGAAGCAACTTAAGGAGTGAGATGGCTTCAGGAAATACGCCGACGCCGAAAATCAAGCAGAATCTCCACTTAAAGAAGAATATGATCTGCGTTCATTAGAACTGGGAAGGTATGGTGCATAACAAAATGCTCAAAAAGAACGCCATGGTCAACAAGGAGCTCTACATAGCCCAATTGCACTGCGTAAGTAAAGCTATTTGAGAAAGTCCTAATCGACAGGGCCAAACCACGTACTGCTTCACGAAAACGCCAGGCCCCATGTTGCACAAGTCGTCAAAACCGTACTTCAAGAGCTCAAATGGGAGGTTCTTCAGCACTCACCGAACTCTACGCACATTCCGCCAACCGATTATCACAGTTTCCGTTCCATGTCGAGTCATAAGAGGGGAGTTACCTGTGACAACCAAGGGGATCCCAATCTCTCGCTCAGCAACTTATTTGACACCCGACGAGCAATTTCTGGTGAAACAGAACCAACAAATTATTGGTCGAGAGGTGAAAGGAGGTCGTGAGCAGCAACGGAGAATACATTATTGACAAAAATATCGTTGCAATGATTGTGTTTGTTCACATGAAATTCTTTAATAAAAACGAACTTATATTACAACCTAATAGATATGACACAACCTGCGCCTTCTAAATACCCTGCCAAAATAGTGAATATTGAGTAAGCGATACTCACGCACAAATATAATACGGCACAAGCCAATGCAGAGTGCGCATTAGTTTCAAAACAGTGCAACATAAGATTCATTTTTGTAGGTGTAGCGGTAGTCTTACCTATAAAGAACCAGAGAGAAGAACCGGTAGTTCAGCACGGTTGACACGGAATTCCTAGGGCAGCATTTAAGCATAATGTCAATTTAGTCCGGAATAGGCGAAGTTTCTGGGTAATTAAATTCGTATATATATATATATATATATATATATAGTTCATGATTTATTCAATGTAATCAATCATTCAGGGTGGGAACATGACATTTGAGTCCCTGCGAACGTGTGCACCGTTACGGGGGGTCCAGTGTAGGGACCAGCCATTTCTGGAGAGTGCCCCGAACCGAGGCCGCATTGCCCCGTTGCACATCCAGCGACAGGCGCTGTCTGAGAAAATCACCCGCTCGTTTGTCTCCGCTGGCTAGAATCAGGCGTTTCCCGACCTTTTGCAGCAAACTTCGAGTGGATGGACCGGGCCCGCCAAGGGTCTCGAAGGCAAAGGGATAAAACTTGTACGGGTACCCGATATTCTGGTACTTTCTAGCTTTGTTTGCCTCGGCGAGAGCCGAAGCATGACTAGCCCGGGCCGCGCCAGCACTGACCATTGAAGGGGCTAATGAGTCAGTAACTGTCGCGTCCCAAACCAGCATGCATCCGCTCTCGAACGGAGTTAAGGTCAGCCCGTCAGGTCTCTTGCCGCCCTCCCTGTCTAGCCCGACGGGTTCAAGGACGCACGGCAGACCACTGGATCGTAAAGCTCGACTGAAGGTTTCATTCAGGGCTTGGTGTCTTGCTCGCCTACCTGCGCTGACGATACAGGACAGCCCGTGGCGTCCGTCTGGCCCGACGACGTCTCCGCAGACGCAGGTATGAGTGTATACAATGTCTGTTCCCAAGCGAAGTCCGACGGCAATCCTTACCGACTCATCATCTAACAGGGTCCCGATCCGGGCACAGGGAATGGCGTGTAGCCATGCGCCCGCCCCCTTGGAGGAGACGGCGCGCAGCCTGGCCTTGTCGGCGTCCGTCGTGCATCCCGCAATGAGGTCTACGACCCTTTGCTCATATAGAGCTGTTGACCATTCTTTCTGGTGTCCAGCTTCAGCGGGCTCGTGGCCGCACAGGGCAACTGCTCTACGGTGGCTTGTTTCCAATCGGGCTTCTAAGTCTGTGAGGGCAGCCGAATCGAGGAGGGTTCTAGCCTGTTGCATAGACCTGTGTAGAGAAGCTGCCAGAGCTATCTCAGATAAAACAGTCGCATCAGGTAACCCTAGGCCACCCCAAAGAACGGGGAGTAGAGCTTGTTGGCGTGCACCCGTGGATAGACTGAGGTTCAGCAACGCCTCTACTGTAGCCAGCATGCTGTCGTTAAGTCGTTCAAGAAGTCCGGAAGCCAGTGAACAATCTGCACCTCGAAACAAGTGGTTGAGACGTAGGGCCGAAAAGGAGGATCTCAGAAGAAAGAGGCCTCGATGAGAACCAACCAAGTGGATGCGTAACATCGCATCTTCTAGCTTGGCCAGCCACCTCTCGAGAGCAGCCGGAACTCCTTGCGGGAAGAGAGGTACGCCCAGCAACTCTAAATCCGTGCCGACAGTCTTGCAGTTTTAGAGCCAGGCCGCTCCGTTCAGCGAACTCGATGATTCTGTGGATGTCCCTCAGAACTGCATCGGGGGCGCCACCCAGTACACCGTCGTCCAAGTACCATACGTTAAGCGGGCACTCGAGAGAGTCAACTAACTCTTTGACTGCCAGGCAGAACAGCGGCGGGCCCAGCGGGTCGCCCTGCTGTACTCCAGTCTGCGACATTATGACATCGTGCGGCAGAAGAAGGCAGGATGGCTCCTTATAAGCAAGCTCCACCTGGTGGAACATGCTCGGGGCCCAAGCTTTCACCGCGCTCATCAAATGGTCCCTTCGAATACTGTTGAACGCGTTCCTGAAGTCAAGCTTGACCACAAGGGTAGCTTCAGAGCGTGACTCCAAAAAGAACCGAGTCGAATGCACTGCGGCCTCGCATCCTCCCGGTGTCGCAAACCCAAGCTGATGGTCACCAAGAGCACATGAGATGTCTGCTTTGTTCTCAAAGATGCCGATTTTTGCCGCTAGCCTCCGGATTGCAGATGAGCATGCGATGGGCCTCACGCTGCCGTCTTTCTTCTTGAGGGCGAAAAGTCGGGCCCCAAAGATGAGTGGTCGCCATTCGGAGAGCGGCGAGCCCCAGCGAAGAAGATCAACGACTTTGGCGAGGGCGGCCGCAAGGCGGTCGGCGACAGCTCCTAAAGCGGGGGACAGCAGGTCTTGTAGAAGCCGTGGTCTGATGAAATCAAGGCCCGCGGCGGAACTTCGCGAAAACGTTTTTATGGCAGATCGAACATTGTCGGCTGATGTGGTTGATGGCAAGGGCACTTGAGGAGGGCTGGGCCAGGACAGAGGTGACGGCGCGGGCGGGTGCTTCTCCAAGAGCAAAGCCGTCTCGCTAGGTTTCTGCGCCAGCGTGTCTTCTGAGATTAGGACCCTGGCCGCCGAAGAGACGTCGCCTTCCGAAAGCTTGGTAATGGCTAGCCGGACGGTATCAACTGTCCGCTGTCGGGGACGCACGTTTGAAAGACGACTACTGCCATCGTCAAACCGTTTCCCTGAGCAAAGTCGCGAAGGTTCTTCCGGACAATAACCGCCAATGACCGGTCATCCTTCCCACCATCGGGGAGGCGGAGGACAACGGGCGCGAAAGAGAAAAGGGAAAGCCAGGCCGTGTTGTCGTTGTTCTCTGCGACTGAGCACATATATATATATATATATATATATATATATATATATATATATATATATACATATATATATATTGTTCAGTTTATGTTAACTTTACACTTGCAAGTAACTCCGCCATTAAAACACCTCTGTTCACAGCACTTCATTAAAAATCTGTTTCTTTAATTTTAGTAACGAGCTGTAGGAAAAAACGTGTCAACCACATCGACTGGCTCCATATGGCAAGACAAGCCTTGGCTTGTCTGCTCAATGTGCTTCGTATGGCAATATACTATGATTAATGGGATGCAAAGTAGATAACGGTGAATTTTTATTAGAATTACGTATGCATAACAACAATCTTAGACGAGGTTTATTACGTAACCTATGGTAGTTCTGCTTTTTTTGCATTTACGTGCGCCTACCGGCCGAACGAGACACATAGATGTACGGGTTCAATACCCGTCTTTGCACATTTCGTTTTTATGAAGTCCGTCTTAAGAAGCAACGCAAAAAATATTCCGTGGAAGGTAAATGTTGACTGAGAATCAGCCCAAAAAAGTGTAGTGCTTTTGTAGCGGCGGGCGACACATGATGCCTTTCTAGGCACGCCATGTGGCAATTAGAAAAAAATCGTTAAAAGATTATATCGTATACGCAATACTTTGACATTTGACAAGATTACGTATTGTCACAGACAGTTGTTCCAGCACTTCTACTTGAAACTACTAATACAGGACAAAGCTTGGTCATGATGTAAAAACAGATGTGGGAAAGTATGGTGTTGGCATAGTGGTATCAAGAGTTTACTCTACGATTCTTATTTGCAATACTTTTGTGGGATACTTCTCTAATTGAGATTTCACGCACGGTTTATACCGCCAATGAGCTCGACATGTATGTACATACGGCTAAATTCGAGCCGTAACATGTGTTACGTAAGAAAGCTGTACGCCATGGACGTGCGTATGCCGGATACCGGCCATACACGTATCTACACCTCGGCTACGTTGTAGACACATGCGTATTGGAAGCGACATCGGAGCATCTATCGTTGAGTCCCCTGCTCTTCACTCCTATACAACCTTAGCTTCTGTCCTCTAGTTTCGGTCGTTTCGCAAACCTGTTTTTATATCTCCGTAGGCTAGATAGCAAGAATGGGGAAATCTTGTACTCAATAAGAGCACACGTCCCTTGGGGAGGACGTCTCTGAGCCGAAAAAATACGTGTCTACAAAACTACCATATATATATATATATGCCGGGCTGGGCTGACCAGGTTAGCCAGGGCCGGAGACACCGGTACGCTTCTCGGTTAGCCTATTTTATGTCTGCCTATGGCCGCAGGTGTTGATTTCTCCTTATTTTTCCTCCTGCAACCTTGCGAAGTTTTCAGCAGTTGCTGGTTTAGCAGCGCCGATGAGACATAGCAAAGCCGTGTTAGGCGAGGTCGTCGTTCTGCCCGGTAAGAGACCTCCTTTGGCACGATCTCGTTCTGCCATACAAATGCGCCACGTTTCGGACGTCATACAATAAATGTTCAACATAAGCTAGGCCGTAAGCTTGGCTTTGTAGTTATGGTTTTATAGTTCTAGTACTAACCACCAGGCCGAATCGGCGGCACAACGCAATCTTGCCGCTTATTAGAAGGACCTGAAGAAAACTCCCTATGCAGCTATTCAGAGGTTGTTGCAATTTGATTAAAAAAGCTAACACAACACGCTTATTAGAACCTGAAGGAAGCTCCCTATAAAGCTATCCAGAGGTTGTTGCAATTTGATCCCCCAAAAAAATAACCACAACACGCGTCGCTGCGGACAGCGAAAAAATGGGGGGGGGGGGGGTTGGATGGTAATGCACCATCTTTTTTATTGAGACATATGTGCGTTTTTTTTTTTATCATGACCGATTTTCAGTCCACTTCGGCATTCACCTATTTTAAATTGGGAACCATGAAAACCAATTTAGGAGTAGCCGATCTGGGTCTCGAACCCAGGCCTCCCGAATGCAAGGCAAAGGCTTTTGCCTCTAAGCCATCTTGCTCGGTGGAAAAGAAGACGGACTCAACATCGATGATGATCCATCTACACGGCACAACACCATTCCCATCTGAGCCATCTGGTTCGAACTCGGTGGCGTTGGCCTGGCTGTGCCGTCGAGGCTAATCAGGCGGCACTGCTACCGCAGTCTACCTGGTGTAACAATGGCGTTATCCGGAACCTGCCTCCCTGCCTGCAATGGCCGCCTGCGTCGATACATCGCGTTGGTGACATTACGTGACGGAGCTGAACCACGCAGCCCGAGCCCTTTCCTCTGCCGCACTGAGGAACGCGATGACAAAGAAGCGCATAGAAACGCACGCACACACGAACGAACGAACGAGAGGCAATGGAGCGATACAGACAGCCTATCGATTATTCTATCTATAAAGAGCTGGCTAATGTCCTCCGATGTATTGGATAGACTGCTGCTGCTACTGCTTGTTCTTCTGCTGTTGCCGCCGACGTTGGTGTGTTTTATCAGACACACTGTGGGGCCTATCATTAGTATTGAGCCAAATGTCCACGGCGTGTCGATACGTGCCGCCAGCCGAAGTCAACACTCGATTTTACGACGTACGCGAGGACGCCAGACAACGCCTTCAATAGACCTGTCTCCTGCGTCAAGATCGTGTCCAACGTGTCCAAATATATATTTTAATTTTATTTAAATGTATTAATTTTTTTATTTGTAAATGCCCACCGCAATGAGTCGTAATAGGTTTTTATTTTTGTAATTTAATAAAAAAAATATATCTATATATTTGTAAATTCAAACAAATAGATATATATATATATATATATATATATATATATATATATATATATATATATATATATATAAATATATATACGTTATATTTTTTCTCACAAAAACGAAAACAATTATTTTCAATAGTCTTTACTACTTACGCCTGAAAGGGCACTCAGGAACACCCACGCCCATGGTTAAGTACCTTGGTTGTGTGCTAGATACGGATCTCATATAGAACACCTCTTGTGCGCTATGCAGCAAACAAAATCTGTCAAAGCCTTAGCAGAGCTGCGAAAGTCCTCTCGCGGAAGAGGAGAACAAACGACTCTCGGCGCCGTCTCCTAGCATTAGCGGTAGATGGCATCATGCCATGTGCTCATGTGTTTCACGCCTATCTGCACGACGCACGACTGCCTACAGGGCTACAGGACGCCGCCTTCTCAGCAAGACTTAAAGAGCTATGGCGGCCCGACATTGCGCGGGCAAGTAGCGTGGTGTCCACACAGCACCAATACAAGCCCTCTGTAGACAGACTCCCTGGAATCGAAGCATAAAAAACTAGCTTCGAGGTGCCCCTCAATCTTAATCCCTCCGGACGGAGGGATTACTATGCAAGTGGAACCAGCAGTGGGAGCAGTCAAGCTCGTCTTCCCTGGATACCTTACAAACTCAATTATCCTCAATCTAAAAAATTATACATCTTTAAAAACGGATCGCTTACCTACCCACCCGCAACGGGTAACGGTGACTGCTTTTAGAGATACCTACAACACATTTGCAGAGCTGACTCCATCTTATGTTGTAATTGCAGCTCAGGAGAAGCTGACAATGTAAGGCGTTTTACGAGCGTTGTGCTTTTTTATACTGAGTGGAGCTACTGTCTCGGAACCTCAATATAGTTCCTGATAGGTCAAGTTCTTTGCAGAAGCGCTTGCCAAGGAGCACGAGGTCTGGTTTATAGAAAAAAAAATTGCATATACGCCGGAAATTACCGTTACGAAAGGTTCGAGCAGCCTTAATGGCAAATTGTAGTGGCCAGGTGAAGTAATTGACAGTACTTGCGGCCACCCTCGATAAAGAAACAGACGCCGATTTAATTTTCGTAAGCTACGGGTCTCTCATTATCGTGGCGTAACAACGACGTCATGTCTGCATTTTTGTAGTAGCATTTTACCACTCTAGATATAATATTAAATTAAAAAAACACATACATATAGTAAGACAACAGAGGCCAAATAATAGAAACATTGTACAGTAATTCAAATAAATCTATTGGACAGAAAAATCAAAACAGTAATCAATAGGCCATTTTTAGGATGCTCATGATTTTAATACGAAAATAGGTTAAGTGTTGAAAAATGGAGAACTAACACTGGGGTGGATTTCTTTTTGGCGCTCCGCGTCGTAGGGACCTATTAGGGACCATACTGTGGCATTTCCAAGAGGAAGTCGGAAGTACGCAATCCACGTTCAAACACCAATGCATTTCAATATCTTACAGGCCTAGTTTTTGGTGGGAAAGCAGAGAAAAACGACTTGGTTAAATTTCTGGAAAACTTATTTGGTAACCTACGCACGTTTTCTTCAAAACGCTTACACCGATAGCCACTTTTTAGAAAATCTTAAATCTCTCGACGTAGGATCATCGGGCTTTTAGGCAGACTATAACAACAAAATTTAAAACTAAAGTCGACCAAACAAACTTCAGAAACTAGAAAAGCCAAAAAATACGTTAGCCACTGTTGGAATGTTGTCTGTCAGAAACCTTTACTTTATCAACCACTGGACCAGCAACAAAGGTAAAAAAGTAGGCCAGCCTTGAGGTGGATATAAATATAATCAAGTTGTTAAAATATATCAGCAAACCTACATTGAATCAGTGGCCGGCATTGTTAATAGGCTACTTACTGTCGACTTAAAGTTATTGTTCCACTTAGTTTATTTTTAAAGACACAGTTTAGAAGGCACCTGTTTATAAAAGTGTTTTTTTGCCTGTTTTTTCACCTGTTTATCTGCAGTCTAGTTCATAGACTCTGGTATATAGATTCAGAGACTAGGCCAGTAACCTTGTGTACTGCTAATGCTGCCTATTAGACTGATCAGCACCTTCCACAGAGCGAATTGAAGCTTTACCACAAGGGTTTTGGTTAGAGCTTGAACATATTTAAAATACACTTATTTATTGTATGTGCATGATACAGTACGTATATGTATATATATATATATATATATATAATATATATATATATTGTGACCTTGTCTTCTTTCATCAACGTAAGTGTAGCCAACCTGTTGGCAAACTGTCCCATCACGAGTTATCGTGCATTATGAGTGCCGGCATTACGACACTTTTGGCCGAGCGCTTCGATCATGCGGATTCCCTTGCAATCAAGAGCCCTTATGGCCTCTCCCCCGACAATGGTAAGTGCCCGGATGGGATGACTCTTACCCCCTTCAGTAAGGGCAGGACGCTTGTGTGGGACGCCACAGTCACCGACTCATTACCACTTTCCGCGGTCGGGTTAGCAAGGTGGTCTCGCAATGGCCACAGTGGGTAATCTAGCCGATAGAGGAAGCTTGCGGAAATTACACCTCAATAGGTTACCCACATGGCTAACAGCCGCCAGCGTTCGAGACTTTGGGCGGTCCCCGCAATGTCACTTGCAAATTTTCTCCAACAGGGTCGGTAAGCAGTTGAACCTCGCAGCCGGATACAAGAGACAACCGCCTTGATCCTGACGTGCGGGGCACGCTGCTACTGAAGAGGCCCCGGCCCCGCCCTATACGAGATAGAGTACTAGTCTCAGTGCACACGCTCTCGGGATACACTAGCCGTTTCAGTTGCATCCTTAATATATATATATATATAATATATATATATATATATATGCTGGGTGTGTTTGTAGCACCATCTTGTTGAAACAGGCTCACATGCATTGATTTCACTCAAATTCGGCCAATTGAATAAATGTAAGTGTGATTTGTTATTCATACTTCCACATACATCGCTAGATCCGAGCTTTAAAAACTACCAGGTTGAATTGCGGGAAGGACCTGTTGTTAGGCACGTTGGCGAACTGATGTTTGCGGACTTAGTTTTACACTGTAGGCCACACCGGCGATACTTTCAGCAGCTCACGAATGGTATTTTCGCAATGTTGGTTATGTCGACCGTGAGCTGCACGAATAGCTCGCCAGCAAACCCGTACATAGTTTTCAATTTCACAACTATCTACGCGTTCTTTCATTGAACAGCGCTCCATCCTGATTTGGCAACCCCTACCTTGTCACGCTTACGGGAGAGCAGATCCAGGTATTGCAGAGCTGAGCGCAGTATACTTTATAAAATATGGTATTTGGAACGCCTTATATTTATACATGTTTTGTTTGTTTTGGATGCGACGATTACCGACTTTCTCGCCCTTCTAGAACCAGGACGTTAGTGCATACGCGGCCGGCTCTGCACGCGCGCAAGACCGAACGCCAACGAATTTATTGTCGTGCTCTAGTCTCCAAGACACTCTGACTCCGAAGCATGGACGCTTTTCGAGATGATGGCGTAAACGCGGGGTGGCAATGCGGCAGCAATAATGTGCACAATGAAATGACGGATAGAAATCCTCACAAGTGTAGTGGCTTAATCACATATCGTGTTCAAATTTGCTCACGAGAACCTACAAGCTGATTTCTGGACAAATGTTATACCTTGTACCTACCATTGAAGATATATATATATATATATATATAATATATATTATATATATATATATATATCCATTACTTAAAGGTAGATATAATATAACTTATATATGAAATATACACACATTATGCGTACATATAAAATGTCTGACTAATACTGACTCCCGTCGTAGCATGATTGGGTGCACAAGTATCGATAATACAACAGGTAAGTAAGCGTGTGTTCCGCTTCGGTCCGGCGACCGGTCGGCGGATCACAGTTGATTGGTGGATCGCATGGAGTGACGACCCTTGCTGGGTGGACCCTTTATCACGTGCTGGGTGTACTTTTATCACTTGGCGTTTTCTCCCTCTCCCTTGCTGACCATTTATCCATGTACTTTCTCTCTCACTCTTTCCATATATATATATATATATATATATATATATTCTCATATCAACTAGTTGCATTATCTTTCCTTCGTTCGCCCCTTTGTGAATCTAATCTGAAATGGACTACTTGTCCGTCCCTTGACGCAGGACGCAGCATCACAGGCCTTCGAAGTGTTCCTTCTTTGTCCTTGGTCTCTTCTTGTTTTCTTGCTGTGGCAACTACGAGCACAGCGTCATAGCCAAGCTCCAGAGCCAAATGGCCCGGGAGAAGAGAGACGATGATAGAGGGCAGGGCAGGCGCCATAGAGATACTGTAACGGAAGTTGACGATGCCCCATCTGTGTTACTGCTACTCTCTTGTTGCTACGGCTGCTTTCTCTTGCTGACACGTTGGCACTGTCTTAGGTGTCTCGCGAGCGGGAATACCGCGCTGCGCCGAATAACGCCCTAAACAGACCTTGTTGTATCTTCTGTTCCGTCACAGGCCGAATGCAGGTCCGGTCCTGCCGGCAGCACTGATAAACCGAGACGACCATGACGAAAAGGGGGCAAGCAGTACTGCCTCTATACTGCTACTACTACGACTACTCAATTAATACACAAGTGCTCTGCCAAGTGTCGGCCGATCCGCCTAAAGCTCCTCCCGAAAGACACAGCCCGGCTGTGGCCTATGGAGATTATACTTGCACCCCAGCACGTACACAAGCACACAATACGAACGGACCCAGCCTGCCATCGGTCAACGCAACTTGGCAATTGCTGACACAGCGTCGCCTTGCGACAAAATAAACGCTATCGGACAATTTGAAAAAGCTACGCCTAGTATATATATATATATATTCAGGGCCAGGTTTTAAGGCTCTTTGCGAGCGTCGAGACATATTATGTGCTAAGAGATAATAATTAAATATTTGTGGTTCGCAAATATATATATAATATATATATATATATATATATATATATCGGCGGGTTGTTGACGTTATCGTCGTCTGTTCGCCCTAGTAAACACTGGCATCCCGGGGAGCGCATTATGATTTTTTCACATTCAATACACATACATATTGCGTATTTGCAATCGTCCTTTAGAGCCGAATTGGCGCCAAGACTCAAATTCACGGATAGCGCGCAACCTGTCACAGGTTTGTGCTGGTGGGGAGGGCCTCGTTGTTTAACTCTTAGGATGATGTTACCTCTCTAATTAGTAAATAAATATGATGGACCTTTTTATTTGGGGTTCGATTTGCTCTGGCTCTCTAGCTCAAGCTGGGCGCTATTTCTTAGGATTGCGACTCCCCTTGCCCGTAGGGAGGCCGCCTTTCCACCATTAGGAATTGTTTCTCCTGATCGTTTCTTAACAGAGCCTTGTATTGGAGAGCCTTTTGTATACTCAGCCTTATTCATAGACAATGGTCGCTCCATTTTGATAAAGTCTTGAGGCTCCTTTCATCTTGACCATCTCAATCTGTTTTTTCCACTTTCGCCTGGCAGGGTTTACATCGTAAGTCTACCGCGAGTCGGGTACTCAGTGCGGACTGTGCCTCTTTCCAAGCGACCAGTCTCTGTACGCTAGGTCGAAGGCGCGCCCTTTCTCTCCATTGCAGCCACTTTTGTATGGTCATGCCTTTGTGCTGCGTACTCGTAGGCCTGTTTCCGGGAGAAATGCTTGATCCTACCCCGTTTCCTTCTTCGGATTTCTTCACTTCCCAAACGGCCTTACCGCGAATGCTTAGGCGTTTATGCTTACCCTTTAGAGCTTTAGAGCCTTGAGGGGTGTAAAATTATTTAGGTAGATATATCATATAAATATATAGACGTGGCACTTTGCACTATGGCTTACAGAGACTTTTCTCCAAAGCGTCCAAAGTGGCTAGTCCAGTGAACGTTGGCAAACACTATTATGTGCCTGTTGTGTAATCGCTCGAGATTAGCAGGAGTGCACGTATTGACTACAGATAACATTGTACTACCTTTAAGTTGCGTGCATTGTTTATGCATTCAGCATTCTCCTGACATATATATACACATTTTTTCTCACCACAGTGTATCTTCTATTATGAATACTCTTTATTGAATAGCACGTTTGCCTCATCCGTTCAGATAACTTTTTTTTTTCGCTCGCTATCCTTCTACGATATTGATGACTACTCGTCTGCGCGTTATATCACAGATTGTTTTTGTCTGTCTGGTCTTATCTTTAGTAATCAGGGGCCTTATCAGAATACTACGAGGCATATACTGCTCCGATGATCCTTCCACACATGTGTATTAATCCAATTCTTGTTCAATCATGGCAAGCATTTCATTTTACGTAGGCTTTCCATTGAGTTGCTAAATATGGAATTACACGCCATGAGTGAAAAAATGTCTAGGCATCGTTTTTTGTTGCAGCATTTTCAAAAATGACATATCTGTTTTGCTGCAGTCTTTTTATTTATTTAAGTATTGAAATAGAGGCTTCTCTATATATAGGTTGTCCCCCTACCTCGTGCAATAGTTTTTCAACAAATGAAGATGAAGCGGTGTGTACAAATAGAACCAGTTATTTAACCTACATAGAGTATATAGGCGAACATTATATATATATATATATATATAAGGATTGAGCCATTTGCCAATTACATTGAGTGGCGATAGCATAGCAGGGTCCCGTGCAATGTTGTCTCTGAAGCTACTACTTCTAGTTTGATCGTGCGATTTAAAAAAAATGCATTGGCGTCGTATCCAGACAAAGGCGTTTCAATATGCATCGAAAGCGAAGTTGAGTCTCCGAATGTGCGGATGCCAACAGCTGGTTGGCTTAGATATGAACATATGGGCTACATGACCATAAAACAACATGTTGCCATTCTCTGTAACCCGACTGTAAGAGTCACACACAAACCTTGTACGAGCATGCTCATTGCCTCGTGCCGTTGTGATAAATATCTGCCAATCTAGCTTCTCTTACTCACAACAAGAAACGTAACCTAAAACTATACTTTTGAGCCTATATATATATATATATATATAATTTCGCTCTTAGGTGCGCCTGATACCAGTTTAAGTACTAAGTTTGAATTGGAAAAAGCTCACGGCAAAACTATGTAAATTCCATATTTTGATCAACTTGTTTTCAAACTAAGCGGCTGACTCAGAGACGACTAACTAACCCTGCTACTCCCAACTTATCGGCACTTTGATCTCTGGCTGACTCCGTTTTTATTTTTCTACTTTTATGTGATAAATAATCAATACAGTTTTCTGGACCAGTAGATGTACTCGTTTGCGACTTGGTTATACTGAAACGGAGATGAAGAGCTTCACGGTTCGAGACGAACAAACGTTTTCTTGGTATTCTAAAATTGCCGTAGAGTATGAAAAACAGTTGGATGAATGACCCAATACCACTCAGTAACATGAAAAATACAAAAAGAGATATTACATTCATGTACCGTGTGTACTGGAAACCATCAGATCCAAGGATGATGGTAGGAAGCAGACCCTCTGACTCTGACCACCCCTTGAGCGTGGCCGCATGCTTGTTTGGGACGCAGCTGTAACGACTCATTAGCCCCATCGACGGTCGATGCAGGTGCAGGCCGAGCAGGTGATGCTTCCAGGTTAGCAGAGGCTAACAAATGCAAAAAATACATAGTGTTGATTATCCGCACGACTTTTGTCGTCCGTTGGCGTTTGAGACTTTCGGAGCTGCAGGCCCCCTTACAACCGAAACTGATTCTGCGCGTGGGTAGAGGTCCTAACCTTCGAGGGGGACTCGAGAGCATTCGAATTTTTCCGCGGAGACAATCGTCCACTCCAAAGCGCTAACATAGCAACGTTATATAAATAACACGTTAATATAAACTGTAGAATTAATTAATTAAAATAATTAAAATAACACATGATTAAGCGGTTATTTTGTAGCCCAAACATAATTTGAGGTAAGTGTAAATAGGGATTTAGCCGTAACGGTAATATATATCAGAGCAGTTCCGAAACGTTGTGTAACAGATCACAACTGCACTTCAACAGCAAAACCCGCAGCAAAGCTAAGATCAGATCTAGGCTTTACGGCGTTGTGCTCTACGGTAACACGATCGCCAGCGGACGAATTCCTCTCCTCGAGAGGGAAACGGCTTGGACCGTCGACAACGCAAGGTTTGTCTAGGGTTGCCGTGACTTGAAGTTAACAGTCGAGCGGAGCCGCTAAGCTTGGCAGACTGCCCAGAATAAGCAACGGCTTCGCGCTGCTACCGGACCAAGGCCATACCAATTGTGTAGGTCTTTCCTTTTCCTCCTTCCTCTCTCTCACATACACACACTGCCCTCGCTTCGGCCTTATCAGCCTCGATCTCGGCTCGCTATCGACACTTCGTGGTTCTTCCATGTGTTCGCTCGTGACGACGTGTCCCCATGTCGGCCCCGCATGCGAGTATGAGTGCCAACCGACAACCCCGCATCGGCCCTGGCGGCTCCTCTCTCGAGGATACCCTGTTCGGAGACGCCGACCCAACTAACGTTCTCTCAAGTGGGCGTCGTCTTAATAACCTGATTGATCACGCTTGGCGTCCAGCGTCCACATTCTTCAATGCCCCACCCCCCCGCATGCAGTCGTCACACAACATGCACATACACACACACAAGGCACTGTACAGACGCATACATAGAACGCTGCCACCAGCCACAGCGCAACGCCAGGAACGTCTTGGATTCCACACAATCGGCGAATTGAGCACGTGCGGGTCTCTCCCAACACCGAGGTCCTGGATGCGGCGGACGCTGGGGCGTAGCGCACAAGTCACAGACACAAGGGCGGTACGTTGCTGCGTCGACTATCCATCCTTGTGGTGGAAAGGAGAGGCGAGATGATGACAGCTTTGATCTATACTCGCTCAAACGGGACCCACCCAGACGACGCGCACGGGTGCAAGAGGCGTAACACTCTGCAATGGAGTTGTTTGACCTGCACTCCTAACTGACAGGCTAACGGAAGAGGCGGTGTTCTCTCGTACTCTCGCATGGGTAACAAGGTTTTGCGTTTGCTTTGGCCGTACAACCACTGCGTACGTAAATGACACCACATCCATTTAGGCCTTTGTCACAGCGCAAAGCGTATGCAGAACGTATCTGCAGATAAATTGGAGCCGGCAGATCTAGTCAACCGTTTATAGATTAATGCGATAAGCTGCGGCACCATGTTGCAAAACAAGTTTATTAGAAGAGAAGTTGTGGAAATTCTGCCTTGAGCTCTATGCAAACCCAACTTAGGTTTGAGTTTCATTAAGATCATTTAGGTACACACTCTTAGTTATATATATATATATATAACTTATTAACTATATATATATATATATATATATATATATATATATTGACAACGAAATTGGACATAAAACACAGACAGAATGCTGAAGTGAAACGTAACATTATCAACGCTCTAAACGAGTATAAACTCACGGGCTCTCCAGCGGAAGGCGGTTCGGGCAGGGTCTAAGCTACAATTAAACTGAACCACCGCTTCCCTTTATATGAATATTTTGCGAAATCGCCAACTTACTCCTGTCTAGTTAAGCCAACAGCTCCGTAGCACTTCCGGGTAGTTGTTAGTGAGGCGTGAGGCGAAAACTGCGGGAAAGGGCATAACATTAATGCTCGGCCCGCAGTACGTCCACGAATGATTACAGCCCCCGACATCCGGAAAGGCGGATCGTTGACCCCATAAGGGAAGTTGGCCCATTGACCATCACTGCAGGGCGTTCTATTCTCGGATGAGACCAGGATGTCGCTTTACGGTAACGACTAACTGGAAAGAGTAACTGTACCGGAGACGAGGAGAGCGGTTTACAAAATTGCATCGATTTATATTTTCAAAATCTAGCATCTGTACAGCTTTCTCGAGGAAAAAGAGGCTTAGCTGCCCAACGGGGTATTGGTGAGGTTCTGACACACCTTTAAAGGGTCGTTAGTGATTCATACTATATTATGAAGTTATAATAATTCATCATGTATGCATAATATACTAATAGTTGTTATGCACGACAATGCCAAACGGCACACCGCTGCACTAATTCGGGGGCTACCTCTCAGCAGCTACAAATCGTTCAGTGAAGTGGCCAGCATTTTCTCCCGACCTGAGTGTCATCGAATATATGTGGGATGACGCCGACACCTCCGGAGCTCACGAATGCTACGCGCGGAAGTGGAACAGTATCCCACAGAATTCAGTTAGATGTAATTTGTATCAATAAAAGATGAATAGTGGTCGTTGTTAGGGCGTGCGGACACTACTATTAATTAAATTATTTTTAAGTAAAACAAACCATTTAACCATACATTTGTCTAAGAACAAAATTTGTTTTCACTGCAATATAGCAATTTGTTCGACATAGTTCACTGAAATATATTCAACACATAATATTACACATTTTAATGCAACGTTCGAATCGTGTTTAAAAGTTCGGTTAATTGTGTTCGACTGGTTTGGTTTTTGTAATATGGCGTTACTATTGAGAGTACCAAAGTATGCCTAACTTCTAATGTGATGCGGATAAATCTAGTTTTTTGCCTCGAACTGTATAGGTACATAACCTGTTGCATAAACTGCAACACTACGTGTCGCACTTTTAGCTTATCAACATCTCATGTGACGCTATTCGCACGGAATCTCATTTCTACCAGTTGCTGTCGCCAGTAGATCGTCAGATTGGGCTACTGCACATGAAGCTCCTTAAAGTTCTGGCATGTCACCTGCTGATTTATTAGAGCTCTCCTCTAAAAGAGATTCAAACCCCTCTACTCTACAGAACAATTTGTGAGATGCCGAAGTACTTACCGTAGAATAGTTGTTATATCTATCTTTATAT
>QVRM01004291.1:0-40053 GCA_003439945.1 Dermanyssus gallinae
CGTAGGCAGGCAGGCGCTGAGGGCTGCCGCCTGTAGGACCGTCGGTATTGGGCACACCTCGCAATGCAATGACCAAACTACCTGAGGCGTTGAGCTATTGGAGATATCCCGTCTCTGTAGACTGGTGCCGCTTGAGGACGTGGTCCAACGGTTACACGAGTTTTGCAGGTCTACATGTGAACGCAAGGGACCTCCGTTCCGGGACGAGGTTCGACGAGCTCACGGCCTTATGGACGGCTCAACACGTTGATTTGGATGTGTCGTAGTGGGGGAAACTTGGTTGGGGACTTTACAAATTACAGGGCTACAATTACATATCTGCCTGCAGACCTGGGGGGTGGAGAAGGAGGGCCTCACAATTTATTCGTATTGTGCGCTCGACTTTATGGGTACCGCTATGAAGTCTAGCGATGACGGCAATGTACAGGCCATAAGGGCTACGTCTACACCGCCCTGGCTTTGACGGCTATGTCGTCGGAGTATACTCTAATGACATACGATCGTCGAACACTCTTATGGAGATACTTGACGATATTCTGCCAGCGACTGGGGCTTTGCCTTGTGTTTCTTATGGGGGACACCAACATTGACCTACTAGAAGGGGACCCTATCTCTGTTGAATATTGTACTGCTCTTGCCAGCAAGGTTTTGAGTATGCAGTCAATATGATAACCAAGGCCGTCTCTTTAGGCTCGTGCAATTGATCACGTTTTTTATTGCAAACTGTGAACGATATCTACAGATTACTCCTTTCGTTGTTGATACGGTATTTTCCGATCACTGCCCAGTAGGGAATCATGTTAGCGGGCAGAAGACACTATTGTCACAGTGTGTGGCAAAACCTGAGGCTTGCCCTGCCTACCGAAAGCTCAATGATGAGGGCCTAAGGCGTTTTGAGGACGGTGTCTCCAGGGTGGACTGGTCCTCAGTTCTTGCCTCAGATGACCCCCAATGCGGCTTACGAATCGTACAATAGGGAGCTTCGAATCTGTTCGACAAAGTTTCCCGTTGAGGCAACGTAGGGCTCCAAAAAAGGTAAATCGTGCTCCTTGGTTTGGCCATGAACTGGCTGAGCTAAGACGTGTGGTTGACAGAGCACGTCGTCGGTGACTTCATAAACGGACCGTAGATGACAGGGAGACGCTGCAGCGGTGGCAGGCAAATTATAGGAAGAGGCTCCGAGAAAAAAGGGACGCCTACTTCGAGAAGAAACAGTTTGTAGCTGTCAGTAATCGGCCTGCAAAACTGTGGGCGTCTCTTAATGAAATTTGCGGCCGTGGTAAAAGAAAGGCCACGATACCCAAGCGTCTGCTTGTCGACGGCCAAGAGCTTGAAGAGGCCCAGGAAGTAATAGACGCACTAAACGAGTTTTTCACCTCAATCGGTGCTAAAACCGCGGCTGGACTTTCCCAACGGGAGGCGGTAGACGACGCCATTTCTGGCATAGGGAGCTCCGAGCCCAATTCATTTTCCTTTAGTGATATCACAGCTCAGGAGCTGCAATGCGCTGCAAAAAATGTGAAATCGGATCTATTTGAAGTCGGGGGGAAACGTGCCTGGTCGATTACAGTTGAATTTAATCGACGCGTTATCAGGCCCTCTAGCCGCGATCTTCAACATGTCGATCAGGACCGGGGTGTTCCCAGAACGCCTGAAGACATCAGCGGTAATCCCGCTTTACAAGGGAAGGGCGATAAGAACCAATCTGGAAACTATCGACCGATATTGCTGGTGTCATTCATATCTAAGGTCTTTGAGAGAATTATTAAGAAGCAGCTAGAATACCTAAACGCGACGAATTTTCCTTCTAAAAACCAATTTGGTTTCAGGGAGTTGCGATCAGCGGAGTTGGCTCAAAACCATATCTGGTGGGAAATAGAAAAGCTGCTGAAGACGGGAAAATGTGTCTCGGCGCATTCCTTGACGTAGCGAAGACCTTTGACCGTCTGGACCACTCTATATTTTTTAAGATGCTGCGAGAAATGGGTTGCACGCCAGGTGTAACTGCCTGGTTTAAATCGTACCTAGGCGGACGTAAGCAGTTTGTGTCGGTGGGGGGTTTGAGCTCCACCCCTGGGGCTGTCTCGATTGGGACTACCCAGTACTACTGTAATCGACCAGGCACGTTTCCCCCGACTTCAAATAGATCCGATTTCACATTTTTTGCAGCGCATTGCAGCTCCTGAGCTGTGATATCACTAAAGGAAAATGAATTGGGCTCGGAGCTCCCTATGCCAGAAATGGCGTCGTCTACCGCCTCCCGTTGGGAAAGTCCAGCCGCGGTTTTAGCACCGATTGAGGTGAAAAACTCGTTTAGTGCGTCTATTACTTCCTGGGCCTCTTCAAGCTCTTGGCCGTCGACAAGCAGACGCTTGGGTATCGTGGCCTTTCTTTTACCACGGCCGCAAATTTCATTAAGAGACGCCCACAGTTTTGCAGACCGATTACTGACAGCTACAAGGGTCGGTTCTTGGCCCCTTCATCTTCATAATCTACATACATTTCGTCTTGCGTGACATTGAAAGGGATATAGAGTGTCGACCAGTGGTATATGCGGATGATACAACTCTGCTGTTCCGCATCTCACCTGCTCAGCTATCAAACGGTCAAGTTAATCTTAGGCATGTGGAAACCGGTATCGAAACGGCAATTTCATATTTTAAACGGTTTGGCCTTGTCGTGAATCCGACTAAGACGAAACTCGTCTTGTTTCACACACCTCAGCGGGCATCGAGGCTGAAACTGGACACAGGTAATATATCCCTTCAAGTGGGCGGTGCAGCTGTCCCTCTAAGTCGAGAAGTAAAATGTCTCGGTACCACGCTTCATGAGAACATGAAATGGGAAAGTCACGTTCGGTCGGCATCGCTGGCCCGTCTGAGGAAGGCCAAGGTCTCCCGCGTTGTTCTGGTCCTTGTATACAGGGCGCTCCTGGAATCGATTCTCACCTACGGAATCACTATTTGGGGCGCAACCTACTCGGGAACCCTGCACTCGTTGCGAGTGATCCAGAACAATGCGGTGCGAGCCATTACTGGTCTGTCTCGTCGGGACGACGTGTCGCCATGGTACGGCAGACTCGGACTACTCAAACTCGATCAGCTGGCACGATTAAATTTAGCCGTGCTTGCCCATAAGGTGGTTAAAGGCAAACTACCTTCAGGTTGCGATTTCGAATTTCAACTCACCCCCTTCAGGTCTCAGCGATATGAGGGCCAACTCAGGGTTCCCAGATGCAGGTTGACCTTAACGCAGCATTTTCTAGCCTGCATGCTGCCAAACATGGAACGAGCTCTCGCAGGACCTCCGAAATACGGAGCGGGTCGGTGTTTTTAGAAGACGTGTAACGAAGGAACTAAATGCTGAAAACAATTGTTCTTAGTTTTTAAATCAGTAAAATGTCGGCATTGTGCAAGATTAGATTATACAGGTTTATGTGTGTATATAATATTGTGATTACACTTGACAGATGCAGGTGATCCAAGGATAGGTATTTTTAATGAAATATGACTTTGACATAAATTGTGACAGATTGCCTGTAAAAGAGCATGTCAATAAAACAACCTGATGATGATGATGATGCGAAATCCAGACTACCAACAACGGGTTTAGAAGCCAATGCGAAGGAGTTCCCTGACTTTGTGCTGTTGCACGGATGAAGCTCGCTTTACACAAGGCGGTGTGTATAATAAGCACAACACCCATGATTGGGCAAGTGAGAACCCGCATATGATTCACCAGCGTGGACGCCAGAGTCGTTTCTATGAAGGTGTGTGGGCTGACATCTGGCATGGTGAACAACTACCTCATAGGCCCACATACACATACTTCCTAACACGTTGAATGGAGAAGCAACCAGACAAATTCCTGAGTGAAACATTACCAGGACTGTTGGAAGGCGTTCCAGAAGGTATTCGTGAGAGGCTGTGGTACCAGCACGACGGAGCGCCACCGCACTCTCCCGCTGCGACGCGTAAATACCTCGACGTGTGTTAGTTTTAAGCGCTGTGAATGGTCGTAGGGTTATGTTTAAGACATGATCGTCATAAAATGCACATTTGCCTGAATGTGTTAGTTTTAAGCGCTGTGAATGGTCGTAGGGTTTTTTGAGACATGGGACATGAAGGCTAATAAAAAACCGTAAAGGCTAATAAAAAAACTTAAACGTGCAAATTATCTTTTAAGCGACTATGTCGCATTTTTTGCACAGCGTAATGTTCTTCGGAGAAAGAAAATTTTTCTCACGAACACGACTATGTAATTAGCTTTGTATAGGATAACTAGTTGCTTTGGAACAGCACATTTATGCCATTATGTCGGGCAAAAACACCAGTGGCCCAAATTTTTGTTATTTAACTTTCACTCTGAAACAAGACTTCTCATGTAGAGACAGTGTTTATTAGACGCGCTCGGAGATTTACTAAAAAGCTGATGGGAGGGCCAGGCTTCGTTTTTACGCACGATAGCGCCCCGATTCACACCGCCAGGTTGATCGGAAGCTGGTTCGATCTGGCTGGAACAGATCGAGATGGTCAAGACGAAACACCTCGAGGAGCAGATGGCCAAAACGGCAAACTCGAAGGTCTAATAGACCTCATCAAGGAGGAGTGGCCGCTGTCTATGTACAAGACCACTGGTCTCACTACGGAGGACATTACTACCTTACGTAAAATTAGGGTAATGCTCATTACGAAAGGCTCCGAAAAGAACAAGTCTCTGCTCAAGAAACTTGCAGGGCAATTCCCGATGGCGAAAAAAAGCGGCCTCTCTACGGGCAGGAGGAGTCGCAATCCTCAGAAATAGCGTTCAGCTCGAGCTAGAAAACCCAGATGAACCCAAACCTGAGGAGGAGCAGGATGCTGAGGCGTCTGCTACATCGACTAGCATACTAGTAGTGGGCGCTGTCGGCCTAGAGGAAACGCCACTTGGCTTCCTAGCAGCTCTTCACAAGACGTTAGAAAAAGGACACAACATTGGCTCTCAAAACCCAATGGCTTTGTACATTTCTCCACAATGGAGAGGACCCACCATAAGAAATGCAGTAGAAGCATGCCGTAGGAAGATAGGGTGTAAAGTCGACATCACCCGAGAAGGACGTGTGCCGCGCCAACACGATGTCGAGGCAACTTCGCGGAGAGGTCAGAACGAATATATTTCTGTTAGGATCAGACCTGCCGCAGGCTCTTCGTCAGAAGATATGATTGAAAAAATGCGCTTACTAGCCAACACGGCGAATAGCGGGGTAAAAATAGGGACGGTCATTACTAATAAGGAAGGGGACATCACCCTAAGAGTTGAAGAAAAAAGCCCAGGCAGCAGCACAACGTTTGCAGACGTCCTCAGACCAAAGACGGGCGGAGAGGTCGACACTAGGCAGTACAGCGGCCCTACAGCAACTGTTGTTCTTCGGGGAATCAGCCCGCTACTTACGGCGCTTTCTATAGAACAGGACATTCGGAAGATATTGAAAATCCAAGAGTCTACCAGGATTCGCACGGAAGCTCCCAGGGCTACTAAGAACAAAGGCAGTTGGCAGTGCTTGGTCACCTTACCAAGGACTGAAGCCCGCAGAATCCTACTAAAGAAGATCGTGACCGTCGAAGGAAGCAGTTGTAGAGTCGGGGAATGGATAACCCTTCCCACGTGCTACAACTGCCATGAAATTGGGCACACGGCCTTTGCATGTAAAAACAAGAAGGCAGATAGGCAGAAATGCTACAGCTGTGGGCAGGAGGACCATCTAGCCCGTGACTGTAAGGCGGTACTTCCTAAATGCTACGTGTGCAACGACGAGGGCCACAGAGCTAAATCTACAGCATGCCCCAAATATCTCCAACTTCTTAAAACTAAGATGCAGGAACGCCAAACTGTGAGGCAAGCTAGCAGGGACAAGACAGGGCATGCAGAGCCAAATAAAAATAACGAGGAGCCTACGACCGAACAACAGGCTGTTGCCACTGGCTTAAAGGGGCCCTACGAATGGAGGACACCGGGGCCCAAGGGCGCGGCTAGAGGTTCGACTCAGCGCGACTCCTCCGCACAAAAATGATTAGCGAAATTAGCATAATGCAGGCCAACTGCAATAGAAGCAGGCCGGCTCATGATATGATAGAAGAAATAACATGGAGAAGAAAAACTGATGTAATGGCCTTTAGCGAACCCAACAGGAGGAAAACCAAAGAATCAGAAACTTGGGACAAAGACCCTATGCTAGACACAGCGCTCATAACTAAACAGAATGTGCAAGTGCTTGAGAGAGAACACGGAAATGGGTTTTGCTGGATCGAAGTAAAATAAGTCGGCAGAATATATTCTGCCTACATCAGCCCCAACTGCTTGCACGAAGATTTCGAGCGCTTCCTAGATGACCTCGAGGAATCGATACGCGACACGAAAATTGGAAACGGAGTGCTAATAACCGGGAATTTTAACTCAACGTCAGAAGTCTGGGGATCACCTCGAGCTGATAAAAGGGGCAGAACTCTACTAGAATGGGCAGCATCACTCGATCTTCAAGTATTAAACGACGGAAAAGAAGCTACTTTCCGAAGAAGCGATTTAGACTCACAAACGAGTCAAGGTTCAAGGAATAACTCGGGAGGAAAATAAAAGCCCTATCCAGCCCCCACATAACTGCAGAAGATCTACAAGCACTCCTTGTAGAGGTGTGCAAGACTACGTGTACCAAGAGCGCTCACCCCAGGCGAAGAAACGTCCCGCCTAAATATTGGACGCAGGAGATCGCAGACAAACGAAAAGAGTGCTGCAAAGCGAGGCGTGCTCTCAAACTGAAACAACGAGACGCAGACGCACGCAATCAAGAATTGCAAGAGTATAGGAGAAGCCAGGCCTTACTCAAGCAAGCCATAGCCGACAGTAAGACTAGGGGTCATAGAAAGCTCCTCAACGAGGTCGAGGACGGTCCTTGGGGAAAACCTTACAAGATAGTCAGGGGGAATAGAAAAAATACCCCTGTTTCTCTGGACGAACAGCAAACCAAGGCGGTCCTAACTAAGCTGTTCCCGAGCCACGCGCCTTTCGAAAGGGCTATTTATGAGAACATTCCCAGGCTGTAAGGTGAGGGCGAGTTTCCGTTTATTCAACCATACGAGGTTCTACGCGCAGCTCACAGGCAAAAGACCGGAAAAGCCCCCGGACCAGACGGGGTTCCCCCTGAGGCAGTGAAACTTCTCTTTACGGAGCACCCTGAGATAGTAGCGGACTTTTTCAATGTCCTACTCAAACCCTAACTAAACCTAACTAACCAAAAACTATATAAACAGTGCTCCTACTCAAAAGCGGCACTTTTCCGCTATCCTGGAAGCGTGCTGAAGTCATCCTCATTCCCAAGGGAAACGGGGGATACCGGCCGATATGCCTGCGGAGTGCGCTGGCAAAAGGATACGAGGCCATAATTGAGGAATGACTGAGGCTCTTCGCAGAGGAGCACGGCCTGCTTTCGGACACACAATACGGCTTCCGCAAGAACCGGTCAGTCCTAACTGCAATTCAACGCGTAGCAAATGGGGCGGATTCGTTATGAAGTTCCACCATACAGGCACGGCAGCTCCTCCTAGTCGCTCTCCTAGACGTTACGAACGCCGTCAACAGTCTACCATGGAAAACAATTCTGGACACACTGATACGAAAAAAAGTCCCTTCGTATCTAATAAATGTAATTTCCAGCTACCTCAAAGCCCGAACAGTTGTCAACGGCCAGGTCAGCTTCCAAATGACAGCCGAGGTCCCGCAGGGGTCTATACTTGGCCCACTTCTCTGGAATTTGGCTTACGACGACGTCCTCCGTCTGACAGGCCCAAAGGAGTGGACACAGTAGCCTATGTCGACGACTTGGCGAAAGGCGTGCAGGCTAAAACTGCCGACGAACTTGAACTAAATATGAATAAAGCTGTTTACCTAACGTCAGAGTGGATGAGCGCAGCGGGACTCAGACTGGCCCCTGAAAAGAGCGAAGCAATACTCCTCACAGGGAGAAAGAGGATCCGTCCGCTCACTCTACAGCTTGACGGCGAGAATATTAAAATTGTAAAGGAAGTCCGCTGCCTCGGAGTCACACTGGATACTGCGATGAATGGCCTCAGCCACATAAAAAAGGCAACGACAAAAGCAGCCAAGGCAGTGTGTGCTATAGCCAAGATTCTGCCGAACATCCATGGCCCCCGGGCCCGCACAAGGACACTGCTAATGACGGTCGCGGGATCAATTGCATTATTGGAGCGCCAGTTTGGGTGAGAGCAACTCTCAAGAAGAAGAAGAAAGCGAAATAGATTCTACGGAGGACCCAGAGGATGGCAGCCCTGAGGGTAATCCAGGGGTACCGCACAGTCAGCACGAATGCTGCTCTGGTGCTGGCAGGGTCGATCCCCTGGGATCTTAAGGCACTCGAAAGAAAGCGACTATAGGAATTAGGTGCCCCTACCCAAACGGAAAAAGACAGTGAGAGAAACGGCACAATTAAGACATGGCAGGAGGAGTGGGACGCCATCCCCCACCCGGGGGTCCTGGAGGATCCCTGCGCGTACTGCTGCCAGATATCAAGGCATGGATAGAGAGGCCTGGGGGAGACCTCACCTATCACCTCACCCAAATCCTCACAGGACACGGAAACTTTAACTCGTATTTGTCCCGAATTGGAAAGGCTTCGTCGCCGATATGCGTATTCTGCCCAGAGACACATGAGGACACTCTAGGTCACACACTGCTACAGTGCTCGGCCTGGGAGGCTGCGCGGTTAAGGGCAAGCAGACTCGTCCGAGTGAAATGGGCCAGGGAGGGAGACCCACACCATGAGGTCAGCGACCCACCTCGGTCCAGCTTAATAAAGTTTACAGAATACATTGTCTCCAGTGAGCAGGCCTGGAAACTGGGAGCAGCGACGGCAAAAGAAGGCCTCCAGGAGAGACATGAAAAGGGCAAAGGAAGACAGGCACAACTGCGGCTTCAACCTGAAAGCACCCATAGAGAAGTGCAGCTCGAAGAAAACGGGCTCGCAGGTGTTAGACACGTGCTGGATCCTCTGGGCGACCCCAGCCAATTGATCTGAAAGGGCGCTCGCCACTTCTCCTGATAGTCCATAGTACTGTTTTTGTATGAAGATCTGAGCTATCAGAGAGTGAAGCTTAAGGGGGGAGGTGCGTTTAACATCGGAGGACGGAGTAACATCCAACCGTGGGGGTCGAGTCCCACACTGCTAAAGATAGAGACTCGTAGCGATAGTGCGTAACTGCATTTAATACCTCCTCCACAAAAAAAAATTTATATATATGTATATATATATGTATATGTATATATATATATATACATATACATATATATAGGCTTCGAGTCTTTGCCGAAGAAAACGGCCTGCTGTCCGATGCACAATACGGATTTCGAAGAAACAGGTCGGTTTTTAACGGCTATTAACAAAGTGGTGACCAAGGCAGAATCGCTGCACAGCTCCACGCCTAACACCCGCAAGTTATACCTTGCAGTGCTGCTGGACGTGAAAAATGCTTTTAACAGTCTGCCTTGGATTAGGTTATTTTGGATACACTAGTTAAGAGGAAGGTTCCACAATATCTGGTAAGGCTAATCTCGGACTACTTGAAAGATCGTGTCATCACTTGTGAGGGCAAGGAGATGCCTATGACGGCGGGTGTCTCACAGGGTTCCATCCTCGGGCCCCCTACTGTGGAACATAGCGTACGACGATGTACTCCGACTACGTAACCTCCCTGTCGGAGTTGACCTTTTGGCATACGCAGACGACTTGGCTGTGACGGTGCAGGCTAAGACGACTACGGAGGTAGAATTATATGCCAACAAAGCCCTAAAACTTGTAGAGGAATGGATGAAGGAGGCTGGGTTGGCTCTTGCTCCGGAGAAGAGTGAAGGTATTCTGCTGATAGGAAAGAAGCAGGTGCGACCTATCAACCTCGTTCTAAATGAGGTCCAGATAAGGATGGTCAGTGTAGCCAGGTATTTGGGCATATATCTGGACAGAGGAATGAGGGGTATGCACCATGCTAGAAACGCTGTGAAGAAAGCGGAGAAGGTGGCCAATACAATAGCCAGGATCCTTCCTAACAGTCATGGGCCAAGTAAAACACGACGCAGGAGACTTATTATGTCGGCCGTCGAATCTATAGCGATGTTTGGAGCACCGGTGTGGTTCACAGCGGCTAAAAAGTCGCAAGGGCTAAAACATATGTTAAGAAGAACACAAAGGATCGCGGCCTTACGGATTACTCAGGCCTATAGAACTGTTAGCACCTCCGCTGCACTTGTCCTTGCTGGCACTCCTCCGTTGGACCTAAAGGCAGAGGAAAGACAAAGATTATGGGATAGGGGCACAGAAAGCTCTAATAGGAAAGTCAGAGAGGATGAAAGAGAAGGCACCCTAACTGCATGGCAGAACGAACGGGATGCAATTCCAGATGGTGCACCGGGTGCGCGCGTGCGCGACCTTATTCCTGACATAAAGAAGTGGTTAAATCGACCCGGAGGAGAGGTTGATCACTTTCGCAGGTTATAACGGGCCATGGCAACTTTCAGGCATATCTGTCAAGAATAGGAAAAGCTTCCTCGGACATATGCGTACTCTGTGACCTAGATGTCGTAGACGACGCTGCCCATACTCTGTAGGTCTGTCCGGTCTTTGCGCAAGTCAGCATAGAGACTAAAATAAAAGTTCTGGACCGACTGAAGTTGGGCGGAAAGCTGAATTGTACGAACCCTCCGGACCTGCCTACTCAGGGAATTGCACAGTTTGTGCAATTCATTTGTGAAAGCACCTCTAACTGGCATATAGGAGCTGCAGTGGCACGAGAGGGTACTGGTTAGAAAGGGGAACCTGGAGCGCCTCAGGAGAGACAGATTTGCAACAGAACGGACAGAATACGCCCGTGCCTCTAGAGGAATCGTGCGTTAGTGTCTAAAGCATTTAAATCCTCCTCCTCCTCCAAGAAAAAATATATATACATATGTATATATATATATATATATATATATATATATATATATATCGTCTGCTTCGACACCGAAATAGATGGTCAATGAGTGAGCGCCTGAAAAAAGTGACAGTTTAGCTGTGTAAACTCTTCAATCCCTGTGTACCTCCTGTGGTCTGAGACCCCTATACATCAGACTTCTCTACAAAACAGAAATATTGAAGAGCTTACCTTGTTCTCAAGTTACACTCAGTGTATCTCTCAATCTGTGCTCACAAAGAAACGTGGATCTCATCTCTGACTTCATCTACTCCACAATCTGCGTAAGATTGCAACTATTCGCTGGTGAAGTGTCCGCACTGAACTCAAGCACCCAGTCATACCGCGGTCCTAGGGATAACAATTTTGTTGCATCAAAAATTCACTTTTTCAAACTTTTTCGAACTTCAACTAAATATAACTGGGTGGTAAGAATAGAACAACAAGCTGTGGTACATTGTGACACATTGTGAGACTGTGTGATACCGTTGCTTCCTTCGAACAAGCAAGTCAGCGCGCACCAACAACATCAATAACAACAATAGCAACGAACAGCTGACTCGTATGTCTGACAACAAAACAGCTGGAACAAAACGAACGATGATGGAAAATGATGATAACAATGGAAACACGAAGAAACCACGTAATGTTACGCCGAAGTGCCCGAACTGTTCACGAGCCATCGGTCGAGCATCATCTATCCAGTGCACTAAATGTAACCTATGGGTTCATCTTGCCAAGTGTACAAGACTCTCCTATGCCGAAGCCAGGCAGGAAGACGTCATGAAAAATTTCAAATGTAATATTTGCGATCCACCCGCTATTGAGGATGAAGGTGGGATGATTATTGCTGATGATGAGACCGACCTTCTGACGATCATTAGGTCTCTAGTTGATCAGGTACAAAAATTGAACGTTACCGTCCGAACTCTGGTTTCGAAAAATGATATTTTACTGGAAAGAAATCAGCTGTTAGAGAAGAAAATGGCCAAGCTATTGAGTAACCAAACTATATCTCAGAGTATGAGTACTACTAGGCCTGTAAGCGCCCGCTCCGACAGCCAAAAAAGCCGACAAAGTCACCAGAGAGGTAGGAAGATTGGCACATCTGAGAGTTATACATACAGCCGATCCCAAAGTAGATCGCAGTCTAGAGGGCGTTCTTGTAGTCCAAAATCGAAAAGAGCAAGGACCGAACGCTTTGCCTAGTGTTTCTGTACGACTTCGCACGGAACGCATTTTTGTGTCAGGTCAAGAACCAGGACTTAAAGCAAGCGTGCTCCATGGCCACCTGTCGAAATCAGGGGTGTACCCGATTGTGGTGAAGAAGATAAAAACTCGTTTTGCCCACTACAGCTCCTTCTATGTTGAAGTTCCAGACACAGACGTAAATAAGATGTTCGATCAAGAGGTGTGGAATGAAGGTGCCGTAGTCAAAATATTTAATGGGCGTCTGAGAGAGTCTGATGTGATGGAGATGCACCCACACCAATGACTGAACGAGGCACATCGGCGGTCATCAACCCTGGTAACGGACATGCAATGGAACTCAAATACGGCACCGAATTGTGAAATAAATAATGAACTCAAATGTATATCTATAAACGCCCGATCACTAGCCAAACCTGGAGCTATCGATTGTCTACATGCGTTTATGGAAACTGATAAGACTGATATTGCGTTCATTACTGAGACTTGGCTAACCGACAGGATAACGTCTGCTGAGTTGGCTGCCTGTGGAAGATACGAAGTCTTCCGTAAGGACCGTGTTGGACCCACAGGTGGAGGCGTTGCACTGCTAGTGAATTCTAAGCTTCCCTGTGCTGAGGTCAACCTAAGCAACACTTCCTCTGAATTAATTGCGGCAGATGTATTACTGGTAGAAAAAAGAGTACGACTTGTCTGTACATATCTCAGTCCGACCGGCTCGCATCTTGAGCGGACGACAAGATTAGAAAATCTGATTGCTGATCTACAGAACATCGTAGCTGGCGACATAAGCGTTGTTCTCTCCGGCGATCTAAATCAACCTAAAATAAACGGGTCTGGTTGGTGTACTGTAACATCATCACGACAAACCGAAGAATCGACTAACAGTGCACTCTCAATACAGGAAAGATTTCTTCAGTTTTGTAGTGAATCTGGCCTGAAGCAACTTGTCGCTGCTCCCACTCGTGGACAGAACTTACTGGACGTCGTCCTGGCAAATGATGACTCAGTTGATAACATTTCTGTATCAGTACCGCCAATAGCCAGCGATCACCAAATGATTACATTCACCATATCGTGCGGTCCTATCACCCCTGGTGCCTGTGATCTCTGGTGGGACTATGACAAAGGTGACTACGAAGGGATGATCACTAATCTAACTGCGACAAACTGGACTATGTTTTTCTCAGCCCGCCCTAACGTGGACGACATGTACAATACGTTTGTGAGTTACATGTTCTTCCTGCTTGAAGTATTTGTGCCTCAGAGGGCCTCAGATACCGATGAAAAGCTAAATTCTGGCATTCAACGGGTCAGCCGCCAACTGAATAAAGCCACGCAGAAAAACGGTCCAGCGCTACAGAAGAAACTGAAGAGAATGCTGCATAGAAAACGAATTATGGAAGAGAGCAGCGTCGCGCAGTCGACTGCTCCCAATGCTGTGCACAAATACGTGCAGAAGCGTATGAGGATCAAGGACAGTCTTGCCTCGATTAGAAGACCCGACGGTACAATCGCCACTGACGACCAGGAGAAAGCAGAAATTCTTAGAAATGTCTTTGCAGCTACCTACCCCACATATGAAGAACTGCAGACACGGAACGCACACGTCGCTCCACCTATATCAACGCCAACGCCCGAAAATGTGAGCGTTGTGAACGACGTAGACGCATCTCCTGAAAACATCCTTAAGCATCTCCGCAAGCTTGCCAACAAGCGGAGCGCAACCCCTGACGGTATTCCAGCTTTTGTCTATAAAAAGTGTGGCTACGACGTATGCGTACCACTTTCTATGATTTTCCGCCGATCCCTGGAGGAAGAAACTGTACCTAGTCTCTTTCGGTGTGCTATTGTATGTCCGGTACACAAACGAGGACAAAAAAGTGATCCGAATAATAAAAGGCCAGTTTCACTCACCTCCGTCCCATGCAAACTATTTGAGAAGGCCATCGCCGAAGAGATCTATCGAAACGCAAATGCACAAGGCCTTATTTCGAGGGAACAATTTGTGTATCGTCCCGCTCACTCGACTCTCTTGCAACTGCTCGAGACCCAAAATGACTGGTGTCTGCTTTTAAATGATGGAAGAGCATTTGACTGTGTGTACTTCGATTTTAAATCTGCCTTCGAAAGCACCACGCACTCAAAGCTGCTTAAACTTCTGCCGCAATACGGAGTTGGTAATCGTATAGTTAACTGGATTAGGGCTTTTCTGTCGGATAGACTTTTTAGAGTTAGGGTTAATAATTGCCTATCATCAACGGCAGAAGTCACATCTGGCTGTCCGCAATGTACATATTGTATACTGACTCTATGAAACACATAATACCTCAACATGTGCAGGTAAAGATATATGCTGACGATGTAAAAATGTATACACCTGTAGATAATGCAAATCATATTGTTTCCTTCCAAGGAACACTAAACAAATTTACAGAATGGTGCAAAGGACTTGATCTTAAACTGTCGGTGGATAAGTGTGCTGTCCTTCACTTTGGCCACAACAATCCTGCTCATATATATACATTGGGCACTAAGGAGTTAACTGCAAAAAGATCTATAAAAGACCTAGGTGTGTTAACGGCATCCAATTTAAACTATGCTCCTCACATTCTAGAAATAGCAACGTCGGCTACGAGGAGAATGAACTGGATTCTGGGTTCTTTTGTGATCAAACAACCCTCTCTGTATGTAAGACTATATAAACAATATGTTCTCCCGATTTTGGTATATGCCTCACCTGTGTGGAATCTAGGTTATTCTCGTGATGAAAAGATACTGGCCGGTATTCATAAAAAGTTTGTTAAACGTGTTGCATATCGTTGTAACATTAGCGAAGACGATGTTAAATGCGACAATATTGTTGAAATGTTAGATAGAATTGACATACGCACGTTTACTCGCATATGTAAACGGCCCAAGCAAGCAGGGAGATTTTTTAACATGAATACTACAAACACTCGCTCGAGAATCAATCTCCAGGCTAAAATGATTGCCAGGAAAGCGATTGTTAACAAAATGTTTGCATGGCGCTTAGTCCGTAAGCTTAACCATGTACAACCCGCCGCCTGAAGGCCGACTTGCGATAAGCTTCATCTGTGATCTCAATAAAGCCCCCCTGCTAAAGGGTGTGTGAATATATATATATATATATATATATATATATATAGCCCTCATTGGTGGCAGTGTGGTCACTCCGTCGACAAACCGGGACATCACGGCCTATCTTGTATCATCAGCGCAGGACGACGCCTTTGACATGCCACTAATAATGAGACCTTTAGCAGAGCCCTTAGGTCATGCGGTCGTCCGTATATCCTCAAACCCCCGGGCTTCTGCGCGGAGGACGGCAGGTGTCCAGATGGGATGACACTCACACCATTCTGGTTTGGGATGCAACCATTACCGACTCCGTAGCACCTTCTATGGTCGGTGGCGGTGCATCCGAAGCTGGCTATGCAGCCCATCTCGCAGAGACCACCAAGCTAAGAACACACTGATCAATCTGATATCCCCACGAATTCTGCCCTTCGCGTTTAAAAACTTGGATGCTCCTGGTGTTCGGATCGAGCAGCGGATCCACAAAGTAGGCACTTTGTTAAAACTGTCAACCGGTTATTCTGGCACACTCTGGCCATTTATTTTTGATTGAGGTGCGCCTGGAGTTCAACTGGCATAGAGTTAGGCTATATCATGAACACTTACAGGGCTACAAGTGTTACAGTTTGGTGAACATTATCGCTAGCTGCCAAGATCCCAAACTTAATTTAGATTTTTATTTTTATAAGAGATGCGGCTCTATTTGACACACAATGAAAGACTGCGGAACTTAGACCCGATCTTGTTTGCGCATCGGGGAATACGAAACTACGTGGAGAGCATGCACGGAAAGGCTGCTGTTTGAAGCAAATATAGAACGTTTTGCAAAACGAAGATGCCCTTCAAGTCCTGATTTGCGTGCCTATATTCAAGGCTTAAGCAGACCTGATACAAACGAGCATCTACGCCAAGCATGGTATATTGCTGCTATTTTTAATAAAGCGCTAAAGATCTTCTGTCTGCTGTCTTTAGAGGGGTGAACAGGCCGTTTAGGTGTCACTCTAAAAAGGAAAAAACGACCCACTGGTTTCCCTGCCGTAACACGCAATTGCAAAGATATGTTCACTATAGAAGCATATCTCAGCAATATTGGTTCATCGATCGCGAATGTTCTTAGAAACTACTAACGGAATTTTTTAAGAGCAACATGGAGGATGAGGCCGTCTTTCTGAACTACATACGGCGGACACCTCGAGTTAAAAGAGCCTATTGCTAAGCCGTGTTTGTGGACTTTAGATAGGGCGTCGCGCGCACTTGTCTTTGTCAAAGCTGGCTTGAAAGGGCGTGCCTACGAACGTCCTAAGACTTCTGTATGTAGTACTGAAGGAGGAAGATGATAATATTTACGAAAAGGCAGCGTGGCTCTATTATGCAACGTTTATGTACGCATGTGACCTAGCACTCTACTCCTGCAGTCGTTTTCATATCTAGTAATCGCGTACCGTATTACGGTTCGACATCGACCTCAATTCCCTGGAAAACAATTTAAGTAAAACGAAGCATCAATAATATGTTATACAACATTTTACAAATCTCGAAACAATGTTTCCAATATAAGAAACTACTATTGTTCCATGCGGTGGCCCAGAGCCTTAGACGTTGTTGACAGATATAGCCGTTGCTCTCTTTGACCTGAAGATAGCGCCAACAGCATCATATGGAAACCGAATCGTCTGAGTTTAAACTTTTGAGAAGCATACAACCTCCTGAGGATATATATATATATATATATATATATATATATGTTTTGAATAGCAGTAAACGTTGGCTAAAATAAACGTAGGAAACAATGATTTCGCATTTGATGTATAATCGTAGCCAGTTCGAGTTTTTTTTCAGGTTGATTTAGCGGGTCATGCTAGTATGATTATTCTGATATTATCGCTGTTACTCAGTAAATAGACTCACTCTGAATGTCATTGCTTTTGAAGTCGTCATCCGCCTCCGCCTCCCTCGCCTGTTCAGAACAATTTAAACTGTCAAGTTCCATTATGATTTTTCTATGTGAGATGTTTTATAACTAATTATTATGTTGTAAGTCTGGTCGCTCTACTTGCAAGTTACCTACAATGAAAAGAAGGCGGATGCCCAAAATGTTAGCCAAGCGATATATAAGGCATGCATACACTACAAAAAGCTTTCATAGGATGTATAGACATACTTGCAACATTTGCCACTATATTGACATTAAGTCAAAAGCCCTATAAACAAAACTCGTCCCTTGTGGACTTTCCGTATAAGTGTTCACTTCGGGTATATTTGCCGACAGTCGGTAGCCCTCGGGAGCCACTCTCCCGTTGATCTCCCGGACGTTGTCGTTGTCCTGTAAGAAGTCTGGTTAGATATAGATATGCAGGCTGTGCCAGCCAAAATGATCCTTAAAACACCAGATATTTCTATTAATTCGAAACTTACTATATTGAAACCTTTAGCATCACATTTCGTAAATATTTTTTCAAAGCAAAGAACCTATGAATATATCTACCTGCAGCCTTTATAATCCCACGCGACCTGTCAACGAGCCCCTTACTTCAGGCTAAAACGACGCTCTACGATGTTTTCATCGATGCTGTCAGATGCTATCTGGTTTCAGCGATGCTGTCAGATGCTATCTGGTTGCCTTTTTGGAGTGCGCAGCACCAATTGCTTCTTGACTTCGAAGGGTGTGAAGTTCTTGACAACCTTCATTAGACGCGTATCAGCTAAATGGGGCACAAACACAACATTACTACTTGCTTTCATCGAGAACACAACTTTACCCGGCAACCGCCAACGATTTCAAACAGCGGTCGTAGAACCGCAACCTATCATTAAGCATTAAGCGCCAAGCGGTCCTAAATGTACACTCTCTTATTGGCGCCGAGCAACCCCTCCATTGAAGTGGCATTTTGGCTACCACTCCCTGTGTATATATATATATATATATATATATATATATATATATACATATATACACACACAGGGTATGCAGATATATACGTATATGTTTTTGCAACACTATAAAGTAAATGTTTTCTAGGCTGCGTCCTGTGGGATAACGTTAGCCATATTTACCGACCAGGCCAGGCTCATAAAAGTTCCTTTAGAACACATTCAGTGAGATCATCAAGATCGCTTTATTGCTGAGCGTTGATACAGACATATCCTACCTTCCCGTATCTTGGGCTACAAGTGCGTCGTATGGGAACTGTCACTGCACACTGCACATATCGAGAAAGGGGTTTGGTCAACCTTAGATTCCCTCTATAGGGACGTGGGAGACGTCCATTACGTTTTTATGGTTACAGTGCAATGCGGTTTCATCACTAAGACTTTTCAAAGGCCGGTGTATGGCCTCGACAGGCCCTGATATTCCATCCCTGCAAATATTCATTTGCCGTCACAAATACCTATTGTCGGAGTGTCGACTTATACTGGAAATTAGCAAGATTTCGACTGACAAAGCCGCCTATCCGGCCAAACAGAAATTCCATGATAAATTGGAAGGCAAGTTTACTACAGACCAGTGAAGAAATTCTAGAGATATTGAAACAATGTTACTTATAGGCTAAACTCGCTTGCAAGAGTCGCCATGTGTATGCAAGCTATATAATACACGTGTCAGGGAGAGGAAAAGAATAATAATAGTATACACATAATTGCATGGCTGAGAAGCAGCTGACTATTATCCATGTTGATGTTACTAAGGAGAGGAAGAGCAGCTTATAGCTATGATGTGCGTGTCATGGCAGGCATTCGTCAGCTCTCTCTAGTGGTCGCTGACGGAGGTACAGCAGCTGTACCAGCAGCAGTGACGAACAAGAGAACAGTTGGCGGAGAGATCGTACAGGAGGAGGAGGCCGAGCGAACTACGTGCCGCATGTAGATCGGGCGGGGCCGACGATGCGACAGAGAGATGCCGTAAGACGACAGGTAAATCGGCGGTTGAAATAAAACCAATGAAGTTAGTAGCACAACCTGATGTCTTCTTTGACCCTAGTAACGCCCGCTTTACATACTGCAATCGTGCACGACTAGGGTGGTAAACAGAGAGGCCAAAAGACCACGAATCGTTGACTTGTATATAATCAGTTAAGTTAAATATATGATGACGAACTACACATGATGACGTGACAGCATCTTTATAAGTAAGGGAAAACGGATTAACACTGGCAGCTGCCAAATTATAATTTTGTCGAATATTGTTTCGAGGTAATTTAGGCGACATATGAAAAATAACTATTTAAGGGCTTGGATGACTTCAAGTTTATCACAGATTCTTAGTGCGAATTTCGATAAAGATACTTTATCGAGCTGGCGTAAGACGACGTTCACTGTCGCTGCTAGGCCCTTTTCTCGATCTCCCCAGGGTGCTCGATTCTCTCAATTACACACTATTTGCGGTTACTATCTCGACTAAGCACAGCTGAAGTGCAGTTGCTGCCTATAACTGATTCTCATTACTCATCTATTGGAAATCTGGTGGCTGTTTGATTATCAGAAAGATCCCTCTTAAGCTGCCTCTGTCTTTTCTAATAGATTAGCTGAAAAAGCTAGCGCTTTTTCGGTTTCTTTGTGCAAAAATGGCATTTTCCGTGATTGGAGATCAGTATCATAGATGTAACTGCTAGATAGGCAAATTAAGCCTGGCGAGCCGTGAATATTCATAGAAATATACTTTCACGCAAAAACGTTTGGACTTGCCGCCCTTGCGTGAAAGTGTCGCCGGAGTGCTTCGAAATTGCTGCGAGAAACTATGGGTCATGGCTGGCGAACAAAGCCGTCATTGAAGGCACTCATGGAAATCTATACTTAAACTGCTATAAAAAAAATATAACTATAAACAAACTGCTTCTCTTCGCCGGACTTTTGGATTTTTTAAAACTTTTGTTTACAATTATTTGGACCTACTGAGTTACGTAAGAAATAGTTCTCTATTCCCGGCAGATGCAGGAGTTTAACAGCCAGCATTGCCCCTGACAGCCGCTGCCAATATCTTGGCGCGGCATCGGGCACGGTTATACCTGCTTTAAAGTTGCCAACATTGGGCGTTCTTACTCATGCTACTGCAGCCCCAACGTTTCACTTGATGCTTTAAACAGTCTTTTAGATAACCTATCTTCCTCTTTTAGACAAAGTTACATTCTTTTTTTTAGTCCTAACCGGAGATTTCAACGCCGCCGCTAACACATTAAGCTTCGCTGAGACCTGCCGGAGGGGAGCCGCAGTTTTCGAATAGATGGCGGAGGAGGATCTGATCGTTCTTAACATTGGTTCTCCCACATTTTACAGAGGGGGGCACACCTCGTGCATTGACCTTACAATGTCGCGTCGAACAAAAGCTCACCGGTTTTTAATTACACAGTACCATAGGACAAAGAATCCCTCAGCAACCACTATTTCATCCAGTTCGACGTGTATACCCTCCAGCCAGCAACGCCATATTCCCCACCAGACGCCAAGGCTTATCGGACTAGAAGGCCCGCTCAAAACTGCGGCAGGCTTGCAGGAGCTCATAAAGGAAGCGGGCAGAGAACTCCCGGGTCATGGTATCCACCAAAGACGCTACTGCCGGTCGCAGCTAAACATTGGTGCGACGACTTCTTACCAGGGCTCGGCAGTCGCCGTTACAACGCCGAGTGCAAAAGGCTGCGGGGTCTCCTTCGGCAACAAGGAGCTCAACGAAACATAAACGAATGATTAAATCGGCACGGGGGAGAACTAACCTTCCGCACCATTCAGGTCCTGACGGGACACGGGGACTTCCAGTTTTACCTGCTCAGGATCGGGAAGGCTCCCAGCCCCAGGTGCGTTTACTGCGGCTATGGAATTCACTCTAGAACATACGATTCTAAGGCTTTCAGCATGGACGGAGCAACCTCTGCTACGTTTTTAATAGGACCAATAACGAATACGATAGAAGCGGGCCTGCCCAGCATTTGCAGGCTAATGCAGGAGTCTTTGCGGAATCGATTGTGAATAAGGCACAGCAACTTATACTTTCCCAGCGGAGAGCACCACGCATCTAGAGAATATCTCCTAGCAATGTTTTGTGTCGTCATTGGTCTCTCTTAACTGCATGCCACTCCCAAAAGTGGACAAAACTTTCCCCACAAAGAATACAAATCTCGTAATCACGTGCGCCAAAGATTTAGTTAAGAACTCAATAGTCTCCTCACCACTCGTCAGTTCCGATTACGTGACAGTCAAAATTAATTTGGCTATACAAAAATATGTTCTTCACAGGTCAGAAAGACCTGTGTAAACTATGTTAACGTTGGCTTCAAAGCCGTTCCCGCAAATCTGGCTTTATCTGACTGGTTACAGTTCTATTTCAAATGTACCTCCGTTTAGAGTCAATATTTAAAGTTTGCAAATGTATCTAGTCGAGATATTTACACTTCTTTGTCAGACCGGGAGTTTACTCTACGAGCAACTGCTGCACTTAGAAACGGAGCTTATACTTAATAGGCAACGCAATCTCTCTCGCCAATTAACCCGAACAGCTACAGGAAGTAGACAGGAAGTTTCTCAACTCGTCTGCTTCTGGTGGCTCGAACAATTGGACGAACGTGAGCCAAGAGCTATTTCTGATATGCAAGTAAGCGCCTAAACCTGCACAACGGTGCCACTCCTCTGAAAGTTAAGGATGTAACCTCCGATGAAAGCCCGGTCAAGGATATCCATAGTCTTTGAGAGCGTTAACATTTTATCCGGTGAAATTACTAACCTGCCTCCCAGTGGCTCGGCAACTACTCAATTCAATGACGTAAAATTTCCATGTAGTGCTGTTCTCTGCAAGTTGCAGACGTTGCAGAAGAAATCAGGTCTCAACCCTGACGCTTTTCCACCTATTATATTTGTTGAACTGGCGGGCGTGTAGCAGGACCGCTCCATCTACTCAACGATTTGTTCATCCAAAGGATTGTGTGGACGAAGGATTTCGCTGCTTGCCAGAAAACTACCGCCATGCCTAGTCATGGCAAAGATTGTTGTCGACAACAACACGAGATTTCTGTCCGAAAATCAGCGCAGTCAGCGATAACTTGGTCCCAATAAACATGAAGTTAATGGGTTGATACCGCATATATTAGATAATAGTTCAACGGTAAAACAACCCTGCTTCTAGAAGTATGTCTGGGCCTTAGCGCGAGATAGAATAAAGGTGCTGCGCTTTGGACAGGGTTGACATAAACTGTTACTAGATAAAACTTCATAAGTCGGCATCGGGCCTCAAATAATCTATTGACGTATGACGTATCTGTCGAATTAGAACATTTATAGATGAAGATTGTGAACTCGTTATTGAACTGCGGGCGGTGCCACGCCAGGAGGCCTGCAGGGCTCCTGTAGCGAGTCTCTGATGTGGGTCATATTTGCCAGAGACCTAGGCAGTTTATCAACGGTTTTTGCATTACGTATACGACGTACGCGGATACCCTTAAAATTCACACTGACACAATGCACAGCGACAAAGAGAGGACAGAGCTGCACAAAGCTATAAATTGTATATTATGCTGAAAGATGCAGAAAGGCGCTGGTAGCAATGACCACAATTAGAAAGCTGCAGCTGTTGTTCATTCGAACGTCATCAAAGTTGTTGGATATGAAGACTGTTCCAATGGCCGCCTACGGTATCAAAATAATCTCGAACGATCCCACCCCAGCCTGCCTCGAGTATCTAAATAATCTGTCAGCAGCGTACCTTAAGCGAGTCCTGGGCCTCCATTGCTCAGCCCGCAACCGACTTGTCTATATTCTTACAGACGCCCCCTATTTGTCGAGGAGCTAAGACGATGACCTGCCGGCATCTCGCAATAACGTCAACGTTCTTAAAACGTGGGAGTTGAAGTTTGCTGAAATCAATGCGGCAATTCTTCAGCACCGGAGCAATGCAAACTCGAACATAGAAGGGGCCAAGCCGATCTAACCGCCATGTGGTAACTAGGCTCGCCGTCCATGGTTTTCACCACGTGTGTGCTTGACCCCTGGGTTCCATGATTTCTCGCCCTCATATGTTTGCCTAAGTTGTAAACTACCTTTCGGTAGATACCATGCGGCCTGTCGAGACCGGTGGCGTGGTGGCATGCGTCTGCGCCTCGCGACCGGAGGAGACACATAGGTGCGCGAGTTCGAACCCCACCGTTGCACAATTGTATTTATGGGGGTCCGTCTATGAAGCAATGCAGTTCTATGGACGTTAAATCTTGGCTGAGAGTCAGCCCCGAAAGGATTTTTTTAGTTACCATGCGGCCTCCTGTACCCTAGTCCCGTCTCTAGCCAGTCTAGACAATCAGGCTCAGGACATTACTTCCTAGTTTTTCCATATCTATTATTTTATATGTACAAATGTGTGTATGTAGCCATATGCATATCTTTTAACTGTACTATTTCTACACAAAATGTGTTATAATAGACTAAACTTGTATTATGTTGATTCTAAACGAATCGCATGGATATCTCTGTACCAAACGTGCAGTTTTTAAAACCGTTCGTTGGGTAAGTAAGCTATGAACGAATTTCCTAAAACGCAATCCTTAGAGCGTATATATTCAACTGGGTCATGAGATGTATTTACAATTGCACGCGAGTTTAGTTGTGCCAATATTGACTTACTGTGCGCACGTCCGAAGGAAAGACGTGGATGCTACTTCAACGAGTACAAGATACTTTTATAGAACGACAGCCATGGCGGCGTAATATTGCTCGAACCAAACTTTGAGTTTCAAAATTGTATGAGTACGCTGAGCTGCGTGTTGACTTTCCTATTTTAAAGCTATTTTCTAAAAACTTTGACCACTTTCAGAGTATTTTTCTATGAAGTCGAATAACTAGCGGCGGCCTTGAGTGTCTGTCCGTGCTCTCAAAATAGCTCAATGTCAATGTAGTTATTAATGCACTTTCCTGGCAATTGGCCCGTTGTTCACGTGACTGTGATGAAACGTGTACTCTCCTAATACCCTACTCGTAAATGAAAAAAAGCAACATTCTTGTATTGTGTTCTCTTAAACGGCGCAGTATGTTCGACGTGCTGTGTTAGAGTCTTCATGCCGGAACTGTATCGGTTGCTAGACAGGCGATGGGTTGTACTTTGTCGACCCTCTATTTGGGGGGGGGGGGGGGCAACGCGACCGAGTCTGAAGACTATTGGCCTGGCTTCCGCGTGCGGGTAACCCCCAAGCGAATGATATTGACCTCAGCGGCGAGTGGAGCTGGCAATCGGCTTCCGCCTGGCAGATCGCGCAGATGTCTCAATTCAGTCGAATCGAAAGTCTGCTGGACATATTATGTTTTCATTTGAATTGTTGAAGCATGTACTGGAAGAAACCGACATATGTGTATGCTCTTCGCGCTCCTGTATGCAGTTACGTCTGAGTGCTGCAGAGACGCGGTTCAGGCTCAAAGTGAAACCAATCGAAACAGCTTATACTGACGGGTATACATGCGGATTACTTAATTGAGTTAGGTTTTTCTTCTCTGAAAAGGCCCTCGAACTGACAAACACTTGCATCAACATAGCTCTCGGGGGTCTTGGAAGGGAATCCTTTATTGACCGATATAGATAAAGAAGATTGAGATACAGAATGAAAGATACAAATCTGGGCATTTACAAAACTGGACCGATGCCATGCCACTAGACGGATAGTAGGGGGAAAGAATAGGCATTTGACAATGAAAATTTCGGCGCCTCGCCATAAACGTATACGTGTGAGATCATCGCTGAACGCAGTGCAATATGAACCAAACCGTAGGGTGCTGCTTGCGGTTCGCTTAATAGCGGAGTTGGTGAAACACCTTATTGTAGCTTTCTTTGTTACCTAGATAGGGCGTTCACAGAGAATTAAAGTACTATAACTAACTTTATGTAGATAAAAGCGTTTGGGACACACTTCTGAAGAGGTCTTCGTCTGGCCTAACCGAAACGGACGCGTGATAGTTACCTTGTACGCCCGTTAGGCACATAGGCTTAGCTAATCCTTCGTGATATATATATATATATATAGCAAAAGAGAGAAATACTTACACTCCCGCCCTTTAACCGCGATTTAATACGCGCGGACCCGAACGGGAGTGCCCACCAGCCCGAATTGACAGGCCGGCAGATCCCCCACCCTCCCCCCTATCGAGGTTCGGAATGGGGGTACCACACTACTCCACCGTACCGATTAGACGCATTCACCTCGCGATTCCGCGTTACACCCCGGAATATACCTTCCCCCCGAAGGGCGTCGGACCACTCCAGAGCAGGGGTTCCCCGTAAAATACGGGGCCAGAAGGCCCTCTCGACCGGTGGTCTGCGTTCGTGTGGCCACTTCTCACTCATTTTGCCTATTAAGCCAAGGCAGCAGGCGTCCCGGACGGTACCACCGAGTGTCACTCGGGGCGTTAACCGTCCAGCCCGGGGGGCTTCTATGCAGCACAAGCCCCCCGTATTGGCAGTAGCCTTAACAGCCCTCGAATGGGCCACGACAGGATGACAATATGAATTCGTTGACACCCAAATCTATCGTATGCCTTGCCCCCCGGTTAGTTCTTAAAACACGGGAGTGTCGGTTTCGGGAGTTTGTACCGTCTGACTAACTTACAAGTGGGCCAGTGAAGGTCCCCGCAGCGCGTGGCAGTCACGCACCAGCGGACCAAGGCCGGTAAGAGAGTCATAGTTACTCCCGCAAGTTGGTGAAACACCTTATTGTAGCTTTCTTTGTTACCTAGATAGGGCGTTCACAGAGAATTAAAGTACTATAACTAACTTTATGTAGATAAAAGCGTTTGGGACACACTTCTGAAGAGGTCTTCGTCTGGCCTAACCGAAACGGACGCGTGATAGTTACCTTGTACGCCCGTTAGGCACATAGGCTTAGCTAATCCTTCGTGATATATATATATATATATATATATATATTATACAGAAAACAAAAAATATAAATTATTTGTATTTATTATATAATGATTATTAGATTTATGTTGTGCATGAGTCTGCTACGTTCGTACTCCCGGACCTCCCATGCTAGTTCGCATGACGCTATACGCCCTAATAGCTAAGTCAGGAGACAAAGCAATGCTTTAAATAGCTTACCCTTAAGGCTGATACTGAAGACGCTTAAAGGAAAGAAAGTTCTGAATTACTTTTGTTGGGTTGTCTCGAACTACCTTAACGAAAGGCGGGCAGACAATGAGGAAATCGATATTGAAATGACAGCTGGAGTTTCCCGGGGTTCCACCTTTAGTCCCTTTACTTTGGCGTACGACGATGTCCTATGCTTTTTGGCATGGATTTTGGCGTACGACGATGTCCTATGCTTGAGTAATCTATCAGAAATAACAGAGCTACTAGCGTATGCGGATGACCTCGCAGTTGTAGTACAAGGCAGCCCCCCCAGCAGCGAGAGCTTAGAGTCAATGACGCCCTGGCGGAGATTTCCGTCTGGATGAGGGAAGCGGGCTTGACGCTGGCCCCGACCAAAAGCGAGGGAGTCTTCCTGCTTGTCCCAAGACGATGTCCTCTCCCGAAATTAATTCTGAACGGCCAAAACATTCAGGTAGTTCATTCTGCGCGCTACCTATGAATGTACCTGCACAGTGGCTTGCGAGGTACATTCTACCTCCGCTTGGCTGCAGAGAAAGCCACCAAAGTTTCACACGACATCGCCCGGTTAATGCCAGAAACATTCAAACCGCAAACATCAACGCGACGCCTTTTTATGCCGGTTGCCGAGTCGATTATATTATTAGCGGCCCCGGTGTGGCCTTTAACCGCACTGACTCCGGCCCGCAGCGGAGCGCTAATGCACACGACCCAACGCATTCCTGCTTTACTGATCACGATCCTTGGGACCTGACGGCCGACGAACGTCGTCGCTTGTGGGCGGAACCGATAAGCAGGAAGGAAGAAGAAAGGAAGACAACTTTGGTCTCCTGGCAGAATAAATGAAACGCCATACCGGATGGGGCATCTGGGGACCCAGTGAAGGTTTTGATTCCAGACATGATCCAGTTGTGACCCAAGGCATGCTCACAAGGCATGGCAGCTTCGAGAGTTACCCTTTCGGATATAAAAGACAGATACGCCACTCTACAAGCAGTGCGAAGGAACAATGGAGGGCACGCCCGAACACTCAATACTGCTGTGCCTGGCGTGGGTTCCTTTATGTACGGACTTGACGATAGAACGTGACGGCAGCCTTAAGAAGCTGATATGCCTTCTTGTGAACTTACGTGACGACTGAAATTGTATAGCTCGTTGAATCGAAAGCATTATGCACGCCAAGGAAGAAAATAATGCTTTTTTTTTGGCAATGCCCCGTAAGGCACCTCAGGGCAGCTAGAATTACGACGCTACTATGAGTATGCTACTATGTTCCCAGTTGAGTGCGGCGATGGGACATGACTGAATTTTAGTGGGTTGGAGTCCCAACACACTCCACCCCACATTTGCTGCTGAGCTTTTCCTACCGTGGTGTCCGTGTGTACGAACCGCATTTTTCAACTAGTTTCCTTAAATTAGGCTCAGCAGACGCTGTTGCTTTTATATGACGATTCTCGTAGCGTTTGTTGTTTTTGTAATAATCGCGCTGCTGCTGTTACCGCCCACAGGCTTAGTGCGATGCATGGGCTTTATCATCTTTCGTTACCTATTCTTGTTGTCGTGTTGCTGTCAGCATCGTCGTCATCCTCCAACCTGAAGTTTGGCTGCTTTCCCTATTTCTGCTTCTGTATTTATCTTATCTCGACTAGCGTAATTCTAACTACAGCTTTGTCCATTTCCATTTTACTGTTGTTGCTACTGCGGCGGTTGCAGCACGAGGTTTGTGTTTGATACTTTAATTTCCGGTGCCGACATTTACTGTTCAGACCAGACGCCACTTATGGTGTTATATCGATGGTGTTGGTGACTGCAATCCTGTATCGCATTTACACGTTTTACTGCCGTTTGACTAGGTCAGTCAGGATTAATTCATGGTGCGATCGTTTATCCCTCCGAAATGTGGCTATTTATGGCTAGCCCTGTGGTATATTGAGTCGTCTTCATTGTTGACTTCATCACATTACATAGTCGTGTGTGTCTGGCCAAGGTTTGATTATGGCTGCCGCGAAACCTTCCACATGGTGTACGTAGATAGATGACTAAATATAGATTTCTTTGAACAACTTTTATGGCTGGCTGTTTTGCTCCGTCTAGAGCAGCCAAAACGAGGACAAATATTGACATAAGGCGCGATGGCGGAGTTGGCTCAAAATCAAGCCACATAGCATTGAAGCCGCCCGCATCAACGGCTGCTGAGAGCTGCCCGAACAACTCAACTACATGTTTCTCTCTCCGTTACAATCAAACGTTAAGCCAAAGGGAAATTGAAATTTTTCGAGGCAAGTTGAATATAGACATACGTAGAGCCGTAACCTCTGGAATCTGGAGCCGCTTGCATATGAATACGAGCCGCTTCTTTGGTAATAAATGCAGGAGTCTGCGCACTCGTGTAGAAGACTGGTGTGATGGCATGCACATAGGTATGTGACATCATGTGTTGTGTTGCTTTATGAGTTCATAACTTCTTACTTACATCGCTATGTAAAATACACGTAGCATTCAGAGTTTCACGTGTATAGGCCCACTTTGGTCCACAGTTTGCTTCTCGTGGACTTTTTAACAAAATGTTTATTGCGTTCATGTTTCGAAGCAAAAACGGCTTGTTTTTGTTCTCAAATGTCGCCATTCTCCGCCAATGTTCTACATACATTTGATTAAAGATTGAGATGAAAGACCCTTACCTTTGCACTGACAGACAAAAAGAAACCGCTCGGCGTGCGTTATGACGGTTGCCATAATATAGTGCACTATAATATTTGTCATAGACATGCGTAGGTGGAAATCTTCGTACTGTTCCGCGCGTGAAGGTGTGAACAAGGTGTCGAAGACTTATGGACTTTGTTGTGAAGACACAGTTACTCGAATTATCATAATTCTATAAGTAGTTTACTATTAAGGCTAAGTACTTATCAGGGACCCAAAAATGGTTAAATATGCTATTACCATATAGACATATGATCACCCTCTATATGATGTGATTCATGTTATTGATACCAAAAACGCGTCTCAAAAGCGTATGCAATGATATTGAGCAAATTCAACAGTTTTAAATTATATGTAAATTATATATATATATATATATATATATATATATTCGCATAGCTAAATATGTTGATAGAACGGTAAAAATCTCCCGAATAGTGATTCATTATCAGCTAGTTAGACATGGTAGTGGAAAGTTCCTGAAAAGAAATCAGAACCCACCGGCTAGTCACGAACGATCGCGCAGACGGTGTTAGAATAAAATAGGCTTTATTTTGTGTACTCGTACATGCAGCTCGGGGCGTCAGTCAAGCGGACTACTACAATATATTCGACTGCTTTGATAACATACAAGAGTAATTCCTAGCACAATAGCAATATAATTATTAATCATAATTACAATTATTTCAGCGCGACAACGGTAATTAACTGACACTGACAAGGCTTTTAATTCGTATACTTTTAACGATTACCTCCATCCACACGGGCCAATTCAATAATAGCTAGTAATTAGTACCTCGTACCTTTACAACACCTAGCTAGAGCTTTTATTGGCTAATTAACACTATATGCTATATACATAGTTGCTTACGCCGTTCTTATATTTTACGCGTTTAGAAACATCATTGTTCCATGTTCGATGCGGGTATATATATATATATAGAGTGTGCACTTTCGCATTTGTCTCTATGGGGGGGGGTTGAATTGTTGCAGGCCCATCTGACGGTTCAGTCTCTGATAAATCCGTTGCTGAATGGAACCCGCTAGTAGCAACAGTTGCGGCCGTACATATATTTTCTTCGACTTCGTAGGAGAAAGAGAAATGCAGATAGAAGAAAGAAGGCTAATGAAAAAGACAGCGCAGAGGTCACAAAACGAGTAGTCGAGCATTTTCAAATCAATTAAAAGGCAGACGAAACCCGAGTCGGTTCAGAGATTGTGTGGCCGTATCCGGTAAGCAGCGTCCTAAGGGACCAGGAGCCTTCTTGGTTTGATAGGCTCACAGTTAGCTTCAGTTTTTGGGCGAGGCACCTTAATGCTACCTAGATCGTTACAGGAATTGAAAATAATGCACGGATTATAGTCATGCAAAGTTAAAGCCAACACGTATGTCTAAATTATATGTGTGTGGGTATGTATGTACATATACTTATGTGCAGATATATATGTTGATGTATGTATGTATATATATATATATATATATATGGAATATTTGTACATATATTATTTCGCATGAAGATATATATATATATATATATACAGACACGGGCGATAGCCTTTTCTGCAAAATTACCTGAATAGTTATAATTGTTTGAATTTATGTAGTAATGGAAATTTCAAGCTCAATGAAGAGTTATTGAACTTAAATAAATTTGCCGTCCGGGAAAGCCGGTCCCATAAAAAAATAGATATATATATAACAAAACGCCAATAAAGAAGCCAAGGTTCCAGCCACTTCAGCAAGGTGAAGCCTACCCTGAAATGCTGCGGCGGCGGCGTTGGACGTCAAGCGAACCCATTGAAGTAGTAGGAAGCCTCCCTCTGCACGCGCTGATCACCCGAAGCGGAAACAAGAAGAATCTTACCCGGCTGGCAAATTAGCTTGCCCCTGGGGTGATTCGGCCCCCCTGCCTGGTTCACCCAGTATTTCGAACGCGAATGACGGAAACACAAACGCTGCCGCAGCACACAGTCGTGCCGGCAGCATCTTTCGATCGACTTTGGTAGTCGGCGACGCTGTCCCATCTGGGCGCGATTACAGCGCTCATGACATATAGCTGGCTGGGCAGCGATCTGGCGCTAGCCCTGAGGGCTCTAGGATGCACGGGAGACTGCGTGGCGGCGGCCCAGCATCTGGGGGGTGCGTGCCAAGTCTTGTCGTGGCAGCGAGACGACGACAACAACAACAACAACAACAACAACAACAACAAGTAGGAAAGAGCCCATGGTGGCCCAGAGCGCCAACGTTCGTTCGCCGCAGGTGCACAAGTGAGGGTGTACCTACACCGGTGCCGGCGACGCCCCCACGACGCCCCCACGACGCCCCACGACGCCCCCACGACGCCCCACGACGCCCACCGACGCCCGCCGACGGCAGCAACGACGCGGGTCATTGCGTCGTCTTCCCCGCAACGTGCTAGCGAATCGGTCTACTCGGCCGTGCATTCAGTTAGGCACCTGAGCCCTTGGCCGAGACGGCTCTCAGTAAAGCGTTGCCCGACTCAGTGGCACAATATATATATATATATATAAATATATATACATATACATATGCATATATACACACACATCTGTACGTATATACACATCTGTAAATGTACATACATTTGGAAATATACTTATACCGCGGGCTTACTGCGCGGCTTCGCTAATACGTTAGAGCTAAACGCAAACACTTTAGTTTGTGTGTGCAACGGCTGCTCTATTTGTACGCGCATTTTTCTCTCTCTCTCTCTCTCTCTCTCTATAAATATATGTATCTACAAACCTGAAGGAGATTTGCTTTCAAAGAGTATGTAACCCGCCGGCATCGATCCATCGGCCTTTTGCGTCAAAGTTGCTGCTCATCTTCCGTACACTTTGTTTTGTCTCGATATATATATATATATATATATATATATACAAGAAATGGTTTTCACCACATAGACTCTTCGGGGGTGACAAGAGGAAAGCCGCTTATCGTAAGGCTGACGTCATTCCGCCTCCTTTGGTCAAACATTTTTTCGAATTTATTGTTTGCGACCTAATTTGGCCTTTTATCTCACTCGATATTGTTGTTGTTGTTGCTGTTTACAGTCGACCGACCAATTCTTTGTCACTAGGGCAATCATCGGAGCGTAAAGTCCATTACGGTCCGCATTTGACGGGCTGGACAGAGTCCGCCCAAGCCTACAGGCTGCTGCCATCACTGACAGCTCGCCTCGACCGGATGCGTTCTATTCGATTGGGGAGTATTTGCCGCCCTTTCTCAGTTCGTTTGTTAGTTAGTGGCACACTCTAACACGACAAGGCCTCCACCACCGCAAACCACGACCGCGCACACCAGTATCTATAGATAGAATTCCTGTCGGAATGCATTTTTGCACCCCTGGCCCGTAGCCTTTCGGGGGCGTAGTGGCGACAATGGGTCACGTAGAAGTCAACCCAGAGACTGTCGCTCGGAGAGAGCCCATCATTACGAGAACGCTACGGTTCAAACAAACAAAACAAAACGACAACGGGAATCGTAGACAACGCAACTATATTTAGGAGCTGGAGCAACAGCGATTGCAGCAGCACTGAGAGATGAGCACGTCCAGCTAACACAACTAACACGTTTCACACTTCATTCGCTCACTATGATCTCGACTGGCGTGTGCTATCGAAAGGATCTACCATCAACGACTATTCTATGGGTGGGCAACAACAGCGTCCTGAAACAGCCAACCATTTGCCGTCGGGATTCTACAAAATGTGGCATGACGTTGATCTCTGACTGCAGATTGTTGTTGGTGTAGCGCATGTGCCTCTCTCTAGCTTTGCATATCCCAGCATAGCATGGCACAGTCTTACTTTTTCTAGAATTGGCAACATTCTGAACTTGTCTGCAGCCAAGTACGACACTCATGCGTAGCATAACTTGAGTTGCATACCTACTAAGAGCAACATGGGTGCTCCAAAATAAAGCACTACCCGACGACAAGATGTCAATGAGTAAAGCGCGACCAGAATCGAATCGCCAAGAGAGATGCACGTAGTATACTCGTACGATGAAACATGTTTAACTAATGAATGATAATTATATCCACCTGTGGCTAGAGCATCAAGGTAAGATTGTGTTTCAAATTCCTTACTTATTCGTAAGGTCGAGGTTTTTGTTTAGATGCCCTTTAAATTGGTACAACTGCAGAGCTAATATAAACGCTATTGTATACGTAGAACTATAACAGGCGTTTGATCTTGTCCGTTGGCTTTGCATTTGCCGCGTTAAAGATAAATTTATTGACGGCAATTGTAACGAACGATCAAAAAACGACCAAATAATGCGATAAAACTAATTTTGGTTACATTTTAGAGTTCTGCAGAGGAAGTTATGTGCTTTAGTTTCAATAGTTCACTCGAAGTGAAGCAAGACTGATGGCTACGGATGGATACAACCTCAAGTGAAATATATTGACGGTCTTACAGCCTACGGCATGTGGAAGAAAGCTAGCTTTCCCATTAGGAACGAAAGTCTTGGAGTAAAAAGAGCCACGGATCTAGCTGCAGTATGCCACGCCGTATCCCTGAATTCATTTGGCTCCCTGGCGGAATCACTCATTGACAAGGATGCACCGATCCAACTGAAAAAGGGCAAATATAGTGGCAGATATCACTGCGAGAGGTCAACTCGATCACGGCTCTCTGAGAGACTTAGAATCCAACATCTTCTTGACGCTTACAAAATTAGGAAGTCCGCACGATAAATTATGAATTGCCTAACATCAACAAGAGAACGTGCGATCTTTTTAGCGGCTCAACACCACGTAAGCGGGGGTTGGCTCCAAGTGCTGCTTTTCTGTCAGCTTGGCACCATGCAGGACCCCCACCTGCTCCACCAGGCGCCCCCATCTGCCAGCTTTTCTCACGGTAGCCATGCGGCCAACGTGTTGACTCGGACGGTCTACACGCGCTAGGCTGTCTAAAAAATCCTGGCAGATTTACAAGACACACGGAACTCAACGCCATAGTAAGAAGAACCCTTAAAAGCGGCCCCCGATCTACACCCGAGCCGAAAGGTCTTAATAGCAGCAGTGAGTTACGACCTGACGGGATCACCATTCCGCCGTGATCACACAGAAAAAGCCCTGTCATATCTACGCCACAGCGCCGTGAATCAAGATAGGTTGCAGAACACGCGGATTCTGAAGAGAAGTATCTCGAGCTATCAACAGTTATTGTCTTGCACTCAGGAAGTGATGGGTCCAATACCTGGACCGGCCACTTTTAAATTGGTTTAAAATGGTTTTTAGTTGGTTTCCAATTTATACAAGGTGAATGCCGGAGTGAACGCCCATTATTGAATGATATCGGAAAAAGTATAGAAGACGTTACGCATGGTAATATGTAGATTATGTCTTTGGCCAGTTGTAGAGGTAACGCGGCTTCTATCATAGGCATCATGAATTGATAGGAAGCAAGCCAAACTTGATAAACTTGGGTTAAAGATTCAAACCTCACAATAATAATGATAATAATAATAATGAAGCCCAGTAATAATTATGTTTTAGGAGATCTTTTTTCACCTTGGATGAGAATCGAAAACGAACAGGTCATGGTTGCATCTTACTGTCGGCAAAAGCTGTAGTGAGTGAATAGTAGCCCTAGCCATGTTGGAGCATAGTGGCCATCTGAAGGCAAATTACAAAAAGGCTGCAAGCTATTGCGGAAAGAGTTCACAACAGAAACAGAAAAAGTAATTGCACGAAAGTGACAACAACTATAACCTAACAAGCTGGTGAGTTTGGCATTTCAAAAGGGGCACCCGGTTGTGGCCCGGAATAACTGCAAAACTCCCCGACCAACAAATCGATTGAGCGATTCAAACGACTTAACGCGGCCACAGTTCGAACCGAATATACTTTCCAAAGCTATACAGCTGACAATACGGGAACGCCCGTCCATCCGCTTCATCGCTTAATTGCTTGCGACGTACCGTAGCTTTGCTGATTGTGTTCGTCAAATGTATTCCGCTGTCTGGCTTTGAATTCACTTGTCAATACGGTTTTTTGAACTCGCAGTGCAAAATCAACGCCCCATTACGCTGGAGAACGTCGTTATTTCCTGCCCTAACGTTTGTCTTCCTCTTTTCTTCGTATTCGTTGCTCTAGCTGATTCCACGCATTCCCGTCAATGTTAAGTCTCACTTGAGCTGCGGCTGAGTCTTTCTGACTCTTTCTAGATTATACGCGTTGTTGTTGGGTTCTCGACTATATGCGTATATGTGTGTGTGTGTGTGTTTGTGCTGTTGGAATAATATATGTATGGAGGATGCGCAAGCACATAGATCCGTGGGGTGCTCGTTAAGTGCGCAGCAGTGAAAAAATATCGATAGCGTTTTATACCCGACCAAATACGGTCGCTAGAAACCACTGACTAGCTTACAGCAAACTAAAGAAAATCGAATACCTTCATAGGTTCACTCAATACCGACTGCCTCAATGACGCAAGAAATTAGCAACTAAGTTACTTCTACTATTCATACGTTCATGCACGCAGACGATTCGCTTCGGTACAACGCGCGTTCTACTATGCACTGCTCGGTGATCTTGAGCATCTAATTATAATCTAATCTAACGTAATTAGTAATCACGTGAATTATTTATTTTTCTTACCATTATTTTTTTTACTCAGTGCTGTACATCTTGCAAGGTTTTGCCTTAAATGGTTGTGTCGCGCTGGGATTGAACCCAGCGCTCCTAGTGCTACAATAGCCGCACGTTTAAGCTCAAAAGGCCGGCGGGAGACGGGTAGTGGAGGAGAGCAGCTGTGCTTTTCCGTATGCGAGCTGCTGTCTGGAGGTTATCTCGCAGGTAATACTGGCCATCATTCTAGTGAGCGCACCCACCGACAGCCACACACACCTCCCAGAACACAAAAAAAAAAACACACTACACTACGCCACAACAATAAACAGATCGGAAAACCTCGACCTCGACCTGACAACTAGCGTGGAGTCTATCCGGCTGCTGTATCCGAGTAATCTTGACATGCGTAACAGAGTCGGACAGATAAATAGCGACATCTTTTGCTTGTACAAAAGCAAACAGAGCTCATGATGGTGCTGCAGCCCGCACCGCAAAAGTTTTAATTCACACCGCGGGTTTGCCTCTTTTTTCCTCACAAACAGTCTGATAGTTGCACGCACATTGTTTGTGCAAAGATTTATATATATATATATATATATATATATGCATACATGTATATTTAAGTTTTTAGGGCTAGACGAGGTATGAATAGGGGCGTTAGTATGGTTATGAATGCATGTGCGTGCATATGCAGCACAATGAGTGGCAGCCAGCAAGAGAGCGTAGCGTGCGCTGTATCGGCGCGCGCTGTATCGGCGCGCGCTGTCCGTTATACAGGCATAGGGCTCGTGGCACTGCCGCCTCCGTGGGCGGCTGGGTGGCGACGACGCCCCGTGCTGGTGAGTGGGGTGGACTGCAGCCGCAGCGGCGGCGGCGGCGGCAGCAACAGCAGCCGCAGCGTGGGTCACGAGACAGGCAGGCGGTTCCTTTCGGCAGGGCCGCTGTGGCCGTGGCAGAGGTAGTCGTGGTTGTGGTGGTTACGATGTCGCGCGTGCCGAGCACGTGCAGCTCGGGCATCACCTGCAGCCGATTGTTGCCGGCAGGCTGGGCGTGCACGTGCAGGCCATGCACGTGTATAAGGCCGTGCACGAGTGCGCCCCCGCCGCCACCAGCGCCAGCGGGCAGCTGCAGAGCCGCCGGCAGCGAAGGTGCGGAAGCTGGATGCACAAGAATGGCGTCGGTATACGATGTCGTCGACAGCTTTCGCGCGGTACGGGTTCGACGAGTGGTCGTGCACGAAGAAGTCCGATCTCTCGCAGCTGTTCTCCATCGATCTGAAACGTGACTCAACGAGACAACACACGTATGTGGTATGCACGACAGTAAGGATGTATGTAAGTTTGATTTACGTTTGATTCGCTAGTGGTAAATGTATACCGAAATACACATGTCAAAAATTCCTGTTTGTTTTTTTAGACCAGGGGCATGTATGCTTGAACAGCTGTAATGATGTATACCAACTTAGTACGAACCTGCAAATTACAAGAGAAAAGTCGACATGAGACACGGGGTGGTATATTGTGAGAGGAAGCGGCAGGGCGCCAGCAATACACACGCTGCTTTTTAAGGGTGTGACTGTTTCCAAACTACAATCATTTGGAGATTTGCATGATTTGTTGTTTTGTTCGGAGACTAAAATGAAGTGACTGAAGATCGCGTTTAAATAGATATGTGTCGCGTCAGGGATCAATGTCTAAAACTGCCTTAGCGTTAGAGTCATCTTCTGAAGTTTGAAAAGCATTGCGTACATACGTTAAATATATAATGTTACATACACACCTATATCGCGCACAAAGTCCAATTTCTTGTGCCTATACTGGTAACTTTTCGTTCGAAGCGTTAAGCAAAAGATCTTGTCTGTAAAGGACTTCGACGCTCAGTTCTTTACAAGAGTCCTGAGGTTAAGCGAGAGTCTGTCTCTATCTGTGCTTAGAGACTACTGTTTATGAAACGAGGAACTGAATGTAACTCGTTTCGCCCAAAACAACGTGCCGTTTACCGTACAGTTTAATTTCCTTTACAGGCAGGTAAGGGCGCAATGCATCTCATTGTTGCGGCAGGCATGTGGCATGGCGGTTAACCTGGATACGAAACGCAAGAAACCGCTGTATTGGAAGCTTCTTTCCGACAGGCTTTACAAGTATCCTTATAAACAACAAATTGTTTGAGGCTCTAGTTCGTCTATTATATTTAGTTATAGATGAATATTTTAGTGTACTGATCTAGTATGTGATTACGTGCTGTCGAGGTTATTATCAGGTTTTCCCACGGACTTCGCTCCATCTAGCGTTGGAGTGTCCGCCATCTGATTAAGTGCGGTAATTAAAAATCAACAGAATATTAATTACCGTTTCAACATACTCAAGGATTTAGCACGTGCCACATTGAATGAATGACATCATCGTAGTAGTATACAAATATGTACAGAGAAGCCTGACACTCGAAGGAATGGCGTGCCGACGGTAGGTGCTAATCCGGGTAATGACTGATGGTGGTCAACTTACCAATTAACATAAGTCTGTTATAATAACCAGACGGACAAAGTAACGTTAAAACGTAAAAACAAACTAACAACAACAGACCTAGTGGATGTAACTTTTGGCTACGGAGTATACGCTTGACTGAAGGGGCGTATCCCACACTTTGGCGAAAGGACAACATCTTTTATCATTATCATGCAAAAACAGATTTGATATAATAGGGGTGATGTTAAGATCGGTAGTAGAGAATGATGTGTATATATAGGAAAGTTTTAAAGGAGACGTTCAGTACAGTTACAAACAACCATTTATTACTCAGGTCGAGTGTATGTTAATATAAATCTGACGAAGTGCGGGTAGGTTCCGGCGGTACAATAGATGATAGGTTGAGCCAGGTGTCCTACAGTGCCGACAGGTGCACTGCTCGTCTGCCTCGAGGAAGCCAACTTTCGTTCACACCGCATAATGAAAGCCGTGTGTTGCATGACGCATAATCAGGTGGCAAGTTTTGTATTGGGCATTCCTCTACGAGTTGCTTATCATTGCTTGTCTCATATAGAAGCCCATGCCCTATTAACGCATCCTATTAAGTAAATGCTCGTGATATTCGCGTGTTAGTCGCGAATTAAACCAGCGCTGGAGGTCCTCTGTGATGCAGAGATACACCAATCGGTTGCGGCTGCTTCCATATCCGTTCAACATACGCTGCCTTTAGGCGGTCGAGTTCGTCAAAGCTTGAGGCTCTAAGATGTTCCCAGACAACCTCAATCGTATAGCCTGCTGTGGGGGCAACGTTCAGATAAAATCATGTTGAAAACTTCTGCGGTGAGAGGAGTTGCGCATTATTAATCGAGTATAAGATCGTCTGCGCCTTACGGACCATTTCCTCTATATGTCTAGATAACGAGGTGCCACTTAGTGTAAGTCCAAGCCCAAATGTCTTGAAAACATATATCTCTATCGAGGTATCTGTCGCAAGCTTTGTGGACGGTCAACGCTTGTTGAATCTGAAAGCGACTTTCAGAGTAGATAGCAATGTTATCAGCAAATTAGATGAGCTGCACTGATGTATGCTTCTGTTTCGCAATCGCTGGCAGCTTTCTGGAGAACTGGACTAAGGTTATCGCCCTGTGCAACACTTGTTGTCTGTTTAAACGTAGGTTGTTCTGCAACACCTTGTTTCTTAATATTCCCGAGAGGTATTACTTTTTTCAGACTGACCTTCAGCCAATATTTAACGTCCACGAGACTGCTTTTGCATTGCTTGTGAGACGGACCCCATAAATACAAATCTGCAACGCTGGGGCTCAGGCTCGTGCACTTATTTGTCTCCACCGCAACGAGACGCACTCGCGTGCACCACGCCAGGGGGATCGACTCGAGAAGTATTGCGCAGACTGGTGTGTTGACTTGCAGCGCTAAAATCCATGCTGTTCTTCAGGTATGAAGCCTTGCAGTTCGGGCAAATGTCCGGCGTCGATATAGGATTCCATAGATGCGTAATAATTCTAGATGCAGCGTTTCTTTGAAATTCCCTTCCAGGCTGAAGGATCCAACACGCAACCGTTGCCTTTAGGAATCACTGCAAGTATAATGTCTCGCCAACTAGCCCGTATATCCGTTATGTCCAGGCACCTAATCATTAGGTCATCGCTGATTGCAGAGGTTCCAACTGCTTGATGCAACCATTTCTAATCATATCGGCCCCGGCGCCTTAAAATTTTTCAGCTGCAAATTGCAATGGCAACTTCTTTATTGCGAATGGTTCGTCGGTACTGGCCCGAAGGATGCTGGCTATTTCGCTGTGCGGGCCTTGGAACACTGGCACTTTCTGCAAGATTGTGTTCGCTGACCAGATAATCTTTGAAATGCTGGACAAGAAGTGTGAACGAAGTGGGGCA